>BMAW01051349.1:36950-83644 GCA_019974015.1 Nephila pilipes | reverse complement strand
CATATTGTATATAAATTCATTTACATATTTTATAAATTCATTTACATTTTTATATATTCATTTACATATTTTATAAATTCATTTGCATACTTAATAAATTCATGACCTGTTTTATAAAATCATTTATATATTTTGTTATCGTTTAAATAGATTTATAAGTTCATAATATATTTCCTAGATTCATAACTCAACGATTGATTTGAAACTTTAAAAAAAAAAAAAAAAAAAAAAAAAACTTATTTTGTTCTCTAATTTACGCGTGATAGGGATTAAAATAAATTCATTCACAGAATTAGAAATAGTCAAAGTTATGATATAAAAATTTTAGCATAAAAATTTAAAGCATTAAAACATTTTTCAAAAAAAAATATGAGCTAATGATGGAACTTGGATACAGAAAAAGAGTGGTCGGAAACAGTACTAATGCAAAATTCAGTGTCGTATTCATTATTGGTTGAATTGTTGCAAAATGCAAACAATGGATTATTGTTATATTCGCTTTCAAATCCATTTATTAAAGTAGAATTGAAAAACTTAATAAAACAATTTTTGAAATGGGAAGAATTCTGAGCGAATTTTTTTAAATGAAAAGTTCAATGTTCGTTCAAATCGTGTTTTCGTGGAAAATTTGTGAGAACCTATAATTTATTTCTCATTTTTATTTTTGAAGGCTCTATTGTTAATAATTATCAGTGTTTTAAACTGAACTCCGAGCAATGTCATCGACCTTGAAATACTAATTATTTCTATCGTAAAAGTAAATAATGTTTCCTGAAATATTTTTTTACCAATGGGCTTCCTTGTCTCAAAATGGTGACGAAATTATCCCTCCTAACACTTTTCGCTTTCTACTTCGGTACTGCAAACTAAGCGATTAAAATTTTTTGATTTAATGAGTTTACCGAAGTCTTTTTATTCTTAACTACTAAAAAAAGAAACTGAAATCTCAACATAATCATTGCTAAATTTTCTATTTTTTATTTAAAAATAATTACTCTATTTTGAATTACAAGAGGGTTTATGGTGAAAGTACTTATATATATCCCTCGTAACATTTTCGCTCCACATCCTAATACAATCGAGCTTCCCTAATTCAAACTTTCCTAATTAACTGATTGGTTTTATTAACGTCGTACTGTAAGCAGCACGAGGGCTATTGGCAGAAGGTCCAAGTGACCAAAGGGCTTCGAGCTACAAACCGGGGCCCCGGGAGACAACACCCCCGCACTCAGCATTTTTTGGCAAAAAGAATTTTTTTGCAGCAATAAAGGGCAAGATATAACAGTACATGTTGGAACAAAGAACAAAAATAATTCATGATTTCGAAATTAAGAAGAAAATAAAAGCTTACAATGTTTTTACTGCGTGTGATATCATAGTTCTTATATACTCTTCCAAATTTTCATTTTTCTTCCTTTTTTTAAGAATGCATATTGACCTGTATTCCATTGTCATCCTGATTTTGGATGCTGACACTATGACTCTTGCCCACACGATGGACCTCGTAATTTTTAGCCTCGGTCAAGTGACGAGGACGACACCTGAGCGGGCACTTCCCTCTCCAAGCTTTCGCACTATGCCAACGGGGGGACTTGGAGCCTCGACGGATTTAAAGTGCATCTGCACCGTTTACACGACGGGTCTTTAGTGCTCAAACTTTCCCTTTTTCGAATTTTTGGATGATTCGAATTTTTTGCCTGGTCCCTAAGAATTTTACATTAAAACAGGGGGAAGAAAATGAGGATAATTAGAATTTTGTTTTGTATAATTCGAGTTTTCGTGCAACTCCTCTGAGATTATTATGGTGAAATTCCCCAACTACTGCAGCAGAAGTTATGATACATATACATGAACTTAAACCGTCTCTATTTTTTCATCACTTAATAGGTTGGCATCCATTACAATGACCCAAAGACTTTATTCAAAGGGGCAAGTAAAAATACGCGATTTTTTATCGAAACGTTGTACAACTTGTGAAGGTACATAGTAAAAATATTTGATTTAATTGAAAAATACAAATGTACACACATCTTCTACACAACTTCACATGAGAACTTTGAAGACCTACTTGAATTTAGCTCGCAATAGTTCTTATTGTACCGGACGATTATCTTTGGGGAAATCAAACTAGAACCCAGGAAAAAGAGGAAAATTTATCATACTCTTGAAATGTAGTAACTGATTAAATTGTACGTAAATACATACAAGTAATTATTTTTTCTTTTTTAGTTTTATGTACATGAATTACCAATACAGTAGATTTAAAGTATCTAGCATTCTCTCATTTAAAGTATATCTCTTTGAATCAATAATATATAATCTAATAGTAACGTTTATACCATGGCTCAATAAAGAAGTCGGACACTGGTTTTCTGACAGTTCACCCTATATTTTGTTGCTTAAAAACACATTATATAACAAAATCAAATATAATGAAAAATCACGATAAGTTTTATCTACAATTAACATGATAAAAAGAATTACGAAAGTAATTTCATACATTGAAAATATATAAACACTTAAAATATACACAAAATAAATTCAAAAAAGAACTCGGACACTTAGAGTTAAAAAATATAAAAAATATAAAAGCACTCCATATTTTGTCGGCAGTCCTTTATGTTTTATTACGACTCTCAGTCTTTTGGGTATTGATTCTACAAGTTTTTTTTATAAAATTTTGGATCAAATTTAGATCACTCAAGTTGGAGCGCATTTTTTAAGTCCATTTTTGTCTTTGTAGTGTGTTTTTTAATTTATTCTCTAAATATGCCCATAAATTTTCAATCTCTTTTAGGTCAGGTGATTGTTTCTAATACATGTGGACTTTTATACAAAAGCCATAAACCCACAATATTTGCTGTATGTTTTGGATCATTGTCTTGATAATAACTGAAAACCTCCTTAATCCCCAATTTCTAGGAGCTTTGTAGCAAACAATCTTTCATAATGGTTAAATACTTTGTATGGCTCATTATACCATCAATTATGTGAAGTTTCCCTCGACAACTGACAGACGTGCAACCCCAAACTATGATAGAGCCACCACCACGTTTTACAGTAGCTCTTAAATTTTGTTCTAGAAGTTCTTAATTTGGTTTTCGTCATACATAACACTGAAATCAAATTTTATTTCTTTACGGAAAAAAATAGTAAAGAACCAGTTTTAACAAAATATATACATAAGAAAATTTATACTTTATTTCTTAACTATTTATTTCAGGCGATTAAATGCAATGATATAACTAGTGTCCGGTTTCTTTATTGAACCACTGTATATTGTAATACATGCGTATTTTGTAAAATAAAGCTTGTGTTAATTCTTTGATCGTACAGTTTACTTTATTTTAATATTTATCTCTTTTCTTTGGGAAAGCATGCGTAATTCGAATTTTTGGATACTTTGAATTTTTATATGGTCCCTTCAGCTTCGAATTATCCATGATCGACTGTTTTTAAGAATAAAACGATTGGTGCTTCTAAAAAGATATCTATGCTGATTCTTATTTTGTCTACCTATTTGAAGGCTTGCTATATTACTATTATACCTAATATATATGCTTAATACTCTGTATTTGCCTACTATATTTATATTTGCCGATATTTGTATTTTGAAGATTCTTATTTCGCTTGCCTGTACTAAAGAAACAATATAGTATAGTAGTATTGTAGGCTAATATAGTAGGAATAATATTAATATAACAGGCCTTCAAATAGGTAGGCAAAATAATAATTGAAGCTGAAGGGACCACAGAAAAATTCAAATTATTCAAAAATTGAATTACATATATTTTCCCGAAGAGAAGAGGGAAATACTAAAATACAGTTAATTGCACGATCAAAGATTTAACGCAAGCTTTATTTTACAAAATACGCACGTATTTACAATATATACATTAGTATTTTTCAATTAAATCAAATATTTTTACTACATACCTTAATAAGTAACATTTTGATAAAAAAAAAAAATCATGTATTTTTACTAGCCTCTTTCAATGCAGTCTTTGAGTAATTGCAAATGATTTCAACCTATCAAGTGAGGGAAATAATAGAAACCGTTGAAGTTCATATATATTTTTTACCTGGAAAATTATTGTGAGAAGTTTTGTTTTTTATTTCCTCAAACTTTCTCCAATCACACTTTTCCCCCCCATAAAATTGCGTTATTTCACCATTTTTCTGCGTCTCGGATTATGTAGGAACTAGCTATAAGATGGTTTAACTAATAAAAATAGTATGTAATATATCAAATGGCCAGGAGTTGGAGAAATTTCTTATCGTCCTCAAGTCGTGTGTGTGCGAAAAAGCTTCGTTCAATATATATTTTCTGAAAGAAAACATGTAATATCCCCCCCAAAACTGATACAAAACTGCACATTCAATACGGTTTTTCTTACTGGTACCGGAGAGTAAAAAAAGTTTTTATTTTTTATTTTTTATCGAAACCTTGAAAGAGTTGGAGGGAATAAGATGAGAAAATATTTGCGTTTTATTGACCTTTTTTCTCCTTGTGATACTTATGCTTCATAAAGAAATTTCTTGTAATCTCAAAAACTAAATTGTAAGTAAAATTTTCAATTTAAATTTTGTCCAAAAAGAAGAGAAACAAGACTGATAAATTGAACGAGATTATGGGGTTGAATAATATAAAAAGAATCTACATGTGTTAAAAAAATAATATGATTTTGATAGTATAATTTTCCTGTTTCATGAAAACTTATATATACGATTCCTTTTTTTCTTTTCCTTTTAAGAAACTTTTATCTATGCTTATTGCTAACTGACCAACTTAATACTTGAAACTCAAGTTCTCAATTTTTGTTTTCTTACTTGTCAGTATTGTAATGATCAATGGGGGAAATGCCACTTTCGTTTTCGTAAACTGTGGTGAATCTAGAACAAAGTTTACTTTTAATACTACAGGGTTAAAAGCACTTCCTGGTCTTTACCATATCGTAGCCATTTCAGAAACTAAAAGTTTGACATCATCATATAAATGGGCTGAATTATTATACAACGGGTACAAAAAAATTCTTTAAAGTAAAAAAAATTAAATTATTTATGCTTAATCATGACAGTAAGACAAAGAAGTGGAAATACAATGCAGTTTTATTAAATGTCTTAATGGGATAGGTAAGGTTGCTTCTGTGGAAGACATCCGTGAGAGAAGTAGTTTTGTAAGAGGGAGGGGATGCAGCCCATCTGTCGGAGCCCGGATGTTGGCAGCAAACAGGCAAAACACGCTTTTGTCCCTTCTTCCTTCCGGTACCCCTCACGTTCCCTTTAAATCTGCGTTTAAAGGGACGACGCGATGCTTGCTACTTGACGCTATGTTTTGGTTTCGGAAAGGGGAAAAAAGTGGGGGAAAGCCTTGATTTCAATATGGTCCTTCTCACTCAGGATTCCCTGAACTCATTTTTTTAAATGAACTCTTCTGTTTCGGATGCATTGCTCGTTTAACACATTGGGCCTAATATTTTTGCGTTTGCCAAATGTTGGAGGTGTTATTAATGGCGACGAATTTCAGCTGTTTGTATATAGAACTTCTCGTGCGGAAAGCCTTTTAGAATTTGCATGAATTTTCTTTTTTTTTAAAATATCAAAATCGAAGGAAATGTGAAAGATGCGGCGGATGTGTGCTAGGTAAAACAGAAGTTTGAAAATTATTAAAAAAAAAATCGCCAGAGAGAGTGTGTGTAATCTTATGTTTTTATAAGCTATTTCACACAAACAATCACATTATTTCATTACAGCTAAACATTTTAATATTCGTGATCCTATAATTTCTTTACAATAAAATTATTGTCCTAACATGTTCATTATAGTAATTATTTATAACTTTAGAATAAATTCTTTGTTAAATATTAATTTATTATTCAGTATAAATTTTACACCTTAATACACTCCATTCGATAGTTTTAAATATATATATATATATATATAGCCTCTCCGTAAAAAAAAGTTTGTATGTATAATAAATAAATTTTATTCAATGTGGAAAATGTATGGGATAGATAATTCACGTCTTTTTATTTATCGAATTAAAAATATTCCAAATGTTAAATCAATAGAAAATATCCTCTCTATACTTCCGTTTTACGGATATAGTTAAGATGGAAGAGTAAATTAATTTTTAAAAATTTAAATTTTTGATAAGTTTGAAAAAAAATCGGGTAATCTAAATTTTTATTCGTAATTACCTTTTGCATTTATTTATTTATTTTATTCGTATTAGATTTGTTCACAAGAATTTCCCATGTTTGTAGAATTAATATTAAAACAGTGAAGATATTAAAATAAGAGTCGACTTTCTTTAAGGTTAAAGTATTCAATTCTGAAGCTCAGTTTTAATTTTAGTTTATTTGTAGTTAAACAAAAAGTTTTACAATACTTCTAAAACCAGATCGGAATCTATAAATACGTGAGAAACACACCAAGTGTCTTAGAATTTTAATCTATATTGGGAAGTAGAGATAGAGACTAGGGGCAATATGTAGTAAATATAAATTTTTTAGATTTCTTTCTTTTTTTGTGTGTTTAACTGAAAAACTCCCTTTTCATAAAAGCCTTTGTGACGACTACCTTTCATTACTCTGATCTTGCGCCATATACTGAATTCTAAGTGATTTGGTTTTATTAACGTCAAACTAGAAGCAACACGAGGGCTATTGGTGACGGACCACGTAATTTTGAACTTCGGTCAAGTGACGAGGACGACATCTGAGCTGGCACCCCCCTCCTAACTTCCACACCACGCCAACGGGAGGACTTTGAGCCCCGACAGATTTAACGTGCATCAGTCCTGGCTACACGGTGGGTCTTTTAGTGGCATCAGGCTCGAACCTATGACTCGACGAAAACCGTCAGCCATGAGTCCGCTGCCTTATCCACAAGGCTACCTTGGCACTAGAATTCTCTTAATCCACTTAATCTGATTAAGTTACTTCATTCCAAATTATAAATATCTATCAACAAGTCGTTATCTCCTTTCATTTCTATTTCCTTTATATATCAGTATCTCCAATTTCCTTCATTTCACTTCCATCTTCATCTAATTTACCGAATCACGTTTCATTTTGATCAGGAAGAAATTTATATGCAATTCAAATTACAATAAAGTCCCAGAGGTTAAAGCAGAGAAAATTGCGAAAAGCTCAACGTCACAAGCTTAAAGCTTTGCTTAAACTCGTTCTTGAAGCTTAGCTCATAAATTCAACACACAGCAGCAGGTTGTACACGTCGTCGCAAATGTGTTACGAATCCATATAAAAACCTATAAGTAATATTTAATTCCATTGTCATGTAATTTTTTTTCAGATTAAAAATATATAAAAGTAATTTTTTACATGTTTTAATAATAACTGAATTTCCTATAGCTTTTTAGAATGCAGATTCTTGAGTAGAAAATGAAATTTTTATATAGTTTTTCCGTAGAAAAATCAGTAACCAGCTATCGATTTTTTTTTTTTTTTTTTTTGATATTGAGAACTTAAAACTTCCTTTTATTTCTTTGTTTTCAATATGATATTCTGCGATACATTGAATGTCAGTTTTGAAAAATGTTTTAGAAACTTTATTTTAAAAAGAACAAAAATGACGAGACTTATTTCTTAAAGTTAAAAACAATCTGTATGATTTTTATTTTTTGAAAAATGAAATCTTTTGAACCTTTATATATGACTTCTATGAAGATTATAGATTTTGAAGATAACGTTTTAAGTATTAAGCTTGTGGAGTATCTCTATTACCCGACTCGTTTGTCATCCTAAATATTAGTCTATTCGCAAATCTAAACTTTTCAACTTAATTCCAATTACAGATAAAGTAATTAAGATAGTTAGTCATACAAAAACAGCTCGAAAACGTAGTCAATTTTACTTTACAAAGCTTTGCTAGCCAACTAAGGGGCTATTGTTTTAGGTGGGGCGTTTTGGCGAACCAGATCACTTTTCAATTTTTCGCTTGCTTCAATTTTACTTACATTTAGTTTAAACATTTTCAATTTAATATTTATCGTTTGTTTTAATTTTAATATCTGAAAAGTTTGCTATTGTCTATTCCTCGATATTTCAGCGTTTATTTTAATTCTTTTATTTAATTGAGTAATTTAATAATAATTATTTTAAAAAAGCGCGCCTTGGGTGGATAAATCCGTTCTTTGCAAAACTTTGCATAGAACTTTTTTTTAATTATTTATCTAAAAAGGGGAATGCTCTTTACTAATACACTATCCCTCCTCGCGTGTACTATATATTTTGCCACTTTAGAGAAACTTCGAACGGACGGCATCGGATCTTAGTCCCTATAGATCACACAGTCATGCAAGTAACTCCAGGGCACTATTCGAAGCCTTCTCACTTAAGCAATCGTTCTATTACTGTATCCTTTCTATCTCTCGAATTCAATTCTCTGTCTCTTTTATACAACAGATTATATCTATTCACTGCACTAACATAAGCTATTTGCGATTTGTTTCCCTTGAACTTCAATCTGGGGTTCTTTCTGATGTTATATTTAAATTCCCAGCTTCTTCCCAACCAAATGGAACGTGATGCAGAATATGAAAACTACTATGTGGAGTGAATAGATATAATCAAGTCGTGTAGAAGCGTTAGAGAATTGACTTGAGAATGAAGATTAGGAAGAAAGAATGTGTGCGGAAGTATTCTGGCGTGTATAGTACATTTGGTGAGATTAGGAATCAACGCTGTCGGAACAATTGCGAGAGGTACTCGCGTTTTAATTCGTTAAGAGCATTCTTTGATAGATCATAGATGTTGTTAGTACTCGCAGAAAGGATGTTAACTGTGGAGATCATCCTCCTTATTTGAGGAATAAATAAAGATATTTTGGATATAACTAGAAATTTGGATTATTTTCACTGCTCTGTGCTTGAACTGAAGTAGAAATTTAGATCTTGTCACGAACTTAAACATGACAGACGAGACGGGCAATAGGATGCCTAATTTTTCTAAAATTTACCTAATTTGCGTAACTGCTTTCCTTTTTGTTGGAAAGGAACTAGAGACTTAAATAATATAAAGTCAGAAAGAAAACCCATAAGTTAGTTAAAGAAAGGTTTTCGAATGTCCCATGTTACAAACTTTATAATATAGTTTTTTTTATAGTGAATTTGAAACTTATTTCTTATGAAAAAAGAAATTCAGAATAATAACTGATTTACATTAGTTTATAATCTTATATTACTCAAAAATTTATTAGTAAAAACATTTTTATACTCCTTAAAAAATAATTGTCATGTTCGTATTCTATTCACGGAGTATGATAACATCTAAAATGTTTTTTAAAACCATTTTTTACTCTTTCCATACTAAAATGGGCATCTGCTGTAATTTGTACGAAATAAAACTGGTTATATTTCCTTTCTAAATATGAGGCTTTATTTCTTTTAAAAAAATTAGTACTTTCGTCCGATTATTTTCCATTACCCCCTTTCACCTTCTCATGATCACAAAATATAAAATACATGTCTGTAAGAAAAAGAAACGTATATGAGTTCGAAAAACAAGGTTCTGAATGATATATATTATTTTAAAAAGTAAAAGGAAGACAGAGAAAGTCATTAGAATCATTTTATGAAAAGAAATCTTGATGGAGCTTTTAAAGCAAAAAAAGAAAGGGGGGGGGGGAATGCAAATAGTGTCGTGAGAACCTAAAAGCCGATTCTTTTAGCCATGGAGAGCCAGGAGAATAAGAATTTCATTGACATAGAAAAAAAAATGAAGAATATCTTTTCCTGCTTACCTTGTCGTTATTTAATTATCTTGTCCGCTAGTTAAATAGAAGCTTTCTTTGTAAAAAGTCCCACAATGAGGATAATTAGTCTTGTTAATGAATTCAAATAGCTGTTCTTTAGATCTTTTTTTTTCCCTCTAGAGATTCGTTTTCTATTTTTTTTATCCCATACCCTTGTATAAACTTTCTCAATTAATCTAAACGAGCAAAGTGAATAATTGCTTTTTTTGGATAAAACCCGAACTCGTCAAACACTTATGTTTAAGGAGGAGAGATTAAAATCTATGTTAAGTCCAGTGTCATACAGCTGAAAGCAAAAACCTTTTAAGAAAAACCACATTGAAGACTTAATTCATTTTATGCTTACATTCATATCACCACTGGTAAAATATATCTTAGTTTAATTTTTCGATCTTTTTTCTTTTGATTTAGAAAATCGAGACCTTCTTTTTAAGTCAAAGATTTAACTTTATTTCTGTTGTGAAAGTTGTCCTAGTTTCACTAAGTAATGAAAATAAGTAATTTGTCAAAAATAGGCTTTTTTTTTTCTATGATCTTTTGAAAGTTTTCTGATTAATAGAACAATTCTAATTAACTTTTCTTAGAAACTCAGGTAAATGTATCAATTTTCATTTATCAATTTTCATTTATTCTTAATATTACAACCTAGTTATTTAAAACATATTTATAACGAAGTAATTTATAAATGTAACATTTCGGATGTTTCCGTTCCATACGCCCTACCCCCATCTTAAAAAAAAGAAACTACATTTCATCACATTTTTTTCAAAGTTCATTTATAAGAAATGTATAATTAAAGAAATAAAACGCGCATGTTTCTTAACAATTTGAAAAATCAACATATATATTTTAAATATTTTAATGTCATCAGTTTCATTTTAAGTTGCTATCGAATTAGTATATGGCCGCGGAATCCTAGTGGTTATGGTTGCGGACTTGCGGCCGGGGTTGTTTTCATCGAGTCTGGGTTCGAGCCCTGATGCCACCAAAGATTCATCGTGCAGCTGAGCTGATACACGTTAAATCTATCAGTCTCGAGTTCTACCAAAGGCATGATGTGGAAGTTTGGAGAAGGAGATACCAGTTCAGGTATCGTCCGCGTCACTTGACCGAAGTTCAAAAATACGAGGTCCGTCGTCAATAGCCAGTGTTGCTCCTAGTGCGACGTTAATAAGACCAAAAGAACAGCGTAAAGTAGAAACGGATATTTTTTCTAGTGGTCTTGTGGGAATTTAAACTGATATCATTAGGAAAACAAAACATGATGTACTTACGGAGAGAGCGAGAGAAGTACGAAGTAAAAAGATTTCAGAAATCTAATAACGTTGCAATTAAATTTTTACTAGCTGTTACTGGTTATAACAATTGACATATAGTTAATACCTATACAAACTGATTGCTTTACCATTTTTAAAAAGTTGCTGGCACGAAATTTTCGATAAAATTGCCCTTGTTGCTTTAAAAATGAGTTTTTAAGGCTATAGAGTGGGTTCCAATCGTCTTTCTCCCTTTAAATAACATTTTGGGACGTTTTTGTGATGCTGTTAGAATTGAACACGTGTAACTTTCCTGTAAGACGGCAGATAGGTTCCTAGAAAATGCCGTGTAATGTGAGACTCGAGTCAATACAAAAGGGGGGGGGGGGTCCCCCCCCGAAAACTTATTAAAAACAAACATTTTTATTTTAAATTCCACATAAGCGACTTAATTTTTAATAAAATTATAAATGTATGCATAACACTAAACGAAGAGAAACAAAAACTATTTTTTGCATTGAATTCGAGCTTAATTTAATAAATTTCTTCCTCATCACTGCTCAGTACAATCAAACGAGAACGTTTTTTCGGTTGAACGATATCACCATCACTTTTAGAATCTTTCTCTTCGTTTAAATTTTTTGCGCCTTCTATCCTCTTTAAAAAATCTGAATTTTTATCTGTTTGCTGGTTCTTATAAAGCCATTGTATATTTCACGGTACGGAGGTAGACGATTTTGCAGCTTTCTTTTGAATTTTCGGCTTCTTTAAACTGAAGGGTCTGCCTTAAAGAAAAATGATTCAATATTTTTTAGCTAAGTTTAGGCCTTATTGAAGTTTTTTTTTTTAGTGTTGATTCTGAGGACAATAGCACTGATGAAAGTAGTGAAGCTTTGATAATTTAATACACAAGCACATCAAAACAAACGTCGCAGGATGTGTCCTGGGACAGCCGCTATGGTTCATTATCCCTTCCCGTCATTATTTCAAGGTAATTTAGTTTTTAAATGTGTCAAACAAAATTCATGTTATGTAGTGCTGTAGAAATACAGTGTTGTGTGAAGGCTTTCCTAATTTTCTTATTGTGTTAGAGCGAAACCGTGTTTCAAGAAGCCGTACCGTAGAAGGGCTTCATGCATATCTCCAAGTAAATAGAAAGAGAGAACTTATGTTGATTGGATTCGAATTATTGGAGTCTAATGAATAAAATTGAATTGATACATATATAAGCAGCGAAGCTTTCAGTACGAGATTCAGTAGTATAATTAGTTGATTGATGGTAAAGATAGTGAGCTGAAGTTAGAGAGCAAAAGAAACATCTGTATTAAGCTTGCGTTGAGTAAGGAGCTTTTGGAGTGAAATCAGGAAGGGCCTACAAAGGATTAAGGATTCAAACCCTCTTCTATAAATCTTTAAAGGACTCGAACCCAATCGGTTCAATAAAGCAAGTATTAATTTATTATTTTACACGTTGGATTAGACGCGTATAGGGATTGTTGCCACATATAGAGTTGGTAAAGGAATGAATTTCAGTTAATTATGCACAATTATCTGAATAAAATAACTTGCTTATCATCCATGTGTGACTTTCTATTCATTGGGCTGTTATTTGTGAATTTTTTTAGTATGAATTCTCCGGGAAAGTGAAAGAAATAATAACGGAGAGTTACAATGTTAGTCACTAATCTATATATTTCTTTCTTTCCTAGATCTTTTTTCTTGGTCTTTCAAAATGTGTCGTTAAGCAACATCACGGATGTAATACACGCATATGCATTCTCCTCTATTTAATTACTTAGTTAAATTTCTAAAAAAATATATCGCCGGAACAAATAAACAAAAAACGAAGGGGATGGGGGTCTGGGAAGTATAGACCGCGGTAGCCTAGTGATCATGGTCGCGAATTCCTGGCCAGTGTTGTTTCCATCGAGTCATGAGTTTGAGTCCTGTTTCTGAAAATGCTCGACGTGTAGCGAGGCTGATGCACATTAAATATGTCAAGGTTTTAAGTCCTCCCAGTGGCATGGTGTAAAAGTTTGGAGAGGGACATGCTAGCTCAGGTGTCATTTGACCGAGGTTCAGAATTACGAAGTGCATTTCGCCGATAGATTTCGTGTTGAATCTAAAGTGCAATGTTAATAAGCAATCAATGAATCAATCTGGGGAGTCTAAGGGAGGGTAGACACATTTTTTTAACAAAAATTAGTTACAAAATGGTAAGCTTTCAACGCTTTCTGCGTGAATTAGGGCAGACAGGTAAAAGTTGGCAACTTATGCCCACTTTACGGTGGTTTAGTTTTAGATATAGTGTGTTAATGTTTTTTTAAATTTTGATTAATACTACGCAACATGAATGTTCATCAAACGAACAATACTACTCATTGTTATAATTAAATAGAAGTATTTTGAGAATTTAAAAATGATTCGTGATAATTTCATTAAAAAAAGTATTGTTTAAAATAAACACTAAAAGTTATATTTTGTTAAAATCGCTTACTCAAAATTTTGTTTTATACACCATTATACCACAAAATATGTAAAGAAATACACACACACACACACACATATATATATATATATATATATTGCATGTGCTTAGTAGCCTTTAATTAGATGTTCGAAGCAATTTAATTAATTTCGTCTTAGAAAAAAAAAAGATATTCAATATGAAATAACTTTTCAGAGTGTAACACAACCGTGTCGCGATGCATGACATTACATTTTGTGTATATTCTTAAGTAAATCTTTTAACAATTAAAGAAGTGAAAAGGAAAATATGAGGTATGATGAAACAGAAGGGTTCATAAGCAAATATTTTTTTATTCCATATTTCCCAGTTTTATGTGGTTTACGAGCATAAAAAAATTGTACCGCATTTTTCCTATAAAAAAAAAAAAGGTCGCTCTATACACTAATTGCTATACCTAGAGAGAAAGATATTCAATATAAATAAGGTTCTCAGAGTCTAAAAATGTGTCGCGATGCATGACATTACATTTTGTGTATATTTCCCCTAAGTAAATTTTTTAACAATTAAAGAAGTGAAAAGGAAAATAATAGATGTGAGAGGTATGACGAAACAGAAGGGGTTCATACAAATATTTTGTTCATATTTCCCAGTTTTAAGTGGCTTATTACGAGCATAAAATTAAATGCATTTTCCCATAAAAAAAAAAAAAGGTGTTGGGTCGCTCTATACAATTAATTACAGCAATTTGAGAGCAGTATTATCTAATATAAAATATGGTTCAGAGTCTAAAAAATGTGTCATGATGCATGACATCACATTTTGTGTACATTCCAAGCAACTCTGAATCAAAATATGAAAATGCAACACTAGATGTGAGAGGTATGACGAAACAGAGCAGTCCATATTACAACATTTTGTCTCATATTTCCAGTTTTAAGGGAATATCATTGAGTATAAAAAATGAAACGTGACTTTAAAAAAAAAAAAAAAAAAAAAAAAAAGGTGTTGGGTTGCTCTATACAATTAATTACAGTACCTAGAGAGAAAGATATTCAATACAAAATAAGGTTCTCAGAGTCTAAAAAATGTGCCGCGATGCATGGCATTACATTTTGTGCATATTTCCGCTATTTTAAGTATTTAAAAATTGAAGAGAAATAAGAGAAAGGAAAGTTAATTAGGGGTATACGATATGACAATATAGTTTTAAAAATCTTTTGCTTATATTTTCTAGTTTTAGGTGAACTAAAAGGGAATTAAAATTAAATTTTTCCTTAAAAAAAGGGATCGGGTCACCGGCATTGCTCAGCCCTACACCCAACGGCCATGAAATCAAATGATTGTGATGAGGAATTCAATGATTTCTAAGATGAATAATAATAATAATAATAATAATATATTTGTTTATCTTTAAATAAGAAATATATCTTCGAAGAAATATTTCCCAAATTTTTATGTACAAAAAATGAAGGGGTTCCTTATGTACGAGGTTCTTTCTACGCGTTAGAATACGTTACATCTCAGAAGGCTTCATTCAACCTCAAATCTTTCTAAAACCGTTTGTGGTGCACCGGGCACTTAAGAGTCAACGAACAGGACCAACTTTCTGCGTTTGAAAATGATGAACCTGTCGGAAATCTCACAAATGGGGGGAGGGCAGGTTGCAAAGCACGCGAATGCTCACGACCTGCTAAGAGACAGCTGGCCCACGCGAGCTTACGCCAGGTGTCCGTTTCTTTTCCTTGGCCCCAAGCTTTCATTGCGAAAATGCTGTTATTCAACGTGTGACCAGCATTTCCGATGCATTGGGTCGGACGTTCATTGACAGAAAACCACAACTGAAATCAGTTCGACAACAGATGGGCGACCGAGTATAATTCCAATAGGTCTCTTTAATTAAAAAAGTGCAACCGAATTATTAAATTTCACCCATAGCAAATCGAGAATCAAAAAGCGGATATTAAGGCTTATAATTAAAGCGGGCCATCCTTAAAGTGCCTAGGGTATAATTTTGGAATTAAAAAAAGTGTAGTGAGAATTAATCTAAGGGTAGATCGTGTAGTAAAAAAGATGCATACATTTTAATGCTAATGCATTTTATTATTCACGCTGAAATAGATCGACACATTCGGCCTTTTTCAAACAACTCTTTCGGGGAAAATGGAATGAAACGAGTTTTAAGGATAAAAAAATACAAGGGAAAATGGTTCGAAAAGGACATTTGATAATAGTTTTTTGATCCTCTATTATAATGGATTTTCAATTGTATTAATTTTTTTTGCACTAACGTATTTCCCAGGGTTTCGGATAATTTAAAAAAGGAAATTCATATATAAATAAAATATAAATAAATACAAAGCTAAAGGGTTTCCGTAACAATGGGCACTCCTAAGGTATTTAAGTTTCTGCTCGACATTAAATAATGAAAAATGTATATAATTTTACAGCAGTGAGATAAAAAAAAGGCCTTTTTATGAAATAATAACTTATGTTTGTTTTACTTTTTAATTATTCTTATATTTTTCATACCCTGCTCTTTTTATTGTTTAATATATTCCATCTTACATATATATTAGAAAAAAAAAATTCGGTAATTCATAAAGAAACATACATTCAATGCTGTTAAATTTCAAAATCAAATACTTTTTGTAATAAGAAATGATAACAAAAAAGAAAATAAGCTTCTATAAGTAGGTACTTTCAATATACAGTTCTTTTTATTAGTTATTAAATAATATCTTATAATTTCGCGGGGAGAAAAAACCTTCTGCATTTCCGAAATTAAACGTAAGATTTCATAATTAAATATAAAGTTATATTTTGCTTCTTACTGTGTACTTCCATTAATAAATATTTTTTGTTATATAAACTAATAATGAAGAATGTAGGCGTATATATATTCTATTCTAATCGGTACATTTAAATATTTTTTTGAATAGTTTGTGACGCCCGCCCGACCCGGGCTTCCTCTTATGCCATAACTAGATTCAATTATTAAACACTAAAACACACTAACTAATCAAAGAGACACTAGAACAATATTTATGGACTTTATTAACTTATATTTACTATGACAACAACTCACTATGCTCTCCTAGGGAATATTTCAAGTAACTAAATTCAACCCACCAATAGTAATCCAACAGACTCTTACCACTAATCCTTCCTCGACTGCAACTCAGACTCTGGATCAACTGTTGAAAACAGTAATAAATGAACGTCTTGCAACAATCTTTAATTTAATCCTCTATTTCAACCTCTCTTTCCACTCCTCCTCCCGCTTATCTATAACTTCAGCTTCAGTATCACTTCTCCTTCAGCCTCCCTCTCGCTACTTTCAGTCGGAGTTTATATATTTCCTAACTCACCCGCTTCACTTCATTTCTACCTGCTTTACATAATCACGCTTCATTTTTGGTTGGGCAAATGTATTTAAGCACAAGCAATCAATCTCAATTAAAAGTCCCCAAGGTTAGTGAAGAGAAACCGCGAATAGCCCAATGTCACAAGTTTGTGCATCTGATTCTAAGGCAAACAGAAATCGGTCTAAATTATTAAGATGAACATTTTATTATACAAATAGATAAAATTCCAAAATTCTATCTGCATGTAAATTTTTCTAAATAAATCCTTTTACATTAATATTTCATTAAATTTTAATGAAATATTCTTGTAAGAATATACTCGTTTAATTATATTAAAACAGTTATTTTCAACTTAAAAAAAGCGACTACACCAACACTAGAAAACTATTTCTAAAAGTTTCATTTTGTAACAAAGCGATCAGAAAAAAATTATCAAGCTTCGTTATTAAATATTTCTTACAATTGTTAAGTGCCCAGCATTCGAAAATAAGTTAAAAGAAGGAGGGACGAAGCACAAATGATAGTTATCAGTTATCTTATAAACTAGTTTCAAAAGGGACAGGTATTTTGCTGCAATGAAGCTATTATATTGCTTAATACCAAAGGTTCTCAAACTTTCTCTTTCATGTCGGGAAGTCATGATTCTTATTTTCCATTTTTCTTCATTTTTAGAATTTATATTAATCTGTATTCGAATGAAGTCCCGACTTCCTGCTAAGAGTAGTAGATGTTAATAACTTTAACTCTCCCAGTCGGCCAGTTCGACTACGAGAGCGCTGGAAATGCTGGTTCGGTCCGATTTAGTTGTTATCTGAAAGTGTGTATTCCATAAATAACGTAATTAAAACTTTTTTCATTATAAATTGGATTGTCTCGAAATTTGCGACAATGTGTACTCCATACCAAAACTTTTTACTTGATTTAACCATCGGTGATGACTAAAAGTTCTAAACTCGGGGCTTCTACATGACAATTTTCTTTTTTTTTTTTTTTTTTTTCTTTTTCCCTTATGTAAAGGGACCGAGCTCACCAACAAAGGCTTAGAGCTTCAAAAACAGGTCCAGGAATACAATCACCCTGTCTGCCTCTCTGCCAGCATTCCTTATTAAACCAACAAATTTACAAAGAGGGTATATAAAAACCAACATAAGTACAAGCTGGAATGGGTAATAAAAGAAAATACATGCAATCAACCGATACTTAAACAAAATTAATTCCGTTTAAAATAATTTAATAGCCAAGTGAGTAAGAAAATTAAGTTTTCATATAGAAACAAGGAGAATGATTAAAAAAACAATACATAATCTATGAATTAATAGCTAAGTCTAGTTTACTATATATAAGCTATTCTAGTGTAACCTAACAGTTAATTCAAAAAGACGAAACGAACTTGTTTCAAAGATAATTTAAGGAGTGAGTAATTTAACAATATAACATGGGTCAAAAAGAAATAAAATTAACCATAAGATATCTGTGTGGGCAAAAGGATAAGCCTTTTTGTTAAAAGCTCAAAAGAAATTTTTTTTTAAAAAAAAAATTTAATCACGCGTAGAATAAAAAATCAATTATTCAACTGAATTTAAATATAGGCATAAATAGGATTGGAGCTAGCAAAAGAAAACTGATATGAAACATTATTTACAACATCAAGTTAATCAATGAAATAAATACAAGAAATTCGAATATACTCAATCGAATTAATAAAGTAAATCATATAAACAAAGAAAGGAAAATGAATACAAAAATGTTTGGGAAAATTTTGTGAGAAATTGTAAAAGTAACATTTTAAACGTTCCATGCAAAGTTTTCCAAAGAACAGATTTAACCCCCCAAGGTGCGCCTTTTTTGATAATTATTATTAAATTACTCAATCAAATAAAAGAATTAAAATAAACGCTGAAATATAGAGAAATAGACAATAGCAAACTTTTCCTATATTAAAATTAAAGCAAACGATAAATTATTAAATTGAATATATTTAAACTAACTATTATTAAAATTGAAGCAATCGATAAGAAATCGAAAAGCGATCTGGTATGCCAAAACGCCCCACCTAAAACAATAGATCTTTAGGTGGCTAATAATCAATATACAGTAAGAAAAGTTACAATTGTACCAAAAAATTTCATATTCAGCACGATTATTAATTGATGAGGATTCATCGTGTTAATTGATGAATTATTGACTCATTTATATCTGGGAGGTCCTTGAACTGAATCCAAAAATCGACCGTTTTAACACATTTTGGCGCAACGACATAATTTACTTAAAGTCGCTTACCTCACTCTTAACTTATATATATATATATATATATATATATATATATATAATGAATTTATTTCATTTACTTATGTTTTCTTGTTTTCTTTCTTTCTTTGGTAAAATTACTGTTTAGAATTGGGATTATTGCTCATTTTTGATTTTATACCATTTTGTTATAAAGTAATTCTCTGGAATGTTAGGGTTGGATCCGTAGTATTAGTATAAACACGTTATTGCTCAATTCCAGGCCTGAGACAGTATTAGAATTTCTTGATCTCCCTCTTTGAATTTACTTTCTCAACTCTTTTTCTCTTGAGATATACTTTGTAAATCTTAGGGGGCGCTAAGGTTTTAATATTATGAGCTTTGTTGTAATTTTTAAAATTACCGGTTTGATTTTCTAATTTTTAATTATTTATGTATTTAATATGTTTTCTTGAATATTCTGTAATATTATATTTAATGAATTTTTTTTACATTATAACACTTTGTACGTCTTAAATTTTAGATAATCTGTTTTTATCTGTAACGTTTTGCTTTTTGATTCTTCTTTACTATATGTTTATTTCAATTTTGTAATATTAGTAGTTTACTTGTGTTAATATTAATTAATTTTGATTTTGATTTATTAAGAGCTATAATTTATAATTTATTATGAATTTATATACTTGTTAATAAGTATGACTATTTGACATTATTAGTTTTATGTATGTAAATATATGTGTGTTATGCGAGTGTGTGTATTATTTTGCAACTTTAAATGTAAAAACTATTTTCCTCGAAGCTCATGAAGGGATAGCCTCACTTTGTTAAGTAAGTTTACTCACAGAAACAAATTTTAAAATCCCCCCACCCCTTCTATTTATGAAAAAAAAAATCAAAGAAGCTCTCACGCAAAGATTTTTTTTATCTGTATTTCACGATAAAATACTCTTGTAGACAACTGATCAAAATTTATTATCTGGTAACAAATGTTTATCTAAGTAACAATGATTTTATTGCTCGTTTTTGTGACACTTCCACCGATTGTAAATGAAAATATTGAAATAACTTATAGATACCGATAATTTTTGAAGAGGGCACCGGGGAGACCAAAAAAAAAAACACGGAACTTTGATCTTTGTTTGGAATAGAATGGGGTAAAGCAATAAATATAACAAAGCGATACGAGAGAACGTCAATTAGAATCGGAGTATTTTATCGGAGAAAAAATGCACGACATCCATTACAAATCTCGCTGAATTTTCTGAAAATTATTAATCCAGAAATAATATTTTAAGGGGACTTAGTACCTTTGCACCTTCAAAAATTCGATTTTTCATATTTGATTTTAAAAAATAGTACTGAATGTTAGGAGCATTGTAAAGCAAACCGCGTCAAAATCCGACAATTATTACGCCCTGTGCAACAAAAACTGTAAATGTCTATAGCGGCTTGTTCTATGTAATGCAATGTAAACAAACCTCTTTTTCTCAGTTTGCTATTTTCACACTTTCCCACAGGATTAAAAAAAATCTTTTGCATGCAGAGCTTTGAAATTTTACATGAGTGTTGTACTTGTAAATCTTTATTCTGTGAACCTCAATTTTGTTAATAGGATGATTAGATTTTATTTTATAACATGATACATGAAAAAAAAGTTACTAAATACAAACTTGATAATTTTTTTTAATTTTTCAATTTTTTTTAATGTAAGGTAAATTTAAAGTTTGAGGTTTACAGAATAAGGTCATTATTTAGCTTTATTTTGGTATAAGAATTATGGTTCTACTGTACATCTTTCAAAAGTTATCTTGTGGGTAACGTAAGGTAAGCTAATTTATTTTTCAAATTTTTGCACGCATATTTCATGTTGTATAAGAAAATATATTAATTTAATAGCAAAACTTGACCCAATATTTTAAACTATGCACTTTCTTACACAAACTGGCAAAGTTTTATACTGAAATGAGCATAAATTGTTGTTTTATGAAGAATCGAAAAAAGAGAGAGAGAGTTTGTTAAAATGTTCTACTTTTGATTTCGTAAGGTACTAACTATGTCCCCTTAAACGTATAAGATAGTTTACAAGGGAGATATTAGGGATCATTTATTTATTATGCACTGACCGTGACTAACGCAACTATTTATTTCCCCCTCAAAACAAGGACATCTGCTAATTTTTAGGGGGCTTTTCTTGATGTGGTTAATTATTTTTCCCTCAAAGTGTGGCCGCGGTAGCCTAGCGGTCACTGCTTCGGATTCGTGCCCGGCGGTTTTCGTTCAGTCGCGGTTTCGATCCTTGGCTACCAAAGACCCGCCGTGTAGCCGGGGCTGATGCACGTTAAATCTGTCGGGGTCCAAAGTCCTCCCGTTGGTGTGGTGTGAATGTTAGGAGAGGGGGTGCCAGCTCAGGTGTTGTCCTCGTCACTTGACCGAGGTTCAAAATTACGAGGTCCGTTGCCAATAGCCCTTGTGTTGCTTCTAGTACGACGTTAATAATAAAAAAAACTTATCTAAAACTTTTCCCTCAAAGCGGGACATCTACTAATTTTTGGGTGATATTTATTAATATAACTGTTTATTTCTTCCTTCAAAACGGGACATCTACTAATTTTTAAAATATAGATATTATATGTGTATTCTAGAGAAAACATATTCCTTGAAGGTTTTTATTTATTAATGAAAAAAAGCAGGAATGAGCACGGGAAAATAAATAATTTACATAATCTTATATTTATCTGAAGAACAAATTTACTAAGATGTATTTGGTGCTGATTTTAAATTAGAATGATTTCCTTAGCAGACTTTCTTAATATTAATTTTTATAGCTTTAAGAACTGCCAGCTGTAACCGTGTTTTTCTTCTTGTCTACACTTTATTTACAAAAGCAACTACCCTTTCAACAAATGTAATTGTGTCTCTCTGTGTGTGTTTAGCTATATGAGGGGCTATTGTTTTAGGTAGATAACTTTTAGCGTACCAAACAACTTTTCCATTTTTATATCGGTTGCTTCAATTTTAATTACATTTAGCTTAAATATATTTAATTTTAAAAAAATTGCTGTTATATGTAGCTGATATAATATTCAATTTAATAATTTATCGTATGCTTTAATTTTAATTAAACTTAGCATAAATATATTCAATTTAAAAAGTTATCGTTTTCTTTAATTTTAATTACATTTAGCATAAATATATTCAATTTAAAATTTATCGTTTGCTTTAATTTTAATTACATGTAGCTGATATAATATTCAATTTAATAATTTATCGTTTTCTTTAATTTTACTATCGGAACAGTTTACTGTTGTGCATTTCTCAATATTACATCGTTTACTTTAATTCTTATATTTAATTGAGTAATTTAATAATAATTATAAAAAAAAGTGCACCTTGGGTAGGTAAATCTGTTCTTTGCAAAACTTTGCATAGAACTTTATTATTATTATTATTTTGAAATTGTGACATTATGTTACTCTTTTTTAGAAAACGGAACATTTCGATATCCTGAATCTGTCCATGGGAGCAGATACTAAAAACAGAACGTATAGTCACATCACCCCCCCTTTACGGTGGATTTTTGGTAGCACCTGGGTTTGAACCCACGACTCGACGGAAACAACGTCGGCCGCGAGTTCGCGACCATGACCATTAAGTTACCGCGGGCGTATCTAAAGGCAAGTTTATGACTTAGAAATGTAAACGCAACTATTTATGCAAATTTGGTCATTAATAATTATTTATGTATGTAAATGCATTTGTGTATGTGATTTTCTTTTCAAAAACAGATCCACGATTATCCAGATATTTTAAAAATAAGATCCATCAATTGCTTATGAATTAAAAAAAAGTGAGGATTGCTTAAAATTGGTATATACAAAATAAGCTTTCTTCGCTTTGAAGATATCTCACCTACAGTAAGAGAAAAATTGAATCAACTGGTAATTGCGGAACAATTAAAAACTTACAGATAATCGGAATAATTAAAAGTAATGAATTTTTCACAAGGATAATAAATGTGAAAAAAAAAAAAAAAAAAAAAAAAAAAAAACGTTGACAAAATACATGAGATTGTCAATCACTGAAGTTATGTCAGGATTAATTGCAGCATTATCCTCAGTTCAGCATCATTAAAAATTAATTTCTTACAGATTTCATTGCCATACATCATTCCGACCTCAAAACATTGTTCGAAATTAAATGTATTTCTGTACCTCAAGCTGATTTTAATGATGTTATTTTTGACCCAAATGTTTTTTTCTCTGTCACGAAGCATGCTCAAAAAATTAAAACGACAAACGCTATCACTAATAGACAGAACTGATGACAAGTAATGATAACCAGATTTCGAGTAGCGACCTGACTTCTGAAAGAAACATTGTATCACCATATTACAAATTATTAAACATCAATTACAATACAATCGATGAAATGACTCTTTCTATCTTGATATGTGATTTTATAAGTTTGTTCAATAAATCTTTTCAAAAATCTGACTTTTATTTTAAAATAAAAAAAATACGGCTTTTGTTCAGTAGTTCACACAAACCGCAAATAGTCAAGGACTTATTCTTGAAATTATTAATTGGTGATAAAATATTGTAATGCACTTTTCTGCATCGATAGGATATTCTAAATAAATTCATATTAAATAGTTAAAAGCAAATATAATTTTACGAGCGGTCATTACGAAATCTATAATTACTTTCGATAGTAAAGAGACAGAAAGAAACTTTAATATTTTTAGCATATACATCATACCTTATATCTCTTTCTCAGACGCTTTCTATTCACAACAAAGTATGGTATTGTATAAATTCCGAGCTGTGTTTAAATCTGGTTAATTTTAGGTTGCTTTTTAACCACCCAAGGGGCTATTGTTTTAGTTGTATCACATTTCGCGTACCAGATCACTTTTCAATTTTTTTAACATTTGCTTTAATTTTAATTACACTTAGCTCAAATATATTCAATTTAATAATTTATCATTTCCTTTAATTTTACTATTGGAAAAGTTTACTATAGTCCATTTCTCGATATTTTATCGTTTACTTTAGTTCTGACATTTAATTGAGTAATTTATTAATAATTATAAAAAAAAGCGCACCTTGGTTTGGTAAATATGTTCTTTGCAAAACTTTGCATATTACTTTTGATAATTTTTTTATTGTAGTTTAGTTATTTCGTGTGTTTGACACTTTATTTGCGTATAACGTATTAAATTTGATAAAATAATGTATAGCTTTCGCTGTTTTTTTTTTTTTTTTAACAAGAGTCACTTCCAACTAACTTTAATCCAAAAGAACAATTCACTTCTATTTACAAACATCTTTCAGTTTGTTATTAACTGTCTACCTTCTTTTTCCTTTTTTTCAGTTCCGTTTCACGGTTATATCACTATCTCTAATTCAATTCATTACCCTTCTTCACTTCATCTAATTTACCTAATCACGTTTCATTTCGGTCGGCAAGGAGTTGTTATTTTATACAGTTCAAATTAACAAAAAGTCCCTGAGGTTAGTGAGGAGAAAATAGTGAACTGCCTAGAATCACAAGTAAGAATTGAAAAAAATCGAGTGAAAAATTGATCTGTGATTAAGATAGTTTCTTAACGTAGAATTTACAAGCAACATGAGGACTATTGGCGACGGACCTCGTCATTTTGAACCTCGGTCGAGTGATGAAGACGACACTTGACCCGTCACCTCCCTCTCCAAATTTCCACACCACGCTTTCGGGAAGGCTTGGGACCTCAACAGATTTAACGGGCATCAGCCTCACAACACGGCGGTCTTTAGTGGCATCGAGGCTCGAACCTACGACTCGACAGAAACTGCCGGCTGCAAGTCCGCGACTCTAGACCTCTAGACTAGCGTGGCTATGAAAAATTGTTCTAATTAATTCATAATTATTATAATTATCGCTAATACATTAATCGTTAAACTGGCTTTTAATGCTTAACTTAAGCTCGGTTGATTCTATGGCACACATAAAATCAACATACAGCAGTGTACCACCGATGGTGTGCAATGACGACTAATAATATACGTCATGTACCACCAGTGGTACACATCGTCACAAAAGTGTCAAAAACTTTGTACTACCTGATACTGGTGAGAACTGCAAACGCTTAAAACGCAAAGATGCATTCAAAGCATTTTTAAAAAGGTTTCTAAATTAAAGAAATATACGTACAACCGCTAGGTCTGAGAAATAATCTGCGAACACGAACCGAAGGTTTAATTATTAAATTGTTCACGTCATTTTTTATCTTTTATCAGAAAAACAAACTAATCTTTCCCATTCAGATATAGAAGGCTTTGTGCCATATCTTCGTTAAATAGACAATTGTTTTAATCTATTCACTCGTTTAGAGTTTTATCCTTAGTCTAAAAGTCTTATAAACTTTACAACTCCAAGTTTCATTTAAACGTTTATCATCTCCAAGAGCTGTTTACATTCATAGAATGAAATGCATATCATTACAATAAAAAATGAATCAATGTGGGATTCGATGTACGCTGATTTCGATACGGAACCTTTTCCTCGGAATTAAACCGAACCAACCCCTTTCTCGGTTAAGCAATCACCTTTCCTAATCAGTTTGAAGAACAAAGAATCTAATATATTGAAGTAAGTATCAATTTGTTTGATTAAAAACTTTCTCCTGCAGATTACAAATTTGTTTATTCCCGTACATTTATTTAATTAGCGATGGTGATTTGTTTTGCTTATTTATTATTAATAAATAGGCTGATTGCTACTTCAAGTTTCTTTATTCGGAGGATCTTATACACTGGAAGTAGCATCTAAAAACTAACACAATAGGCCAATCATTCAATGTCTTACATTAATAAATTAATTTTGTTAAGTCGACTACTAAAGGTACATTTTATGTGTTCGACTCCTTTGTAGGAGGGGAGACGCTATGTTTATTTGTTCAGATGAAGCTGTTGGCGTAAGAGAGCTTAAACTTGAAATAAAGGTAACAAGTAGATAAAAGCCTGTGAGTGGAATACTCTAAATTATTATAAGTAGCCCAAATAATAATTTCTAATTTCCCCTAATATCTTACTACCTTTCTTTTTAACTGTAATTTGTTTTTACAAGGAAATATTTGTAAGGTATTGTTGAAAGATATTCCTTATACTCATTACTATGTCTGACTATTTATTAAAATATCTTATAAATTACGAATGAAATAAATAAAAATAACAGAAGGAATTGATATCTTGAAAATAAATTTTAAGTTCTTCATAACTCATTTGCACTGAGAGTATGGCGAAATTCTACATCACTTAATTATTTCAAACAATTTTGGATTTTTATAAAGATGTATAATGAAATATGTTATTAAATACCATAAGTGAGATTTGATCATAAATTATTTACTTACTTTTATTTATAAGTGTTTAGAAATTGCCAAATAATTATTTTAATTTTTTTTATAATGACTTAATACAATATTTTATTATATTTTTTTATTTATGGTTAAAATATTTAAACTATCTCATGCGAATCTATATAATATTTCGATAGTGTTTAAATGTGTTAAAGTACGAGTACAATGATCAAATTAACATAGAAGTAGAATAACGAACTAAGGAGTTACTGACATTATTAAGCAATTACAAAATATTAAACAATTTTGAATGTTACAAAAATATCTCCGACCTGCCACAAATATTCTTATTATGAGGCAGGAATATTTTTGACTGACTTTATACTTTTGTTACAAGCCTTTATTTAACTTGTTATATTCATTTGTATGTATGTTCGTCTTTCGAGAGAGAGCTCAAAAAATTTGTACTCAAATGTTAATTACTCAATTAATTTGTACTCAAATTTTAATTACTCAATTAATTTGTACTCGAATAATTATTACTTAATTAATTTGTGCACAAATTCATGTAATCAGTCACGTCACGTAATTTTTTGTGTGTCAAATTTCCAGACTAAAAAGAATTAAGTAAATATAAGTAAAAAAAAAACATTTTTAAATCGAACGTTTATTTAAAAATGGACTAAAAGGTATAAAAATATTTTTTTAAAAGTAAATTACAAAATTTACAAAAGCTTGAAGCGTTAATACTTCTTTTGAACACATATGTAAATAAGTAGCTATAGTACTTAATTTATCGCTAATTAAACTAGATATATTAGTTATTTGTCCCCGGCTTTTATAAATTATGTACTACTTTATATTTAAAAAATATTTTTATACTTCTTTAGTTCATCATTAAGTAAAAGATTGATTTAAAAAGAATTTTTTTTTGCTTATATTTATTGTAAATTTCTAATAACATCAAAGCTCTTACTGGGAGAAGTTTAAAAAATTCATCCAATAAAAAATTATCTAATAACAAGCTACTTTTTATCGTACTTGATAAAAATTAGGATAAATTAATTTTTAAGTAATCATAAATGAAACTATTATATAAATTGCATATTTTCTTAAAAATTGTTATATAATCCTCAAAATTTTGAAAGTTTTTAAACAATATTTACAAATTAAGTGAATAGCTGTTTACTTGTTCAAATTATAATACGTCGTGAATACATTTTTGAAGAAGAATAGCAAAGAGTTATACATGCAAAAAATTATTTAACCTTTTATTGAAAAATTTAATTAGAATCCGGTAAATATCGTAACAGTTTCGATACATGAAATATTTTACATTATACATTCCAAACAGAACTACCAATTATTGATACAAAAAAAATATTTTTTTAACCTTTATGATTTTCAGTCACGTCAAAGCTTTCTTTCACTTTCCGTTTTTTAAGGCTTTAATGTATTTATTCTATTAACATTAAAAAAAATTAACTCCTCACTCCTCATAAAGGTTTTATTAAAGTTCTACTTTATTTTCTGAATGTTGAAAACAGATATTAAAATAATTTAATTTGAGCAAATTTTTCAAATACTCCGTCCATTTCTTATCTTTGCTATATTGAGATTACGTAACTTTAAACTCTATTTCAAATCAGTGAGCTATCATTTCTTTTTTATATTTTTAATCATTTTTACCATTCCAAATATATCTTAATATAAGTTTTAATACCCATTTATGTATGAAACTGAGATTTTTCCGAAATTTACCGCATTGTCTCTAACACATACTTTCTTTTCAATAACAAATTTACTCTTTAAAATTCCGTCTCATTCTATTATATTGATTGTTATATATATATGTATACGTACTCCTAATGATACACAAACTATTTGAAGGGATACGCGAGTTGCTATGAAAGAGCTATATCACTGTTCTAGAGGATAAAAATAATATCGAACCCTTACGCGTCAGTTCCACAAACAAATACATAAACTCATTCTCATTCATACGAAAACAATAAATGAGATAATTACTAGGCCTCTAAAAACAAGAACAGCTATCGCTA
This sequence comes from Nephila pilipes, assembly GCA_019974015.1. Classification (NCBI taxonomy): domain Eukaryota; kingdom Metazoa; phylum Arthropoda; class Arachnida; order Araneae; family Nephilidae; genus Nephila; species Nephila pilipes. The sequence goes on along the minus strand of BMAW01051349.1, from coordinate 55,130 downwards.
TCCAACTATAAAAAGCTTTAGGGGAAGTTTTATCAAATAGGTCCGATAATTAATAAATATCTTTTTAAGGAGACTGGCACTGAGTTATTTTTGTAATGCATATGAGCATTTTCACACACCAAAGATAAGTAGTAAAAATTAAATTAATTCGAAGGAGGGGTGACATCTCTGAATAGTGATAATTATTATTAACCAGATTTACGTGATATTTCTGTAATTTCGAATATTACATTATTCTCTGAATTAAAGGGAAGTATTTATGTACTTTTACGGGAGATAAAAAAAAAATAGTGGACAGATATAGGCAGATATCTAATTAAAATGGATGAAGTGAAATTTCCGTTATATATAAAGCTATATCAAACCCGATACAACTTCTATATAATTTAATATTTTTCTCACATTCGAAATATTTTTAAGAATGAGTACAATCGTCCACACAGCAACACCGACACCCCTCCACCCCAAAAAAAATCTGTACATTGTCATTTGGAAACATTGGATTTTTAAGATACGTTAAACTCTTCAGTCGCAATGAAGGGTAATATATATATGTGTGACTTAAGACACATATTTCCCTTCACAGGGGGTACATTTATGAAACGCTTCTCTGCAAGGGATGATGTGTCATAACAATAGTAAAGTAATTACTAAATGAATATTTTCCGTTAAAACGATTTTATTTCAATATGAGAATAACTGTTGTTCATTATATATTTTATAACAAAAGAAACTGAACCTTATTTTAAGTTGTTTTACAAATAATAATTAATTTTTCAGAATCGTAAAAATCTAGAATAAATAATGGAAAGCATAATGCCACCACATCGTGAACTCGTGCTAGACGGTTCTACGGTTCGGAAAGACAGCATACCATTAGAAAGCCCCGTAGAAGATAGTCCAACAATCAACTTGATAGATGTGGAGCCTGATTCTCGTTGCAAAATCCGTAAAATGTACTTTGCAGCGCTTTCTGCACTTCTTATGGGTTTGGCTATGGGTACTACCATAGGCTATACTGCACCTGCTACTTATGATATGAGGAATAACCCAGACAGTCCAGTCAAACCTTCTATAGATGGTATCACTTGGATTGGAAGCGCCTTAGCAGTAGGTTCAATGCCAGGATCACTGTTAGCAGGTGAGTAAATAAATTCCAAATAAAGGTTTGATAAATATGTAACAAAGTTTCGTGCGACAACTGTACACCTTGAATTACACACACACACACACACATATATATATATATATAATCAATGAAGAATGCGAGTTACATTCAAGTTCAACTACCTTTTCATTTTAGGTAAACTCTGCGCAAGGTCGGCTGGCCGAGCCGAAAAAAAAGAAATTTCTATATACTTTGAGCGGTTTAACCGCAGTGTCTCCTGCACTGGTGACACGAAAAAGGCGCTCTATTTCGCAGAGTATCCCATTATATAATAGGGATTTTTCCTAAGAGGCATCATAGAACACTTGGTACTGGATTAGGGATTCAGAGGAATATTAATATAGACAAGGAGTCTAGTAGGGATTATTTTGGCAGATTTACGATCGTGGGAAAAAGGGATTAAACAAATTTTATGAGGGCGTGATCTAATAAATAAAAGGATAATTTAGAATGGGATCAGGAAATAAAAACGAATTCCTTACTTTGAATTGGGGGGGGGGATAGAATAGAAAATTAAATTATTATTGAGGAAAATTATTAAATTAAAGTTAAATAATTATATATATATGTGTGTGTGTGTAATTAAAGTAATAATTCAAAGTAATATAAAGAAGTAATTAAAATAGTTAATACACACATAAATTAGTATAGAAACAAAAATTAAAATAAAAGCAAAATTTAAAAATTACAAAGAAAACTTACAAATAATTGTTTAGATCAGCGCTTCTTAAACTGTGGGTCACGACCCCAAATGGGGTCATTAAGCGAAATGATGGGGGTCGTGAAAATTTAATTTATATACGTGAATTTCGCAATCTATCCATTATCTTTAATTTAATTCAATATATTTTCTATACAGTACAATAATAAAATCAGGATACTGTATAAGGGGAGCTGTAAATAATTTATATATTGAAAAATTATCTCTATGCGTATAATTATAGCTGTGTCGCATTGCAAATCAGAAGTTTAACAAAAATCCTTGAATTCTGGATCGGTGTTAGAGCTGAATTTCTCACAATTTATGAAATAGCATAAAACTATCTTCTGTCTTTCAGCCTAAGTACTATTGTGAAACAACTCTTTTAAAATTTTAATTCTAACTTAATCCAAATATCATTCAGCCCTGAAAAGTTTTGAAGATGCTTTATGTCCAGCAGTGTGAAATACTATACCAAAGGTTTCATTTGATATGCAGCAAAAAACATGCGTCCGAAAAGATCTGTCTCGTTAAAATGTGATTTTCTATCATTTATTTTCGTACTCTTGTAACAAATTCTGAAACAAAATCTTTTCACACATTTTTTGAATATAGTGGCTGCGATAGCCTAGTGTGGCCGCTAGCCTATCGCAGGTAGCCTAGTGGTCATAGTTTCGGATTCGTGACCGGTGGGATTCGTTTTCATTCAGTCGCGGGTTCGATCATTGGCTGCCATAGACCCACCGTGTAGCTGGGGCTGATGTCCATTAAATCTGTCGGGGCCCAAAGTTCTCCCGTTGTCTTGGTGTGGAAGTTAAGAAAGGGGGTGCTAGCTCAGGTGTCGTCCTCGTCACTTGACCGAGGTTCAAAATTACGAGGTCCTTCACCAATAGCTCTCGTGTTGCTTCTAATGCGACGTTAATAAAAACCTAAACAACTAAACTAAGCGGTAGCCTAGTGATTATGGTCGTGGACTACGTTGAGTCTGGTTTCGAGCCTTGGTGCCTCTTAAGATCCACTTTGTAGCCGGGGATGATGCCTGTTAAATCTGGTGGAGGCTCAAAGTTCTCGTTAGCGTGGTGTGGAAATTTGGAGAGGGAGGTGACAGATTAGGTGTCATCCTGATCATTTGACAGAGGTTCAAAATTACACGAGGCCATTTTTCGCCCTCTTGTAAAAAGTATGAGTATTTCATTTTTAATTTACAAAAAAATTAAATAAATAACCTTTAAATTCCTTCACTTATTAATTTTAAAGTGAACAGCTCAGTTTGTTTTTATGGAGGCTTGTGGTTAGGAGAGAGAGGGTCGTTAAAAATTTTATGCATGAAAGTGGGATCGCAAGTGTTGAAAGATTAAGATTTTAGAAAAAGTATAAGAAAAATGAATTTTTTTTAATTGCTAAAAACCTAGAATAAAATGAAAAGAAAAAACTATACAACACAACAATTAAGAAAGAGATATAATACCTGAAAGAATTCTAAGCAAATGAAAATAGTAAGAAGACGATTTATATGAGACATATTAATTTTATACGAGGATTTTATGAATGCAATTTATTCGAGGATTAAGCACAATACTGAACACATATTGTAGTTATGAAAATTCATATAAAATGAAACTTTCTAATCCGAGCAAAAAATTCGAACAAACGTGATCCGGAATCCGAACGCCAAGTAGAGGACTGTAAAAGGGTGCAAAATAAGATCGCCCACCAAGAGGTATTGGGCAGTGGGTGTTCAAGAAATATTGTTCGTGGGGAGTTGAGGTTGCCGGGTCAGCAATAGTAGGCTAGAAGAGTAAACACGGATTTATGGAATGAAATGAAGGGATGTGCACCTTTGTTGGTGCTCACGCCCTCGAGTCTGCTATATAATTTGTCATTCAGTTTGTTGCCGGAAGGGGTAATGAAAGGAGAAAAATAGCGTGGTTTTCGCTGCTAAGTTACTGCCTATTTTTTTTAAAATAATAATAAGCGTATTTAACATGGGTCCTAAAAAGTGCAGTGAATATATTTTTATTCCAATAGTGTTATTATTTGTTAATTTTTTACCTTAAAATACAATATATTTTCTACAAAAAAATAATTTTGAGAATTCACGTTTGGGAAATATAAGAAGAGGTTAATCTGGTACCTATTAATTTTAAAAAGGAAGAATTGTTTTGAAACTGAAAGGGCTTGGAACTCAGTACTGTACATCCAAAACTTTTAAACTACATAATACATAAGAACAAAAATGTCGATATACATGTATTTAACTTGTTAGTGAACACACAATCAATTTAATGTAGTATATCCACGATATAAAGAAATACATTTACCATTCTGCCACCGTAATAAATAGAAATTAGGAAAATTTAATTCAGAAAATGTTATGGATAAGTATAAAGTTCAGTTTTATTGCAAAAGAAAATCGTTTATCTTGTGAGAAACGACATTTAGAATTCAAAAGACACGGGAACGCGTAATCCAGTGATAAACTTTCAAATTGTATATAAAATCATTGAGTTAAATGCGTGTAAAATTTACTCAGTACAGGTATAGTTAATCTATGCTGAACTTGAAGACTATAAACAATGTTGTCCCTTCAAAACATAGGGGGGCTTTTTTGTTACCAATTTACTTTAATTATTCTGCGTAGTGATCCGAAAACCGATTCTAACTTACCTTTACCTTGTTTTCTATCAAATCTTCTGTTTAACTTAATATCATTTTCTATTAAGTAAACACACAGTTCATTTATTTCCTAAATTGAATTTTTTTTCTTACTGATGCTGATTTTTATATTATATAGTAAATTGTTATTTTTCCCGTAATTTACCAGAAAACCATTTAATGATTGCATGCGCAAACAGTCTTTTTTATTCAATTCTTCATTAGTTTTATGACATTCATTGTAAAAAGTATAAGAAGCGCAGGAAATTCATAAGAACCATGTATTTCTCAAACTGGACTACAAAATTTAAACGTTTGTACATGCTTAGGGCTTAACTGTGCTTACTGACTAATACTTAAGGCTTAACTGAGCTGTTCATGCTTAACTGAGAGGCTTTCGATAGTGAAAAATTAAATTATTTTAAACCAAGTTTAAGATAATCCTCATTTTTTAAAATTAAATGCAGTTTAATTTATATTTTAATATTGAGATATCTTTGTATTTAAGTATCTATTTATGCAAAGAAAATCACACTTAGAAACATAAGTAATTGTGTACGAGCAATTAGTAGTCATTAGTATTTACATTTATAAGTCATGTATTTACCTTTAGGTACATTTTGCATAAAAATTACTGCCTCTATATCTTTAACAATTTCAAAAATTAAATTAAATTTTTAAAAACATTTAGATTCCCTATAATTTTTACACAAACATTGTACAAAATACTTAAAATTTTGGAATATTTATTGGAAAAAATATATTAACGATGTAGAAAATAATCCATTTTATAATGTGCAAAATATCAGTGATATGGAAAAAGAATATTTTGAGGAAAGTGAACAGAATCCTATAAAGCTATATTTTGAAAAAACGCATATGCAGATATTTTTCTCTAAGGTGTGGCATGTCTGCTTACAATATCAGAATTCAATTTTAAAGCATTCTATTTATCAAATTGTCGTAAATAATACATGTACGGAATTAGCAAATCTCTATCTCTTTTTTTAACACAGCTAACTTAAAAAATATAAAATTTGAAGTATTTTTGTGGTGTCTTAGTTACCTTAAAAACAATATCTATTACATTTATGCACGCGATCACTAAAATAAGCTAAAATTCATAGCAGAAGGGGAAAGACGAGAGAAAACATTTAGTTTAGATGCCTTTGTATTTTTTAAATCAAATGTTCCATTTTCATCGGTACAATAACACATTACCTTTTGGTAATCGAATTTCTTATCTATGTTTGTTGATGTTTGGGTAAAAATTGTTTTGGCTTCTAAAAATTTTACAAATGCATTTACTTGATAACTTCTTTAAATGTTAAATGGCTAGATGCTACATGCAAAATGTTAATATAAAGATATAAAAAGTTTTAAATATATAGATGAATGAACAAACTTTTTAAAAATATAAATATCCTTGAATATTCACATTTCTAATGGGCTAGATTCACATACAGGTGGTGCCAAGTCAAAATCACGTGATATTTACGATAATAATTTCAGGTGCGCTGTGTTAGTATCAAAGTGTCCTATATCTGAGTGGTTGACATCTTGTGAATCAACTGTGTTTCGTTAAATATATTTAATATTACCATATTTCTTACATTATCCCGCTATAAATATTAGGCAGGAAATAATTTTAGCATTTTTTTATGTACCTATTGTCTTGTTTTCGTTTAATTGTGTAGTTAAGATGTAATTCACAACGCTAACAGGTCAATTGAAAAGTCCCCGGCCTACCATAGTAAAACACATTTTTTTGGCAAAATTAGTTTTTTTTATTCAAAATACTTCCCTTCAAGGAAATACACTCATTATAGCGACCCTCCAACTTTTCGAGACCATTTTTGTAGTACGATTTGTCCTTTGCTTCAAAATAGGCCTCAGTTTCGGCGATCACCTCTTCATTCGACGAAAATTTCTTCCCAGCGAGCATTCTTTTGAGATCTGAGAACAGGAAATTGTCGCTGGGGGCCAGATCTGGAGAATACGGTGGTTGAGGAAGCAATTCGAAGCCCAATTCATGGATTTTTGCCATCGTTTTCACTGACTTGTGCATTGTCTTGGTGAAGCAACACTTTCTTTTTCTTCAAATGCGGCCGTTTTTCGGCGATTTCGTCCTTCAAACGTACCAATAACGCTATGTAATAGTCGCTGTTGATGGTCCTTCCTTTTTCAAGGTAGTCAATGAAAATTATTCCATGCGCATCCCGAAATACAGACGCCATAACCTTGCCAGCCGACTGTTGCGTTTTCCCACGCTTTGGAGCGGGTTCATCGTGTGCAGTCCACTCGATATGACTGTCGATTGGACTTCGGAGTGAAATGATGGAGCCATGTTTCATCCATTGTCACATATCAACGCAAAAACTTGGGTTTATTACGCTTGATCCTCTTCAAACACTGCTCCGAATCATCAACTTGTCGTTGTTTTTGGTCAAAAGTGAGCTCACGCGGCACCCACTTTGCACAGAGCTTTCTCATCCCCAAATATTCGTGAATGATATGATGTACACGTTCAGTTGATATCTTTAGAGTGTCTGCTATTTCATTCAATTTCAATTGACGGTCATTCAAAATCATTTTGTGGATTTTTTTAATGTTTTCGTCGGTAACAACCTCTTTTGGGCGTTCACCGTCTTCGGTGCTCATTTCACCACGTCTAAACTTAGCATACCAACCCTTGATGGTTGATTTTCCTGGGGCAGTGTCCGGAAACTCGGCATCAAGCCAAGTTTTTGCTTCAACTGTATTTTTTCCCTTCAAAAAGCAATATTTTATCAACACGCGAAATTCCTTTTTATCCATTTTTTTCACAATAACAAAAGTTTCTTCACTCAAAATGCTATAATTCACAAACTAATGATCCGACAGCTGTCAAATTTATACACGCATCTTTTGAGGGTTAGGGCTAACTAAAAAACATATGGATTTAATTCTAGTAGCGCCATCTATGTGTCAGGCCGTGGACTTTTCAATTGACCTGTTAAGTCTCTCGGTAGTTAATTCTATCGTTTGTTTATATAATTGTGAAACAAGTTTTTAATTATTTTCTAATCTAATAAGATAAATTTTTAAATTGTTAACGATTATTGAGTTATTTATACCTTTATGTTTTGATTAAATTTATTTTGTATTACAAAATAGAAGATTTTTGCTTTATAAGTATTCTTATACATAATTAGATTATTATTTGATTCTAATATATTAAAAATAAAGACCCCCTATATTTATTCTTGTATAGTAATTAATTTAAGCCGTCTGAAAAGTAAATGTGAATAGCTAAATTCACGCTAAACATTTCTGAATAATAGTATCCTTCATGTATAAACACTTTTGTTTATCAAGCTGATTCTGTAAAAAAAAAAAAAAAAAAAAAAAACTAATGCAACATTGGATTTAAATTTGAATTGAATTAATTTTTTGTTTTAATCAAGATACACACGTAATAAGCTATAATAGTTATATGATGATTTTTTTTTTATTTTAAACTGTTATAATTTTGTATATTTAATTATAGTTTTTTTAATTTGTTTTTTAAAGAATATCTATTTAATCATAAGTTAATTATAGAAATGTTTTCAAAAAATAGTTAACAGCATTTAAGTGAGTGTAGTAATCCTTCTACGTCATCGAAAAAAGAAAAGTGAACATATAAATTTCATATACTCTTCAGTTTAATAATTAATAATGATGTGCCAGCATTTAGATTCTCCCGAGATTTTTTTCTTTTTGTCATATAAAGTAATATTTTTAAATCGAATACAATTTTTACTTATATATGTTTTAATATAAAATGTAGTGCAGCAATATTGACATTCTCATTGTGTGAATAACAGACTCTTACTAAAACTTATATTACTGATTATCTATAGGATTTATAAAAATGTACATAAAATGCTACTTTTTAAAAATTGTATTAAAATAAACTCAATGGAAATGATACCATAGGGAAAAAATAATTATTATTTTGAGAAATAGAAAGACATGCATTTTTTATTTTATAAATCTTGAATACAGTCTGTTAGGTATATGTTGCCTTGTCGTCGACATGTGATTCATGTTTCTTCCATCCAACACCAGAACCTCTGTTTCACTTTGTAATTCTACTAATGGAACGAACATAGGTAATTTTTAAAAAAAACTATTTGAAGTTATTTACGTATCTTTTACTTTCATTACGGGAACATCGGTGCATAAGGGGTTAGAGTTTTTGTTATTATGTCTGAATTATCTCACAAAGTCCATTGAATGATAAATATTTAGCATGGCACTATCATAATGAATGCGAATGATTTTAAGGTAAATAAAAATGTTTTACATTTCGAATAAAAGGTCTGGTTAGTAGGCAAGTCTTAGCTTAACTTTACAGCATTATCCTATGTAGAAAATTTAGAAGTGCTTTTACAAATAAATGAGTTATATGAAAATATAGAGTTTATTAGATTATGTAGAATGTAGTGGAGTAGAATCAGATCTGGCTATATTCCACTAAACATATGCTTAAATTTTCGCAACTTTTTCTTAAAAAAACTACATTAAGAAAAGAAACCAAAATATGAAATGTAAAATGTCAGGGTTAAAATCTTAAACATCCTATAAATATCCAATTATGTTTAACAAAGCAAATGCAAGTTTAAAACAGACTAATTAAAAAAAAAGTGAGACATTGATGATGAAACACCGGACAGTCAATTAGATAATGATGAACGGTGCATAGGAGGAAGGATACTAAATTAGGCTTTAAGCATTTGGGTTTCGAAATACACATAAAATTTGTGTTCAAATTAAAATCATATCACTTATGAAAATTATATTCTGGGATACTTTATTTCTGTCGTAATTTACGTCAATCGTTTGAAATTTACTTCAATTTGTTAAAGAAGTATCTAGAAGAAAAACTATTTCTTTTTTATTCTATATGTATAATTTCTTATTCTATCATCATCGTACAGTATTATTCGAGGAGAAAACAGATGTACGACAGTTCTTCGAACACTGTAAAATCTTATAAATCTTAGATGTAAACAAATATCTTGGAGAACAAGATGCCAAAAATAAATAAATAAATGCAATAATTTCCCGGTCAAATAAAAAGAAGCTGTTTAAGTTACATTAATTTACACTTAAGTAGTAAAAAAATAGATATCTTGTCGAACATCATTGCTGTAAAGTCATCTTTAAAAAATGCAGCTAAGTAGTACAAAAATCTTAAAATTCAACTTAATTCCTTTTTAAATACTTTGCTGTTATTCTGTAAAACAAATGTGAAACATAGCTTTCCTTTGCATTGCTTCTGTATTCAAGTTTTAGAATAAACTAAATTAAAATAATACAAACAAGCATTAATTTTGCTGCATTCTGCAAAAAATAAATTTAAAAGGAATGTAATAGTATTCATTTTTTTTTTTTAAAGCAATGTAATAATATTCACTTTTCTATAAATATCGTCAGCATCATACACGAATATTCACATAAATGAAAATATTTTTCAACACTGATCTATAACAATTCTTAAAAACTTATTGAGTCTTTCAGAAGATATGATTACAAATGAAACATTGCAAATACAGGCTGCAGCATGAACAATTTTGTTTTCATTAACGTCGCACTAGAATCAACACGAGGACTATTTGCAACGCATCTCGTAATTTTGAACCTCGTTCAAGTGACGAGGACGACACCTGAGTTGGCATCTTCCTCTCATAGCTTCCATACACACCAACGGGAGGACTCTGAGCCTCGACATATTTAACGGTGGGTCTTTAGTGGCATCAGGGCTCGAACCGATAATTCTACGAAATTGACGCCAGACGCCAGCACACTACCATGATCACTAGGCAACCGTGGCCCCGCAACACGAACAAATAATTACACACATAAAAATCATTTTCAAAACTGATCCATAACAATTCTTAAGATGCAATAGGATCTTTCTGCGGATATTGCAATATAATATTTCAAGTACGAATGTTTTAAATATATTTAAGTATTTTTTTTTATTTGATTATTCATTCAAATTTGAAAATTTCTGGTGCACAAACAAACAAATATAACAGACAATTTGAACAAATGTTAAAAATAAATACTAACGTATTGAAAACCTAAGTATTCCTCAAACAATCTTACTGAATTAAAATTTTAAAGAACAGCAACAAGGAAACATTTTCTAAATATTATAAAATCACAGTTATATTAGAATGCTTTTATAATAATTAAAAATGTCTATGTAAACCAAATAAATTTGAAGTGTTTATTTTAGCTTGTTGGTAGAAGAATGATCGAATATCGTTATGCAATAGCAGTCTAAAATTAATTTTTAAATATTTATTTTGAAACGAGATAAAAAAAAAAGTTTGTGTGAGTGATCATTTTTCATTCTGTAAAAAAGTAGAATAAATTGTGAAGTATAAGTTATTATCTTACGTAATTTTAAGAAAATCATTTTTTAACATCATAAAATTTCAAATATATTCTATTTTTAAAAATACACGAGTATGTTGAAATTAAATTTTCAATTTTACTAACACATTATTATTGCTTTATTTAAAAAGTTTGTGGACGTTTTATAACATCCATGATATGAAAACATATTTTACATTTTGGAAGCCTTAGTAAGGCATAGCCCTCTCAAAATATGATGTAGTTTTCCCACTGTAACTCGCATGCAAAAATTTTATAATATCAATCTATATATATGAGCATGTGTGTGTAGCATATTCCAGCTAATTATCAATTGCATTTTGAATAATTTTGTAAAACTAGTTCCTCATTTGGGCCTCATCGATAGAGGGCACCACAAATCGGCATAATGAGTTTAACTAATGCGCGCCCTCTTTCTTAGAACAAAACCGCTGAGCACGTCTAGCTCATCCCTTCTTCCATAGCTTCTCTTCCCTGCTTCCCGATATGATCGATTTAACTGTCCTTCTTCGAGCGCCAGCGCGAGTTTCAATGTCCGTCGGCAACATGTTACAAATATGAACTGCTGTCTATCTCCCTGTTGAACTAGTTTCTTAAATCAAAATAACTTGTACATAGCCCTGTTGTTAATACCATTCCTTCATCTCTTTATAATAAAGAAGTGATCGAATTCTCGTCATTTGACTGGTACATAAATCGAAGTCACAATGGAATCCGGAAATAAGTTTAACTCCCTAGACACCAACCTACCGCTTAAGAGCAAACCAGTGATATCAGGAGTCACTCTTTAGACCTCCGCAGATACCACACACACAACGCACACACACACACACACACACACATATATATATATATAACTTTAAATCGGATTTTTTTTTGTTTCAATTTTACGAAGATAATTCTGCATTTAACTAATCCATACAAAAAAAACACACAATTTTATAACCGATATAACATTGTGAAGGTAACAAAATAGGAAAAGTAATAAATAAATTCAGTTAAAGAGCAGAAGTATAAAATTTGCTCTGTGGTGTAGAGTAGATTTAACTTCTCAAAAAATATAGCTGTAATATTAACGGTAAATTAGTATTTATCATTGTCTAAATTATCAATACTCAAATTTAGAGGTAATAATTTTTCAATAATGTAATGCAAACTAATTTGTAGAAAATAAAACTTCAGTTAACTAAAATATTTTACTCTTTTAAATTTATACCAAAAGCTGAAGTATTTACGTTGCTTTAGGGTAGACAGTTCTAAAACTCTTCGACAAGATGCTTGTTTAAAGAAATTTTGGTTTCATTTGACGATGGTAAACATGAATGCATTAAATGGTCTTCAAAGTGGTCGGAACATAATGTGGTTCTAATTACTATGAATTTCACCCACATTTTTGCATGTGAGAGATTGTTTAAAAGGAAACCTAACGAACTATTCAGTTCTAAAACTTTTTCCAAACCAAATAAAACTAAACGAGGGTAAAGCAAACGAGTACAAGACTTGTTCACTTCGGCTGGAATAGATATCACGTGACCATGAAATCACATGAATTTAGTCCATTTTCTGTAACCATCAGTAAATTTCTTTTGATAATAGCAAATATACACTAAATTATTCTATCACTATTAATTTAACTTTCACACTGAGAACAATAAAAAAAAATGGGCACCTGTTGAAAACAGAATGACTCTATAAATGCTGCTTAGTTTTCAGTACACTTTTCTAAGAATCATCAAATTAAATATTTCATCAATGCAAAAATTAACATGTTCTCAAGTTGTTTTAAGAATTTATTGATAAGAACAAGACAAAGTCGCGCTCAAAACAAGAGCTGGACTTCCAGTAAATTATTTTTATTTTCTTATGGAAAACTCATATATTAACTAATTTCTTTTTTTTTTTTTTTTTTTTTTATTCCTTCCAGGACCAGTAGCTGATAAAATTGGTCGAAAGTCAACTTTAATCATGAACATACTTCCTTTTGTTATCGGTTGGATTACCATCGGTTTCGCTCATAATGCAGGTGCCATCATTGCCGGAAGACTAATATGTGGCTTCGCCTCTGGCGTGATATCCGTAGTCGTTCCCATGTACTGCGTCGAAATTTCCACCTCCAAAGTGCGAGGCTTACTGGGGGCTTCCTTTCAAGGATTCGTGGTCATTGGACAATTAGTGAGTGTAATCATTGGGTCCTACGTCACATGGGAATATCTTGCTTTAGTTGGTGCAGGAGTCGTCACTCTCACTCTTTTCTGTTTTATACCGTTTCCTGAGTCCCCCCGTTGGTTACTTGCTCACGATGACATGAAGGGAGCCGTGGAGGTAATGCGTGATCTACAAGGAATTCATATAAACGTTGAAGAAGAATGCAACAAAATACTCAGAGATCTGAACAATCAGCCTAAAGGATTACTAACACTGAACGAATGCAAACATCCGTCAGTTTACAAACCAGCTATTATTGCTACGATTTTAATGTTCTTTCATCAGTTTTCTGGATCAAACGCGGTTCTGTTTTATTCATCCTCAATCTTTGAAGCTAGTAAAGAGTTCATGGATCCAGAGAAATCATCAATAATTTTAGGTGTAGTTCAAGTAGTGGTCACGCTGTTCAGCAATAATATTGTTGATAGAGCTGGCAGAAAGATATTACTTATTCTTTCTTCGTCTCTCATGTCAGTGAGTCTTACAGTACTGGGAACTTACTACTACATATCAACTGATAATAAAGTTTTCCAACTTCACTACGACTGGATTCCTCTTTGTAGTCTCATCTCATTTCTTTTCGCATTTGCTTTAGGTTTTGGCTCTATTCCAGCACTAATGGCGGCCGAGATGATACCTCTGAGAGCACGTAGTACGATTGGTGGACTAATATTATTTGCAAATAGCACATTCGCTTTCATAATAACTAAAACGTTTAGTGAGCTGGAAGATCTTGTCCACAATTATGGTACGTTCTGGACTTATGCTTCTATATCACTTGTTGGATGTTTTTTCGTTATTCTAGTAGTACCAGAAACAAAAGGAAAAGAGCTTGAAGACATTGCAAATTACTTTTGTAAAACAAAGAAAAAGGATTCTGAAACACCTGTATCAGTTTTATCAAAAAAATAAAGTTTTTTTTTTTTTTTAAATCAGTAATTTGAATTAAGATATTTCTTTATGTGTAACAGAGATTTCGTTAAAATATATTCGGTTAGAAGAATAGCCATTCTTCGCGGGTTACTCGAGGTGATCAAAATAGAGAGAATTACATCAAAAGTCCTTCTGCTTTTTGTCAATTAGAATAAATGTACATTTTTAAAAGATGTATAGTACGTAAAAATAATAAAAAAAAATACTTCTAGCCAATTTAAAAGAATATCAGAAGGCTCTTTGAGAAACTAATAACCTATTCAAACATTTCAATGTAAATGATTTCAACATCTAGATTCACAACATGTGTTATAGTGTGAGAGCATACGTTATAATCACAAATAGAAATGTAACTAATTTTTAATTTGGTTCACTTAATTTGATTCATTCTTCTCTACTTATTTAAAAATATAGTATTGTGAATGAAATTTTTGCACAAAGCTTAAATAAATTAAAAGGATGCAAAAAAAAAAAAAAAGGTGGATGTACTTTCACGATCAATTTTCCTAACAATTCGGTTCATTTGATGTAAAATAATAAAAAATAGTTCTAATTTCATTCTTTGATTTTGGAAACGAAGTTAAAATTGTTGAGATATGTGACAGTTATGCTACTTCTTAATAAAAACAATGTCGAGTGTAACACAGCTCTTGGAAAAAAAAAAATTCCAGTTTTTAGTATTTTCTTTTTAATTGACGAAAAGAATTCCGATTTTTTTAAGAATTGAAGAAAACACTCGCAAAAATGCGATTCTTCGATTCTTATAAAAATCGGAAAAATATTAGATTTTACTTATTTATTAAAAATACGATGAATAAATAAATATGTGTATATATGTAATAGAAATTCAAAATAATTAATTTAGTACAGAAGCAAATATTGAAATAGAAGTAAATTTATATACAATTGATTTTTTTAGATTATAGAAAAAGTGCAAAGAAAACTAATACACATTTTTTTTAAAATTTCGTAATGCATATAACAAATGAAAGGGAGGGGGGAATTAAACCACAAAAGGTTTAAAGAAAGAAATCAGTATACTCGAAAGAATACTAAGCATAACAATAATGGCCAGAAAATAAAATTAATCTCACGAATAAGAAAAAACCAAAGCATGAAAAAAAAAAAAAAAAACGTAAAGAAAATCAAATAGTTATAACCTTTTTAAACTCCGAATCTAGCTTTTGACAAATATTCTGGTTAAACTGTATCCTACAGATATGAAAAAATCCCAGCAGAAAAATCTTATTACCAAAATGTAAATTCTATAAATTCATCAAAAAAAAAGATGAGAAAAAAAAGGTACAAAAAAAGAAATAATATACAGCATATGTAGAGAAATATATATTTAATCTGTATCTAATGAAAATAGAAAAAGAGCAATTTAAACAATAAATCAACCAGATTAAAAAGATTACGAAGACTTAAATGATACCCATGCATAGCAGCACCTTTCCGGATTAAAGGAAATAAGCTGTATTAGCCAACAACAAGCTGTACCAGCCAATAAGCCAAACAATTGCTTGTACGTCCCCCTTGCGGTATACCTAAATCTGTTTATATATTTTATTTTTAAAAACTATATAACTTTCTTTTAAAAATAACTTCTTAAAGAAAAAACATTTTTTCATATGTAATAATTTTACTTATAATTAGATTTCTTATAAATCTTCTTTAAAAATTTAATAAAAACATCTTTGTCTATTGAATTAAAAAGATGTTCAAAATCATAACCATAAAATACACTGATATGTTTATTTTTAACATGTTTGACTACATCAGCATTATTATTAATAATAGCAATTCTGTTTAAATTATCTATAATATTTTGTATCATTTTGTAATGCTTAACTAGCAAAAATTATACAAGTATTCGATCCATTTATAATTGTCCTAAATTTAATGGGAGTTTAAAAAAATTTTAGTGTTAAAAATGTGAGGTAATTTATTGCTAATACTAACACCAATTTTCTTATAAAATGCTATAAATTATTAGAGATTTTTTTCTGACTATTGCTGACAACTTTGAGAGTTTATTATTCTCAAAATGCTTAATGGTTAAATAAATGTAGAATTTTTGCATATTGTTACGAACATGAAATGATGCTTTCCCGCAGTGGTTCCCTTGCGAAGGAAAAGAAACATTAAGACAAGCGAATTTACAGACATGTCATCGGTCAGCCAAAGGAAGATTAAGCAATGACCCCTTGCCTTGGCGACGGATATGGCGGCCCTTTTAGTGACTTGACGAGAAACTTGGCAACTTTGGCGACAAATGGAAGGTTCTGAAAGGTACTGGAATGTCGATATCTCTACAGGGAAGAAAGTCACATACTTTTCCAGAATTTTCTCTCTGTGACGTCATACCCGGCCGGAAGAGTTATATATACATCGAGATTCTGAGAGGCAGATAATCAATCTGTCTATGAAATTGTTCTGCCTTTGAAGTCTCTGTTGGGGAGATCGATCGGGAAATCAACTGAAAGCTGTCGGCACTTGGAAGTGGAGCGTGCCGGGGAAATTAGCGTGTATATTCCGAGAATTTTCGAAGTCTACCCAGGAAAGGCAGAGTATTACTGTGGACGCTGTCCATAGCGAGAACTAATAAGATGAGGAGTGAACTTTGCTGATATAACTGTGACTGCCCTTAAAAGTGCTGTTTTATTCCTATATCTGTGTCACTAATCTGTACAAATCCTAAGTTCTCTGTTTGTGCTGTTGTTGTCCATGCTCTGCCACCTGTGTGTCGTCCTGAAGATTTTTGAATAAAGCTTCATTTGTCGTTATCTTCCGTGTTGGACCGATTTCAATCTCACATACCAAGGAAATTTTCGTAATAATCTAATAGCATAATTATTATGTACTTTGTCTACGTAACTAATAATAAATCTGTCCTAGAGATATAAATAATAACAACTTTTAAACATTTCAACTAAATATTCTCATTATAATTAAAATCAACTTTCCTTAACACCAATTTTTAATAGTATAATTAAAATGGTCTTTAAACTGCTTAAAAAATTATATTGGAAGACCAAAGTTAATTGCTAATTTAATGATAAAGTTATCAATATCTAAGGTAAATTGTTTCTTAACATAAAAACTATTTTTCGAAATGTTAAACCTGAAATTCGTCCATAGATTCATAATATCTCTTAAATTTTTATCCTCAACAATATCCAATTTTCTTGTAATCATACGTTGATGTACCTCATTGATATACTCATTGTAAATATTACACAGAAAATATCACTAATTCTTAGACCTACATTATTATTGTAATTAAAAATTATAACTCATTTTTTATTATATTTAAAAATATTCTTTTAAATAGATAGATATTAATAGATTTTTAATAGATATTAATTTTTTATATTTATTCAAAAGATTATTAAAATTAATCTGATCTCAAAGGATTTATTCATTAATTTAATAGTATAATATATTATTTTTTGAGGTTTTAAATTATAATATTTTAATTAGTATGCGTGGAACAAATCGTTACTTGTATCCTTAATTAGATTACTACACAGACTCTCTAATTTATTATCAGGCAATAGATAATCTCTAACTAAAGAAATGCTTTTTATGTGTGTATATATATATATATATATATATATATATATATATATATATATATATATATATATGTGTGTGTGTGTGTGTGTGGTGTATGTGTGTAGTGTTTGAATCATCATCAAGACATTTAATTATTAACTCCATACAAATCCTCATGCAAAAATAAACCTTGTGATGTTTTACATGATTGCAAGCAAGAAAATAAAATGTATAAGATAAAACCAAATTTCATTATAACATAAAAAGTATACCTAAAAGAACATATGGCTTACATTGTTTTGATTATATATAAAGATTTTAATTTTTAAATTGCTTTTCCATTGTTAATATTAACAATAATAATGGCTATATATATATATATATATATATATATATATAGGATAAGTGGGTGTGTGTGTGTGTGTGTGTGTGTACTACTTGAGCCTGCAAGGCTACAAGGCCTCTCTAGGCGTCTATCAAAGGGAGAGAGCGTCACACGATCCCCCCAGACGGGACCTGACCGGACCGA
>BMAW01051349.1:18790-36925 GCA_019974015.1 Nephila pilipes | reverse complement strand
TATTGTTGTTGTTATACAACCCGATGTGTTTTTTTGTCTAAGGACAACCGTGAACTGAAATCTGAGGTGATGATGATTAGTAGTTAGAATGTTAATGAGTATTTTAATATATATATATATATATATATATATATATATATATATACAGAACAACTATTCATAAAAAAAAAGTTAACCAAAAATTACTTTTTAAAGTGTAATGTTATTCAATAAACTTAGAAATGAAGTTATAGAAATTCAAAGATATAATAGTAATTTAAAATATTGTTTCTTGCTTTGGATCAACAAGCGAAATTAAATATGTTTCTGGATCCAAATCATTCCACTCAGCAAATAACTTTATAGTTTGTTGGTTAACATCAGAATCTAAGATACAAAGATTCTTACATATCAAAATATTACAATAAAAAAGTAAACTTACCTTAGAATGATACTTCTGTTCTAAATTATTTAATCAATATTTACGGTGTATATATTCAAATAATCTTAAAAGTATCTATAAAAATTGTTGAAAATGATAAATTATAAAATAAAACTATTTTAGCTTAGAAAAGCTTTTCGAAGAAAATTTAAGAAATTTATTCTATATCTTGGAACACAGTATTTTAGCACTACCTTCCATGTACTATTAAACGGTAGCTAGATGGCGCCACATGTTCTTTTTTGGTTAGAAGCGCAAGCACGAAAAGCACAAACTCGATGGAAGATGAAAGACTTCTTTAGCAGAATGATGGAGTGATGCTCGTGAATATGTGTTTTATATATATTCTGTATCCTGTCTTGTGTTGTGGAACGTGTCAAGTATTAAATAATATTTGTTCCTGAAACCATCCCGGCTGTTCATTATTTTGTCCTGAAATTATAACAACATTGGAGGGATATAAACTAAGTTTTAAATAAATAAAAAAAATTTAATTAAATACAATAATTAATTGCTTTCATAGTTTACCAGATGAAAATATGCTTTTTAAATATTAATAGGGCAATTATAATTTAAACAAATAGCAACGAAGATCTGCAATTTTGTCTGACTTTTGAGTTGCTAACTTTTTTAGATATTGTGGTGTATATAATTTATAATTACTTTTCTGTTAATGAATATATGAATATTACTATTTTACAAAGGAACATAAATAACTTGAATACTAAAAGAATCTCCTTTATCATAAATATTACTGTTTAATCTGGTTTCAAAAATTTTCAGATTTTCACGCAAAAGCTCAGATTAATTATTATTTTCATTGTTTGAACTAAGTTCAAAAGTTTTCGATAAAATGAAAGGAAAAATTTAATTGCAAAATTGTTATTATTATTTAAAATGATTACGTCATCTATATATCGATAAAGAAGAAAATCATACTTATGTATATGTTCTTGTTCATACAGATGTAAATATAGATTAGCTTAACAATTACATGATGGTCCTTCTTTGAATATTACTTTGTTCTATTTAATATTTTTTTAACCATTAAATATAATATAATTTTCTAAGAACAAGTCAAATTAGTATATTGAATTTCTCATAAGTAATAACTTCATTTAAATCATTTTGCTTAAAAATTATTAAAAGTACTTTTATCAGATCTTCGTTATCAATAGAATTAAAAGTATATTCAATATCAAAGCTTTAAATTGAGTAATAGTTTTTGTTTTGCACTTGTATGTATTTAAGTATATTATATCTTTACTATTTTTAATAATAGCTGTCTCATTGAAATTATCGATTGTAAAATTTTATCATATATACATACATACACACACACTCACACACACACACATATATATACACAATACTCCTTCTATATAATCTGGCACTTTACATTTCCGACTCTGTAAGTAATCTGGTGTTTTTACACAGACAATCAACAGAAGAAAATAGAAAATTATATTTTATGCCTTCTACTTCAATGAAATAATGTAGGTTATCAACTCAAAACAGAACATTTTTAATAGTTTTAGTTATTTTGTAAGTTTGACATTTTATTTGGGTGTACTGGATTAAATTTTATATCATAATACATAGCTTTTGTGCTGCTTAAATGCATTATTTTCAGCGATTTCTCAGTAATCCAGCTTTTTCGGTAAACTGGTGATTCTCTGATCTGATATCTCCCGGATTACTGAGAAAGCTCTGTACATAAAAACTTATTTATACACGTATTTAATAACTTACCGTTTTCTACATTTTTTTTTCTTTTTTTTTTTCTATTACTCAACTCTACCTTATTCTATAAATGTATAATTTATTATCTCTGATCCATAATTTGGCAAAATCAAGTGACTCAATATGGGTTTCCCTCAACTATAACAGAAATAAGAGATTTGTGCCCTTTATCTAACATATAAATTCCTTAGCTTAAATAATTTTTGTAACACAGTTTTCCCTCTTTCTAACTGCAACCGTCATAAGATTACAGCTTTTGAAATTGCTTAGTATTTTTAACCTTTTATTCATGGGGACTATAAACAAAATTCTCGACGTGGTATGGTTCAGGAAAACCTGAAGAGGAATCATTGCTCCCAACTCAGTTACCTCACATTCTTCAGGGTAACATTCCTTTTTGACTTTGCCGAGCTCATAACAAAACAGAAAGACTTTCAGTTCTGCTTTCAAATTGACATTCCTTAAAATAAAGTACTGTGATTTAGAAGATTGAGAGATGTATTTAAGGCAAGGGCATCTCCTCACTTGAGAAAGAAATCACGTCAAATTTCTTACCGACATCTCACATTGTTCTAATAACTCCGAATTTCTGAATTGTCCAGTATTTTGTTAATTATCTTCACCTTGATATTTTGACCTTTTGCCACAAATCCATTTTCGTAAAAAGCATTTTTCAAAAAAAGAAAGCAAAAGGTAATTTTCTTCTTCCGAATACCTTGCTCCCAACTCTTCAACTCTACTCGATTTGTGCCTTTCAGAAAGTTCACCGAAAGGTTTGAGCGTAACATGAATTTCTTCAGGAGACTGAACAAATCTCTTGAGATAATCAAAACCTTTATTGAGCCATTCTTCATTTTTACGAAGAAAAAATTCATTATTTAAAAAGCATTTATATGCTTTTTTTTTTCAAATGAGTTCAAAATTATTAAGGAGTAAAATGTTACTCTGAGATAAATTCGAAGCAGATGAATGTTGAGAAAAATTTTCTCTTTTAGAATTAAATAACTTTGGGTATTACTAGGCTGTATTAATAAATTAAATAACTCATGGTTTGTCCCAAACATTGGCGCTTTTATTGAAGAAATAAAATGAAATCAAGGCAATGGACGAAGTTTTATGGAACACATACAACCTTCAAAACTCTCTTTCTCACACACATACACTAAACATTATAAAGTTAAAAAAGGATGCCAGTTTTTCAACAAAATGAATAAAGGCAAATGATAAAATATTACAGTAGTCTATAAATTATTATAATTTTTAATGATGATCTTTTCATACACTAAAATAAAGAGAGACAATATATTAAAGCAGACAATAAATTATTCATGTCATTGACGATTTTCTTTTTTATATATTGAAATTAAAGCAAATGATAAATAAAATTAAATATATCTTAAGAGAAAAAAGTAACAATTATTTCAACAAAAAATAAAATAAACCTGTACTGCATAATTTTAAGTAACAAAGATTTTTTTTTATCCCATATTGTCATCTTCAAACGCAGTTTACTTGAAGAATCGGATGAAGTTGGATTTTTTACATATTTCTCTCACAATATACCTAAGGTAAACTTCTGTTAAGTCCTTTTTTTCAGAACAACTCAGAACTTTTTTGTAATGTCCCCAAATGTACGAAAAATATCCAGAAGTTACTACCAGAAGTTAGTTGAGGGTTATAATCTACTTCAACCCCACTTATTTTTTATTATATTTTTACTAAGTTCTAATATGCCTCATTAGTCACAAAAAACGAAACAAGAATTTTATAAAAGAGCGAATCTTCTAAGAATGATTAAACTGAGAAGATATGAATTTATAAAAAATCAGCCTTCATACTCCCTATTTCAGGTATATTTGCCACAATCACGGTGAGTAGCGTAAATAAATCATGTTTACTTCTACATTTTCTTATACCTAAGAGCTTATAAAATGATGATATTTCCTCATTAAGCTGAGAAAATTTTTTTGAATTTTTCTCTCCAAGTCCAAGAAAATGCCCGTTTCGTCCCAATGTGCGCCAACGTGAGAACGGAGTCTCAACAGATTTAATATGCACCAACCTGCCTATACATGTAGAGAAGAAAGCTTCTAGATGCTTCACAATGGATTCAACTAGTTCTAAAAGTCAGTGCAGGGAATGATTTAAGAATATTAGTGATCAGTTCAAATGTTGTCTTAATTACTTGACTGTGGTCAAAATTACGAGGTCCTTCACCAACAGTACTCAAATAACTCTAGACTGATGTTAACTGAAATCAAATCAAACCTTTTCCAATTAGGAAATATAATGATACACTGTTATCACTATACCATCTTGTTTAAATAAAACAAAAATTATACAGGAATTAAAATTCGGAAATAATTTTTCTTGAAATGATTAAATATTATAATGCATTGCTATGAACCCAAAATTTTGCTTCAACAACAATAACATTTAGATAGAGACGAGTGCCAGTTCGGTGGACTCTTTACTCAGTGTCATATTGAAGCCATGATTTTTTTTAAAAATTAAAACAAGCATATTAAAATGTGCTTAATGCACAAATGAATTAAAAAACATTAAAGAAAAGGGAGAGGAAAGAAGATAGGAAAGTGAATAAATTATTTACAATGAGGATGAGATTTTTAATAGATTTTAAATTTTTTTTTTTTTTTACAAATCTTATTGTAAGATAAGATTATAAAAATATTTTTATCATTTTTTTTAGCCCCTCACTGAATTCGATAGATTATGTCTAATCTTCAGCAAGAGGAGAGTATTATATATGATTATTTAAATTTTTTTTATTATTATTGTAAAATTACAATAAATAAAATAATTGTAAATGAAATATTATTTAAACTTTTTTTAATGGTGTGAAAGCTGAAGAAGGAAGGGAAAAGCATAAATGGTTCTTGTTTGGCTGGGTGTACAGCGGTGGACAGCAAACTAGTTCAAGAGAAGAGAGGTAGGGATGGCGAAAAGATATTAGACAGCTGATGAAAAGCTGAATAGATGATGATATAGGTCTTGGACTGAGATGGTTGACTGAAAAAGAGGCTATTGAAGGAGTGATGAAGGAATTAATTAAAAGAGTCTGAGTTGGAATGCAAAGTTGCTTCTAGTGGGACGTTATTAAAGAATTATCAATCAATCAATCCCGATGTAGCTCTTTTATTTATTTATTTATTTGATTTTTTGAATTTTTAAGATTGGTTTGGCTTTAAAAAAGAAATAAAAAAAAAACGAATTTGGGAGATTTTTTTTTATCTTGTTTTTCAGTTGAATATTCTCCTCGTGTTTTTCAAGTATTATATTATCTTCCTACAAAACATAATGCAGGAGAATACTAATTTCTTTGTTTCTTCACATTTTTCATTCGAGAAATGACTCTTATGATCACTTAATTTCCTGTTGTCATAGACACAATTAAATGTAATTTAATAAAATCAAATGAAGTTAAGTTTTTGTTTAAAACTGTGAGCTCTTTGGGAAAAATGCTTCTGTATTTTACTTTCGAGCCTTTTTTACGGGTTTTGCCCATGTCGGCAAATAATGGACATTAAATAGTGATAGGATTCATGTAGTTTCAACATCAGGTTACTGGCCTTATTCAGAAAGAACGATGAAACCTATTGCTGTTTAAAAATGTAACAATAACCGTTTCACTGAATTCAACAACAACAACAAAAGTTACCTATTTTCTGGAACAGGTGTTAATTAGCTGAATACTCCACTAGCCTCGAAATTAAAGATCATATTCAACAAATTTTATTTCAAATGTAACATATATTTAAAGAGCATTCAAAGACCGCAAGGAATTCCTTGAGTAATTTTTTTTCTGGGTATGGATTCTACTTCAGTAACCACTAATCTTTTGAACTTGATCAATTTTCTTTTGTCTCATGATTACGTCACTCAAAAGAGCCGCATAAAAACAGATAATGCCAAAAAATTTGAACAAGAATTTTTCAATGGGTTATTAATCTGGTAAAAAAAAAAAATATTCATTATATGTGATTTTAGAAAACTGCTATTTGCATATTATGAAATTCTGATTCGCACGGGGATTCGTTTTTCAAGACCTGTTCGATTTTTGTCAACCAATCAATACACAGCTCAAATTCATTCAACATCTGTTTTAAAGTGTACGGCGATTTTTATATTATATTAATAAATACTGAAAGGTGTGCTGATTGAGGAAATTCCCATAAGTGTTAAATAAACATAAAGTGAGCAAATCTTCTTTTGATCTGAAGTGTTCTTGAACAAAATTCATTTTCTCTTCGTTTTTAAACGTGAATAACATACCATTTTTCACAAATTGATATTCCTTTAAAAGTGATATTATTTAAATTTTTAAGTGTCTGTTTATTGTATGCTGTTAAACAGTACTTAAAATTTGTTTAACAATCATATTTTGAAAATATTTGTGCTTGTACTTAAATGTACCACTGAACTATTAATTTCGTAAATTGAATTATGCATCTCTCCCTTAAATCGTTCTTAACTTTTAATTATAAGCTTATCAATATAACTATTATGAATGGTTGCATTCAAAAGAATCATTTTTTGTGAAACAATCTTTGTTATGCATTGAAAAATTTAACCCTTTATTAAGTAGTTAATGTGTATTGCAACATTTTTGCTCATCATTGGTGTATTATGATGGCTAAACTTCTTGTAAATGATTTGCGTTGCATTAAAAATGTGTATTCAGGGATTCATTTCAGAGTTTATATACCTCTGTTCTGTTTTTCTGTAATATTATATATTGTGTTACTAACCTATTAGCATTTACTCAGGTAGGGCTACTAGCCTTATGACGTGTAAATATATGTGCTGTAAAATGCTATTTTCAACCAATGTTTAATTTTTTTTATATAGGTGAACTTCAAACTAATTAGAATGACATCTAATCATGTTGTTTATGAGAAAGAATTCATTGTTTTAATGGCTCTTGTGCCATAAACTCACAATCACTCATTAACTCAATGATTGTTTAAATGGAGGGTAAATATGCCCAGTGTAACTCTGTCGAGTACTATTTGTGTTACTTCTATAGACCCACTGTGTAGTGGGGCCGATGCATGTTAAATCTGGTTGAGGTCCAAAGTCCTTCCATTAGTATGATGTGGAAGTTTGCAGACAGAGGTGCCAGCTCAAGTGTCGTTCCCTTCATTTGACCAAAAACAAATGAGGAGGAAAACAAATATAAAAAATTCAAGCTTCATAAAAAAAACATTTTTTCATGACGAGATAATATGCACATAGTTGCATACAAATAAATTCTGCCTTCTAAAAAAAACCATCATAGAAGAAACACTAGTCTAAACAAAAATATTCTTTGTTATGTTGGTAATATCAAAGGGGGCAGAAAAATTCAAAAGTATTCTGCTTTTCATATTGCACTTTTGTATAAAGGGAGCAGTTTCTTAAGAAATATATTTGTTTACAAATATAGACTATATAACCAGTTTCAGGTAGATCTTAATTTAACTTACTTATTGACAATGGAAACAATTTACGTTAGCAATTAATCAGCAAGTGGGTAATCCTGCCTTTGTATTTTGTCCTGATACAAAAAGTTTTAAAATCACAAAATTGTTTTTCTGGTTATCCTACTGTAAAAGTGAATTCCATTAGGGAACTTGTCCTTTTCACGTTTGACCTCTTCGCTTTACTAAACATTGACCAACTGCACATGGGATACTGAATTGAAAGCAAGGCCTCACTATTACATTTTTTGCTCTTGAAGCTAAAGGAATGAAGGATCCACTTTACCACTAGTTTCCATATAATATTTTAAGTATATATTAGGGAGTATATCTATTTATAATGTGTATATTTAAGTTCTAACACTTTTTCAACTTTTGCTGTGATTACAATTATTTCAACATAAAGCTTTTATATAAAATAATGTAATTTTTTAAAATTAATGTCATGGGAAAAACATAAAAAAAAAAAAAAAGGTAATGTAATTGTAGAGTAATCTGTTACACATACCTTCTCCTTTTCTTTGACTACTAATATATATAAAATTTGTGTGATTGTTATCAAGAGTTATCATAGTATAACAGATATTCATGTGATTAGCTCTTTCATTTAAGGACTTTTGTACAACATTTGTCATTCAAAATGTGCCTGTTTGTAGAAATTATGACTTGAATCATTGCATTAAATAATTTTTTTTAAAAATTGACTAAATTATTTATAGCAAACTTACTTGTTTTAATGTGCATGTTTACAAAGGGCACGAAAGGTTTGAATGAGCTTGGAGTATCTTTGATATTCTTAAGCATTGTAGTAAATGTTTTACTGAAGATTGATCTTGGTAAATACATCACATATTGAACTAATGCACATTGCCTGTTTGTAATTAAAGTATTTAACCAATGAACATTTTAGCTACAATAGGAAAAGAGAAAAATTATGTTGTTCTAACTTTTACAATAGATCGTTTTACATTTGTTAAAATTTATATTTCATCACATTTCATTTATTATAGTTTTCAGAAAATGGCTCTAATTATTATATACTACACAAACAGTAAAATGTAAAAGTCTTTATATCTCAAAAATAATGCATAATTTCCTTTGTGATATTATAATATGTTAGTAAACTGAAATACTTTAAGAAAATAATCAACTGGACAACATATTTGTCGGGAATAACTTTTTTAAGCAAAAAATGTTAGCATTATTTCATTAATTTTGATTTTCAGTTGGAAAGTACTATTTGTATAACTATACAAAGATATTTTATTTATCATTACATTATTATGTTTTGTACTTAATTAAAAACTTGTTAGAAAAGGAAAAAATTTGTATTTTCTGTGTGTGTACAGAGAGATCATTTTCTCATGAAAATTATGAATATTTTTATATATAACAAATTATAAGTTTTGCAGATGTAAGTCTTGTAGGCATTAATTGTATTTGACATTGTAATGAAAGTCTATATACTTTAGTGTTGTGTGCTTTGAGTTTTTAGACTTATCTCAATACCTGAAATTACCACTGTAAGTTATATAAAAAAAAGTGTTCACTTTCAAAAAATGAAATGATTAAAGTGACAATGACATATATCTGAAAAAATAATAATTAAACTATATGTACAGTTATCCGGCTGAGTATTTTCTTAAATTACTTCTTTGTTTTACTAATATATTACTGTATCAAAAAGAAAATTATAATTTATTCGTGAGATAAAAAGATTTTTCTTGCATTTTACTGTTTCAGTAGTATATAATAATTAGAGCCATTTTCTCAGAATTATAATAAATAAATTGTGATGAAATATATATATAATATATGTATGAAATATATATAATTTTCATTTTTGAGTCAACTAAAAGGATTTCCTTGATTTTTGTTTTATTTATGTGTTTAGAGTTGTGTCTTGTTTATTCAAAGAATTTAAAATTCTTTATATATATATATAATGTAGGGTTTCTTAAATGTGCATTTAAAAAATTCATTTTGTGATTGCCTTTTATTAAAATTTTCAGGAATATTTAGTTTATTACTATAAAATCTAGATTCAATGTATATCTATAAAAAGGTATAGAATAAGTTTATTTTCACAAAGTTTTTTTTTTATCTCTTGAAAAAGCTGATATGTTTCTTAAATAGGTCTGTTATCTTATAAAAAAGTTATGCTTAACAAGAAATGAAATTTTCAGAAAAAGCTTTTAAAAATATTTTGTAATTGAAAATTTAAAGAAAAATACTTCAAAATATTATGTTGTGTATGATTAAGACAAATATATTGTTTTTCAGAAACTCAAAACCAGGTTCATCTTAAGATTTAACTCCAAAGTTAAAGAGGTGAGCCCTTTTTAGTCTGTATACTTCATGGGTGCTATTTCATACCTTTACTAATTTGTCCATATGGCATACAAGCATTCTGATTTTTCTCTGTTTTACTGTTTTGCATATATCTTTTCTATTTTTTAGTATCAAATTAGTTATATAGGGTGGATAAATAAATGTAAGAATGAGTAAATGTAGCTATTGTAATGGAAAATAATTGCAAAATGTGTGTGCGATATTATTTCTTTTATGCACAACTCTGTAAATTCCACTTCCCTGTTAAGTGCTCGTGTATAAAAAAAAGATGCTTTTAGAGAAAACATAATTTTATTAGCTATAAAAAGGTTGTTCAAAATGCTTTAAATTATTAGAATATTTCCTATGTACTGCTGCAAAATCAACTAAAATATGCACCAAAAAAAAAAAAAAAAATAGTGACATATTTTAGATCAAATCCCCAAAAGAAATTAAATAGTTGGGAGTTGTCAAAACTGCCCAAAATCAAAAGTGGAAATATTTAAAAAAAATATTTTTCCTGTTGATTTGTGAAACATTGTTTGTTTTCATTTGTGTAAGTGTGTGTCTTCCTTCCTATTTTATCATGCTTACAGTCGTTAAATGTGCTGTTTGTGCAAGATGACTACTTTTGTAAGAGTTTTTCCCTTGATTTCTTAACATGATATTTATATTAATTTTTAGCCTAGTTTAAAAAATCCTTTTACAGATGTAGTAATGTTTTTTTTTCCTTGGGGAAAAGTATCTGAAAGAGATCTTTTTGTACTGTTAATTGGAATACTTTATCCAGTAACTTTCAGTGGCAATTGCTACATAGAGAGCTGATATTTTATTTCTGAAATAAAAGATCAGCTTGTATCAGTGAGATCATTTAGCTAAATATCTTAAGTTTATACTGTCTTTCTTGAAATATTTACAACAAAGTTTGTAGAATATCCAAAGCAGTTGTGTACCCAGCAATTAACTTTGGGCAGTGCATATTGTCATTGCTGTGAAAGAAGCAGTTTTTTTTTTTTATTTTAAAATTACCACATGATAAAGATTAAAGAATACACTACATCAGTCTTATTTCTCCTTTTAAAAATGTTCAAGGATTGATATAATTTTTATAAAGTTACAAGAATAAAGATCACTTAAGGGGTCGGGGAGATACCATGAGAACAAAAATTCCTACTTAGCAGTATCAGTAAAATCCAATAAGATTGAAAAGCTTGAAAAAAAAGTATTTGATGAGTACTTATTAGTTTTTTACAAAGTTATATTTATTCTCTGTTTTTGTTTTTGCAAAATATTTAAAATCTTCACTTACTGCTACATTTTTATACCTGTACAACAAACAATCAATTTAAAAACATTTCATAGGTACTGTCTCTTATGTAGTTTTTAAAATATTTCATAGTTGAAAATGATATTTGAGCAAAACGTGTTGTAACAAGCAAAGGTGACTAAAATTTTTTCAAGTATATGTATATTTGGGAAAATATCTATGCAAGAGGGGGCAACGTAGGTATTTTTATGTTTAAGCTTTACTTCTACAGAAGTTAATACAGTCTGTTGCATCAATAATTTCTTTTTCCATGGCTGGTTTTCTGCTGTCAAAATACTTATATTACAATCTGATAAATCTGAAGAATATATTTCTTTCAGTGTTGCTAATATATTTCCATCTGTAGATATGAGGACATTCTCTGGTTGATTTAAATATTTTATGAGCTTGCAACTACTTTGTGTTTTGTGAGGAGAAAGAGGAGATATGCAGGGAGATGCACATTTCTGAAGACCTGCTTTAGGTACTCATAGATACTACTCAGTATCTATGAGCACCTAAAACATATTGGGAGGCATCTTCTCTAGGGATGCATCCTCCCTCTTTAAATTCTAACCCAGAGGAACATATCGAAGACAGCAATGACTTTTCTATTCTTTTCTCAGGTATGGTTTTCGATGGAATCATTTTTTCTCTTACTGATAAAAAAATTTAAGCATTAGAAGAAGACCCCCCTCCCCTTTTTTTTTTAATTGAGAACATCTATAATAGTAAATTGATAGAATTATCCTGAAATACTTCAATTTCCAGAAAAAATATTGGAGGGTGCGTATGTCACTTGGGTATGCCACTGATCCAAAGTATATATTGGTAAAGGGAATTTATTAATATTATTGAATAAGTAAGTTGCTTTAATGAAGGCTTTTCTGTAGTGTGTGCTTTCTCCATAATTTGTTGAATAAATTTGGCCTAATAACCATCATTATTTTTGTTACAAAACTAGGTAATTTTTGGTTAATGAAGATTTAAGTGAAATATTTCAATTTATAAATAAATGATATTGTCAAAATATTGGGAAACTAATAAAAGCTTCTATAAATAAAAATGATATGTGTAGAGGTAGAGTGAAAATGTTTTTGAGAGCTGAATATATTTATAGTGTTGTTCAGTTGTTGGTAAATGTTAGGTGAATGCAAAGTTTCAGATTTTCAGTATTGTCTGATGTAATGGTGTTATACCAATAATATTCTAATACAATAAACTAAAGTGAAGTTTAAACATTGTAAAACTGTTCAACTACAGTTAGAAAACATTTTGGAAAATTGTCGAAATGGTATTAGATCTGTAATGAGGAATGTTAAAAAAAAATCATTATTTTCTTATGAGTTTCATTACTGCTGAGATTGGAATGCTTATGGAAACTTGGTCATCTTTAATATTGACCTCATTTGCACAATGTGGGTAATCATGAAAGAGCTAAATTACATTGTCTGTTCTTTCTTTTATGAATAAACAATATTATTTGGAATAGTGCATTTCTCCTTTTTTGTTATATAGCCGTTGTTTGTTCTGAATTAAGATTTTCACTCTTAAATTCCATTGTGTTTAAGTTTGATGACAAATTGGCAAATGTTATCTTTCCACTTGTATAGTTCTATCGGTGAAATTTGGTAGAGATTCAATATTGAAATGAGTTGGTTGTAAAAAATATAGCTTGACTGGTTGATCATTTTGTATGAAACTATAATGTTTCATACAAATAAGTACTGCACTGTGTACTGTGATATTCTAAATAATTTGAACATGGCAATGATAAAGACAGTTTTAGGTAATTGACCAGTCTTTTCCATTTTGTATTCAAATCCTTCTCATATTTTACAGCATGTTCAAAATTTGAGTCATGTAAACAGCTTTGGATGGTCAGATTGACCAGCTCAGAATCTGGATCTTAATTTGATTGCATTTGGAAAGAATTAGTACTTCAGATGATTAAAATTAATCATCTTCTTTCATCTCTGAAATTAGTTTTGGAGGAAGAATAGAAAGTTATTCATTTGTAAAACACTAATGCAAATTTTTTTTGGAATAAGCCTTGATGTGATACTAGTGTGTTATAAGAAAAATATGGGATGGTGAAATAATAATGTAAGTAATAAATGTGTTTTTCAAAACTATTATATTCAAAACACTTTCAACTGTATTGTGAAGTAAATACATATGTGTAATTGTTTATATTATTTATTAAAAAGTATATTGTGTATTAATTTAAACATTATACTCCTAAAATTGGAAAATAAACTTATTTTTATGCAAATGTGTGAATATGTATGTTCTTTTGGTCTTTTGAATAGGTAAGGGATTGAATGTGTTGTGTTGGCTATAGTAATTTTTATTTTCTGTGTGTATGTTGAGCAATGCAAGTGCTAGAAATGTTTAATATCTTTTGCTGACTGTTATTATGTGATTAGCACTGGAATTATATAAGTGTTTACTTTACATATTTTTATTAATTGTTATATGAAACTCAGAATTTATCTATTATGTTATTAATGCTGCATAAAAATTTGAATTTAGTTCCAAGCGGATTTGATATGTTGTAGCTTCTTTTCAATCTCTGTAAGAAGAGAAATTGTAATATGTCTTCACTTTTAAATCTGCTTACTTATTAAAATAATTTTCTTTTTCTGTATTTCTTTTCAAGGTACTTAAGCTGGTCTATGAAAAGACACCTGCTTCTTATTTTATTAATATGCACACACACATATATATGAATCTGATTCTTTTGGCAAAAAATGCAGGAGTTAATTATGTAAAATATTTTTTCATTTGCAAATAAAAAGCACATTTGCTATATTGTAAATTTAAAACATTCATTTTCATGGATTGAATTGAATCAAATCTTAAATTAAGCCAATTTTTTTGTTATTGTGCCAGTATAAATTTAAAAAAATGTGATTTGTAAAAATTTCAAGGCACTTCAACATTTATTTTAAAAATTATTTTTGAAATCTTTGGTGTGTAGCTTTTTCTTTCCATCAGGAAATTTACTTCAAGAAGTATTCACATAAAATCATTTAATATTTCTGTTCAAAATTTTTGATTCCTTAATGTTATATTAATTGCTAAAGCATAGTCACTTTATATTTTATGAGGTTAATTGTTAATTTAATAATTTTTTTTTTTTTTAAATTTCATACCGTATGATGTTGAATGTCTTAAAAAATAATTCTACATGAATCAGAATGTCTTAAATTATACCTTTTTTTAAAAAAATTTTTTGCATAAATTTGAAATGGAAATGTTCTACACTGGAACTTGTGAAAAAAAATATAAACTTTTATCTCTTCAGACAATATTTTATGTCATTTTATTTCTTGCTCTGGACTGTGAGATATCTATGAAAACATTAATTAAAATTTTAGTTTATGCTTTTGAATTCAAAATTTTATAATGATTATTTTCTTTTAGATAAAACATCATCTATTAAAAGAAGAAATCTTTTGCATTTTGATAAATCTGCAAGGAATGTTGAACATTTGAATGATTGTTTTGGAAAGGAAAATAATAATAAAAAAACATGTTATAAGTAGTGCTTCTGTCCAAATTTCAATTCAGTTTCAGGTATAACTTTCTTTCTTTCTTTTTTATTCATATGTTTATATGTATATTTTTTAAATTGTTATTTATAATTGCATTTTTTAAAACAATTTTATTGTGTCATTTTAACTTTTTTGTAATTTTTTTTTATATTTTGTCATAATATATAATTGTTAATGTATCACAACACCCATAAATTAATTACATAACAGGTCAATTAAAAAGTCCCCGGCCTACCATAGTAAAACACATTTTTTTGGCAAAATTAGTTTCTTTTATTCAACATAATTCCCTTCAAGGGTGATACACTGATTATAGCAACCCTCCAACTTTTCGATACCATTTTTGTAGTACGATTTGTCCTTTGCTTCAAAATAGGCCTCAGTTTCGACGATCACCTCTTCATTCGACGAAACTTTCTTCCCAGCAAGCATTCTTTTGAGATCTGAGAACAGGAAATAGTCGCTGGGGGCCAGATCTAGAGAATAAGGTGGATGAGGAAGCAATTCGAAGCCCAATTCATGGATTTTTGCCATCGCTTTCACTGACTTGTGACACGGTGCATTATCTTGGTGAAGCAGCACTTTCTTTTTCTTCAAATGCGGCCGTTTTTCGGCGATTTCGTCCTTCAAACGGTCCAATAACGCTATGTAATAGTCGCTGTTGATGGTTCTTCCTTTTTCAAGGGAGTCAATGAAAATTATTCCATGCGCATCCCAAAATACAGAATCCATAACCTTGCCAGCCGACTGTTGCGTTATCCCATGCTTTGGAGCGGGTTCATCGTGTGCAGTCCACACACATGATTGTCGACTGGACTTCGGAGTGAAACGATGGAGCCATGTTTCATCCGTTGTCACATATCGACGCTAAAAGTCGGGTTTATTACGCTTGATCCTCTTCAAACACTGCTCCGAATCATCAACTCGTCGTTGTTTTTGGTCAAAAGTGAGCTCGCGAGGCACCCACTTTGCACAGAGCTTTCTCATACCCAAATATTAGTGAATGATAAGATGTACACGTTCATTTAATATCTTTAGAATGTCTGCTATTTCATTCCATTTCAATTGACGGTCATTCAAAATCATTTTGTGGATTTTTTTAATGTTTTCGTTGGTAACCACCTCTTTTGGGCATCCACTGAGTTCCCCGTCTTCTATATATCTGTGTGTGTGTGTTGTATATGTATGTGTATATGTATGTATGTATGTGTATTTATGTATATGTGTATATATACATACATACACATATATATACAGATATAAATACATACATACATACATACATATATATACATATATATATGTATTTATATGTATTTATGTTTGTTGTGCTTCGTTACGTATTACTGATGCCCATTTGGTGAAAATATTTCACTTCCTAAAAATGAGCTGTGGAAAATGAAAGGCCTTGCTTTAATATATTCCTAAAATTCTGAACCACCTCGGCGGAAACATCCTTACTTCACTCTTTACCATGTTATTTTTCTAGCGTGGATTAAAATAACTTGTACCAAAAGAAGTTGTTTTATAGTGGTAAATAAGTTGTGCTATCGGAGTATTTTTATACAAAGAAAACTTGATTTAAAACACGACAAATGTGGCTAAACGCATGGCTATTTAGTTTTACTTATTTTTAAAAATGTGTTAACACCAAGTCATTGGTATATTGAACAGATAAAATAAGAGAGGAAATATATTTCTTTGGTCTACCAAGTCACATGTAGCTGGGTTTCCTTTTCAAAGATTATTGTATATTGAGGAAATATCGCTCCTCCTTACATTCTCTACATAAAGGTTAAAATTTAAATGATGAATTTTTCGGTGTTAAGAGCAGTACCCAAAGGCAATTGTACGGATAGTTGACTTTGTCAATCCATAAATTCAATGCTTCACCAGAATAACCTTAATTTACTAAATATTTGCATGTGTTTGTTGTTAAATATTCAATATATTGTTATTTCAATTTAGCTCAAGAAGTGTGCACAGAAAAATATTATGAAAATTTTAATTTAATGAGCTCGAAGAAATATTCAATATATTACTATTTGCAATATTAATTTTGGTTAAGAATCCTTGCCTTAATTCAGATTGGAAGTTGACAATATATGGTTTTATATTAAATAAAACAACATCATTTTTAATAGCCTTTTATTTTAATTCCATGTTTTAAACTATACATATTATATAAAATAAAATCTTATTTTTCCCGTTGTTGCATCAATGAAGGTGTCCACAATGTTCTTTTCTAATCAATTCACCTTCATTTCATGTTGCAAAATATTAGTTTAAAGATGAAGAAATATTTCCATGAAAAATCGATTGATGTCATAAGGGTAGAAACACTAGTGCTCAAAGTGCAATTAATGCTGGTGTTATTTACATTGGTGAATGATACGGAGAAAGTAAAATATCAACTTCAAACAAATAAAGGAGATTTTAAGGACCCCTAAAGAGTTCCGCTTATTTTTAGAGACTCCGTTTTCAGGTTAATTATCCGGAATTTAAGGAAAACTGTGTTAAAATTTTATATAAAACAAAATAATGATATTACTTTTTGAAAAGTGACGTATGATTATTTTTATCCTACCAGATATTTTCAGTTAGTTGGGATGGAGTTGCGGGATTCAGCCAATTCCTCCCCACGGGAGGTTCCGGGTCAGATATCGATATGGTTTTCGAAGGAGAACCAGTTGGGTTGGTTCAGAATGTTTGCGTCGATCCTGATTCGTGTGGTTTCCACGAGATCGGCGCGCACCAGCAACCGATCGTTTTGCGCGCGGGTCGATGTTTTCGCCGTTTTCGGGAGAATCGATCTGCATGTATGATTTCTCGAAAGGAAAGGTCGAATCTCTAAGGGAATTGAAGTAAATGGAGGTGAACTCGGAAGGAGTTTGGTTTCAGATATCTTATATGATTAAAAATAAAGAGAGGGATCAAGATAATTAAAGAAATGGAGTCTGAAATCCTGGAAGTAAAATGGTTTAAAAGAAACTGGTTTGGCTGGGGTTGAATCAAATAGTTTTAAGGCAAAGGAGTTCGATTCTGGGTTCCAACGAACAGTAAGTTGGGTTTAGGTTGGGATTGCCGTAATATGTATGTATGTATGTGTAGCCAATATGTGTATATCCAACAACATATATATCTATACCAACCTATGTAGCAATAATATGTCTTCAGCCAACAATAATAATAACAATAATAATAATAATATTCATGTATAATATATATATATATGTATATAATAATAACTATATATATGTATCCCACTTTATCAATATGTGTAATATGGCCAAC
>BMAW01051349.1:0-15000 GCA_019974015.1 Nephila pilipes | reverse complement strand
TATTGATAGTCATCGCAAAACAAACTCTAACTGGAAACTGCAAACGCTTAAATTCAAAATGATAATCTAATGGAATTAGTGGTATTCTTGGAATGAATACTTTTTCACCCTCATACTTTCCTGTAAAAATAGTCGTTTCTATTACGTTTTTTTCACTTTGAGTCTGGTGCTGTTACATAGTTTAGGAGGATTTAAATTACGCAACAACGTTATTGGTGCACCAATCTTTAGATAAAGAATATGAGGCGGTATGCCTGGTGGATGTAGCATTTAAACCGATCCCAGTTGTTAAACACGTGAGAAACAATAATATTTCTAATTTTATACGCCCTCCATATGTCACCGAACAGCAGCAAAGACAGAGAAGAAAATAACATGCTCCAATGCCAAGAATTTTAAAAACTTTAAAAGGAGTAGGTATTCCATCTATCCAAATATATTCAACATTCATTATTAAGAACTATAACTGAAAAGTAAATATGAAATATCAATTTGTATTAACCTACAATGAAATACTTTTCAAGTTAAAAAATATAACCGAAATTAATTTTTTAAAATTAAGTTATTTAAAAATTCAACAAAAAATACTAACAAAAAAATAAAATATAATAAAAGTTTTTAGCAAAAAGTCACCCATATTACGTTAATCTTATTGCAAAGGGATAACTCTTACGCTAGCAGCATATCTGGAACTGCAATTGAATAGACAGAATAGCTCTTAAAAAATCATAGCATTAAAATAATTATGTATTCTGAAAACGATAAAATATCCAGCCATTTTAAAAAATCAAAAACGTTTATTTCCTAGAAACCAAAAACTAAAAATTGCCAAAATACAGAAACAAAACTTTTACATAATATTTACATTAGGTTACAGTTAATGCATACATCAAAATAAATATTTTGACAGCTAGAATAACAAACCTTTATTATTCATTTGTTAAAAGCCAACTTCAATAACTTAGTAAGATAGCGTTTAGATTTACAAATGTAATTTATCAATCATTATTAATAATAAAATACTTTTCTCATAAATTTGAAACATACGTCTAGGTTCCACAACAATAAAAAATTATCGTTTGCTCAGCAAAACGGACAGAAATCA
This sequence comes from Nephila pilipes, assembly GCA_019974015.1. Lineage (NCBI taxonomy): Eukaryota > Metazoa > Arthropoda > Arachnida > Araneae > Nephilidae > Nephila > Nephila pilipes. Next base: position 13,895 of record BMAW01051349.1, on the reverse strand, counting down.
GCTGGGGTTACCATAGTATAGCTATTTAAAAATCACAATGCAAGGTCATTGAAATGCTTCGACTTGGCGGTGGAAGATATTTGGTGATAAATCTCTAAATGTAGGAATTTCGGGGCTCAACATTTACATTACATATGATAAACCTACAATGTATCCTATTCAGCGGATTGTCTTGGGTGCACGCTACTCCGTAAGAAGTTGAAATTTTAGTATTTTTCAAAATCCCGCTCTTGCTAATCCACCATCAGCGCCTCAATATTAAATTATTTCCATTTCGCACGCGCAAATCCCGCCAAGTAAACTTAATTGGTAGCAATGCACAGAATACATATAAAAAAATATATTCTGTTTGGCGTCGGTCATGTCATTTTTGGCGATAAAGTCGCCAAAAATGACATAATTTATGGATAAGAAAAGATTAACGGATAAAAATCACATTTCGAATAAGAATTCCGTAAAATCCGTTCTTAGTGAGCGTCTACATCGCAAAATGAGTAACTGTACCAAATTTCAAGTCAATCGGTTGTATAGTCTTTGAGATCTCGTGATGAGTCAGTCAGTGGTATTTCGCTTATATATATATAGATATGTGTGTATATGTGTGTGTATATATGTATGTATGTATATGTGTGTATATGTATGTATATGTGTATATATATGTATGTATGTATATGTGTATATATATGTATGTATGTATATGTGTATATATATGTATGTATGTATATGTGTATATATATGTATGTATGTATGTATATGTGTATATATATGTGTATGTATATGTGTATATATATATATATGTATGTATATGTGTATATATATATGTATTTATATATGTATATATATGTGTAATATCTTTAATGTTTCATTGTTGTGAAATTAAAATGTATGGCATACACCTATGGGAAAATCCTTTTTATTTTTATTAATTTACTGCTTAAAAATATTCAATGCTATATATATTGTTCAATCTACGTAATATATTAAAAAAACACTCTTAAAAATTGAAATGCTGATTATTTGAATGTGATTGAAAATTTCTGTTAGAAATATGAAATTGTTATATCTCACTTCTGTTTTAAATTAGTCTTCCATTTAACATTTTTCATCAGTTTTTTAATGGTTTCTTTCATTTTAGGTGGAAAAAATAATTGTTGGGAAATTATCTTACAAAGAGGAACATGCAGAAATATAAAAGATTAATCCTTGTTATAATTGCTTGTGTGTCACTTTTGTTGATGTTCATTTACAGACACAAATATTCAAAACTCAGCTTAATATTTGAAATGATGAATTCTTTTCAATTTGAAGATCCAGAATTGAAATATAAAGAAAAGTTACTTGAATTCAAGAAAACTATAAAAACTGACTTTAATATTCGAGAGCAAATAGCAGGTATGCCATATTGGACTGAAATTCTTCCTGATATTTATGTTTATTCTTCTTACTGGATGTATAAAAAGTCTAGATCATTAATATTTACTAAAAACACGCCAATAGCTGCTTTGTGGAAAATAGGATGTAAGCTGCATTATGATAATGGGAAACATGATCTTAATGCAAAAACTAATATTATTCTTTTAGATAGAAAAGATTCCAGTATGTTTTTATTCCTTGAATGCTTACCATTTGATGCTCAAATACCTCATAGCATTAGTTTTTTACATAGAAATATGACTTCATCTATTTCTTTACCTATTATCAGTGAGAAATCTTATACTAGCCCCTATGCAGTATGTATACAGCCTTTACCCCCTGCATTTAAAGATGCAAACAAAATTCTAGAATTTTTAATATTTCACTCGCATATGGGCATTAAGCTTTTCATATTTTATGAAACAGGTTTATCATTAAATGTTAGGAAGTTGTTGATGGATATTGCTATGAAGAACAATATTTATGTACTTTTATTACCTTGGAATGTGCCTATAAATTCTCAGGCAGATTTTAGTAACAAAGAACTTTATTTCCTTGATTGTTTCCACCGTGTTGTTGCAAGAAATCAATCTGAAATTGTTTTGAAGCTTGAGATAAATGACTTAGTTGTGCCTAAAGGTACTTGGAATATTTCACATTTTACTTCATTTGATACTTCTGCAAATGTTTTTAAGTTGCATGAGAAAGTGTTTTGTGAAGAATATCCTAATGATATCATAGCTCAAAATCTTTTTATGCCTTTTACCTCATTGTTAAAAACCAGAGCTTTGATTAAAAATAATGGTGTTAAGAAAATTGTTTATGATGTTAAGAAACTGAAAGATATTGTAACTGATTCTAAGGAATTTCATTCTTGGTTCCAAAAGAAAAAAGTACAAAAAGCATTTTTAATCCCTGATACATTTGCGATTTTGCATTCTTATAGTAAATGTGGATTGCAGTCTGATGATGAGAACTATGTAGAAGACAGGAGCATGTGGAAGTACAAAGATACTTTCTTTCAATCTCATCTTTATATGCTAGCAAAAGAAACAAATTTCATTCACACCTAAGATGTACAAACAACTATCTACAATGAGAAATTTTTTGAATGACTTTTCTTCTGTGAAGAAAGCTCTATTCATTGTAGCAGAACAGCATACAGTGAAATTGAATGTGCTTGAATTGTGCAACTTTTGACTGAATTTTTAATGTTTGGAATATTAAGAGAGAAAATACTAAAAGTCTGTTTTATAAATATTTTTATAAAAACTTTTTAAATGTTTTAATATCTTGTTGATTATTCCTGCTTATGCGTTATCACTTTAAAATGGAATATGCAATGTTTATACTCACAGTATTTGAGAAGTTTTGATGTTAAGTGCAATTTTCACTTCATTAGAATCTGCATCTCTTTATGAGAAATTATGTTTTCAAAAGATATTTTTTAGTATATTAATGTAAACTATTTTTCTATGATTTTTGTAATTATGTTACTCATTAATAAAGTGTATATTTTGACATTTTCATTCTTGTGAAATTTAATTAAAATGTCTTAAGTAAGCTCTTATACAATGAGATATTTCTTTTATAATAGATGAATAGATAAAGTTACTAAATAATTCAAAATACTTATTTATAGTATTTTATTAAAATTATTCTTGTATTATTCTATTTTAGTAAAAACATTCCCATTTTTACACAGTCTTTTAAGCTTAAAAAAAAGCAATGAATATTACAACTTGCTGCTATTGATTACTACTGGATATCTGTTATAAACAAATTGAAAAATAGGGCATAGTTTTCTCAGTGCAAACACATTTTCCCATGTTTGAAGTGTGCAAACTGTGCTCGTTAGTGTTTGCACTGTGTAAACACCCCCATTTTTTCGAAAAGGGGGACTGTTAATTTCTGTTAATTGTGATTTATCTGTATGATCAATATATACCTCCCTTTCCTGCATATCTTTTTAAAAATATATAATAACATTGTGCCCCTCAAAGGATTATAAAAGGAAGGAAAAAAAGAATAAAACAAATGGTGTAATGTAATAAAAAAGGCTTTAGTATATATATTTTAAAATATTCTATAAACATTATTTATCCTTAAAATGAAAATGCCTCCTTTTATAATGGGAATACTGGTAACTTATATTTTCTAATTTAGCCACCCTTTTTTCATTTCATTATATACCTTGTTTTTTCAATATTTAACATGTAGTAAATATAAAGATCTGACTAAATTTTGGTTTATCATTAAATATTGGTTTTATGATTTTATGCATAACATTAGCTTTTGAAATTTCTAATTGAAGATTCAAAATAAGGACATTTATGTAGCAATTTATAATATATAATTTTAACTAAGATTTTTTTATGAAATTTTTTTTCTTTCAAAATCACTATGAAAGATCCATGAATATCATTTATTAATGAGATTCAACTGATTGTTGAAGTATTGAATATTTTAAATGTGAAATGGGTTAATTTAAATTTTTAATTATAAATTCTTACTTTTAATAATCAGAGCATTGAATCCAATTAAATGTTATGTACAAGATAATGAATTGTTTTTCCTGGAAATTATTATGCATGATCAAGTTGTTTACATTACTGGATGCTTAATTATTGTATTCTATTTTTAGAAGGATTAATTATGGAATGTGTATTTTAAGAGAATGTTTATTGTTATATATTGTGAATAGTGTTTAAATCTGAGCATTTATTTGAAAACATTACGTTATGTTTAAAAAATAAATATCTGAAGAATTTAAAATAATATAGTTATTTTAAATAAAATTTCAGGCTTTATGTTCAGGTGTTTGATGAATCAAAACACTATTATTACCTACAAATATAATTTATAAATTCAAATGACTTTGAATAAATCTCTTATAATGGATAATGTTTTTTTTATATATTAGCAATCGTCATATAATTTGTATACCTAAATAGTTCTGACACAGTTTGAGATATGGGGCAAAATATCTCCTTTCTCACAATATCTATATTTCTCTGAATTATTGTGAATAAGGTTATTAATTATAGCAATTTCTGCTATTAATATGTTTTTAAATTAAAAATTATTTTAATTTTTTATATGCATTTAATTTAGATTACAGTTTTTAAAACTGAACTGCTTTTTGCATTAATTTTCCGTTTCATGTAATACAAATTCACATAACTTGGGAGTTCTTTTGTAGCCAAATGATTGTTTGGATTCTGGCTCTTTTCTAGCTTTCTGTTGATATTTGTGGCCAGTTATGCTCAATTGAGTTTTGTGGGTTTTAATGCTTTGTTTTCTCTTGCCAATTTGAAAGATAAGTAGGCTAGTTTCTTGCATATCATTTGTGGGATAAACTGTGTAAAACATACTCTTGTAATTATCCTTACAATTGAATTATAGTGAATCCAGATAAATGTGAAACACAAATGCCACATTTTCATGATAAAAATATCTACTGTTCTGATTCCTAACATTGATTTGTATGGAATAAAATTTATTGAGGGAAAAGGTATAATTGTTAAATGATTGCTACAATTTCAAAGGAAATGTAGACCTTATCAGGCTTGACTGTTATTGGTTTCAAATATACTAAGAAAAATTAACACATTTGTAAAGATCAAAATAATATAACAAATTACTATAAACACTTGAGCTAATTTTTATGCTGAGACTTTTAATTTCCATTCCTGAAGTATATTATAAAATTATTTTTACATGCAACTACTGTCTAATGCAAATTGATATTACATTAACATGAACAATTATGTTTCTTTTAGATGCTGAAGATTTAATTAAGAAATATTAAGTTTGATTGAGCTTAGGTAAACTAAGTTCTAGTTTGTATTGTTGCATGAAAAAATACAGATGATTTTTTTTAAATTTAAAATATATATGCTTGTAGTACTTTATTATGATTTCTGTAAGGGAGATCAGTTTTAAGGTAGAGAATATAGTAACAAAAAAATTATGTATTATATTTCAAACTCATTTCAATAAACTTTTATTTTCTTCTTATTCTTGATCAATATGTTTAAAATATGAAATTCAAATAAATAATGTGATGTAGTAAAGATATCATTCATTGATTGCCACCATTGTTTCCCCCATCTCTTATTAAATGTATACAGATGTAAATTGAAGAAAGAATACAAAAACTAGTAACTAAACACCATTGTTTTTTGAAATTCAATGACTTTATGTTGGTGCAAATTCAAAAGTATTTATGAGCTGTTTTCTCTCTCATGGAGTCAACTAACCGATTATAGAAGGGTTCCTCTCTCATAAAAATTAATTCTAATTGTTATATTAAAAAATATTTTGAACTTTGAAAGTAACAAGAAAGTTAACTTTTGAAATTTCACATTAAATACTACACTACTTTGCTTAATTTTGTGACAACCATTTTCTACTGGACAAATTTGGATGACTACTGTGGCGTGCCTCGGAAACCACTTAAATTCCCCTTGGAATAAGTTTGCAGCTGAGAGAAGTAAACTTATATGATCAAACAAGAAAAAAAAACCGTTTTCCTCCACTGAATAACTCTCTGTCTGGCATGGCATAAAGAGCACACGCTCTTCCCTTGCGTAATTTATTAATGTAATTTATATAATGACCTTTAATGTAATTTAAAATTCAAAATATATAATTAATATGCTCACCTCATGTCTCATTTCTATTTTTATTGCTTGAATTAAATTTTCACTTAAATCACTACACCACGCCATAACTGCAAATATGAGTGAATTTCGAAGTTCCATGCATTTTAGAATAATCTTTCGAAAATTGTATCTCATTATAAGAATGAAAATTATTAGACTATTCAAAAACTGTTCAATGCTCAAAAATAGGAGGCAAAATGGATTAATCAAACAGAAATAAGTTGTATATTAAAATATGTTGTATTCTTATTCAAAAGTGGAATCAGAATATGATACTAGTAGTGCATTTTTCTATCTGAAAAAGTATTTGGAATTTGAATGTTCATTAACATTAGAGGAAGGCAACCTTGATTTTAAATTATATGGAGTATAGCAGCTCTATTTTTATTCATCTGCATTTTTGATTTAAGTTTTAATAAATTTTAAACTAACGTTTTTACTTGTTATGCCAACTTAGATAACCTTTTATTTATTATTTTCAGTCATAATATTAAATTAGAATTGTAGGACTAACATATACTGCACGTTTTCAATCTTTCCTTTTGAATATACTTGTAAAGATAATTTTAATAGTATCTAGGTTTGTAATATTAACATTTTAGAGGACTTGTTATTTGGTTATTCACAGTATTAAACAATTTTTGTTTTAAAACTTGAGAGAACTTGTGACGTTGGGCTATTCGTACTTTTCTGTTCAGCAACCTTAAAGACTTTGTAATTTAAATTGCATAAAATTCCGACTGAATTAAACGTGATTACCCAAATAAAAAGTGTGATGAATTGAATTATATATAAAAGGATGATGATATATGGAAAATAGAATTGAAAGAAATACGAGAACAGATGATAAGAAGTTGGTGATGTTGTAAATTAAAAATTGGAATGAATTGTTATAATTGATTGTTTGTTGCTAAAGTTGGATAGAACTTACTCTTAGTTAGAGTAAGTGGAATGGAACTTACCATATTCAAGAAGTGTCTCATTCCAAACGAGTGAGTTGGTAAGCTAGTACTTTGTTTAATTCTAGTCTAGAATTCATTTGCATGGTTAATTATTTCAGAGAGCGATCTTACATAATTTGTGAAGAATCCTAATAAACTGTGTTTGTGTCCTGTTTCTGACGTCTTTTCAATTGGAATTGTAATCTTAATGACTATTTAATAAAGCTTTTCGTTGTTTGTAGATTTAAATATTCATGGAGATGTGTCGCAAACTGTTTATACACCAATCACACTTTTACTTAAGCTTTCTAGATTCATAGTTTATGAAACGTCGCACTTATGAGCAACATGAATGCTTTGGGCGACGGACCTCGTAGTTTTGAACAAAGGTCAAATAAGGAGGGGGACACGAGCTGGAACCCATTCCACAAACTTCCACGTCAACGTGCATACTTAAAGAACCCTACAGATTAAACGTGCATAAACTCTTACACAACGTGTCTATTAGAATCAGAATTTGAACACTCGACTCGACAGAAACAACGCCGGTCATGATTTCTCGTCCATGATCACTTGAGCATCGTGTCCATTTAAGCTTTCTAGAATTTCTTTTGTAGCAATTTTTGTCAATAAGTATTTAAGTTATGTATGTTATTCCTTGCGATTAAAAGCATAATCTAGTTTTGAGAAGAACAGGATTATAGGAAACTATAGGATTAACATTACACTCGATGGTGGCGAGCCGGGGGAAGCCTTAATTTTGCGATCTGTCTAAACTTTTGAATGTGAGCTTAGTCGATCAATTCGGAATATAAGTATACACACTGTGGGGCATTGCAATGTTGCAACTCTTTCGTGTACTAGTCAAATAGGTATTTGGGAATAAAGCTGTAATGAATCAATGCCCACTTTTAATGCGGACTGGTCTTGAGACATTTAAAACTATTTGCACGCATGTGTTCGATGATTTTTTTTGAATTAATCCAGTTTTTCAAGGCGTTCTTGGAAGTTTTGCCCCGGGAGCGGCTGTTAGTTCTAAACTCCCCCTTAATTAGACATGGACCAAAAACGCTCCCTTCAACACCTACTGGTGGGCGGTACCGACATTGTTGGGAACCACTGTTTTATATAATCATTTATGCACTTATTAAAAACAATTTTTGGGGTTATTGATGTTTTAAGAATTTTTTGTAGTGTTAGGCTTAATTTTTTGAAACATTCAATTCCCCGAAATCCGACCTTTTCTTTTTGCCGGAGCGACTGGACACAAATAGATGAACCTTGAAATACAGTTTTGATTGGATTTCCTTATTCCTTGTATTTATTTTGTATCTTGTATTGTTAGAAATGAATTGTGCATACGTCAAAAGGGCAAATAAAATTATTTTAAACTTAAAGATAAGATCATAAAAATACTTTGTGATGAAACTATTGTCAATTATGCCGTTGAATGTGGAATAATAAACAAAATACAGGTGTCAGTAAGAATGATTTATACATTGAAATAATGGAAATACTTGACAGAGTGCTTAACGCAATACCAGCTGCATTTATTTATAGTCGCATTCAAAAGAGGAACACAAAAGACAGTGCATACATTTCTGATGTGAATATTATTAGGAAGAAAGGTAACAAAATAACTATAAGCTTTTATTGTATTTATTATCTCACAACTAATCATTCATACTTTATAACGAGATTGAAGGTTCTCATTCTTTAAAATCTTTTTAAAAAGAACAAAAACTGGAAGAAACAACTGCCATGCATTCTGGTTTATCTTTCTCTAATTACAGATAGTTTACTATACTATTTTAACTCATATATATATATATATATATATATATATATATATATATATATATATAAACACACACAGACACTCTATAAAAAAAAAACGACGCACGACGACTCAGAAGGAGTTGTCCGAAGGAGTCAAAAATTGGCGGATAGGAAAATTATGTACAGAATAGAAAATGATTAAAATTTCAGAAAAAATTGAATGATTTATTTCTGAGTTGCATAGTTACAAAGTAATGAGCTCAATAAGGTTTTGATCCACCTCTAGACTGGATGCAAGTGGCCACACAACGTGACATAGAATGATAAAGCTCCCTGATGGTCTCTTGCTGTGTTTCTTGCCAAATTCGCTCCAATTGTCGGGCTAGGTCATCAACATTCCCTGGTAGGTGCAGTCGCCTTCCCATCATATCCCAGACATGCTCGATTGGAGAGAGATCTGGCTGGCCAAGGAACGGTTTGACAAGCTGTAAGATAGCTCATAGCAACACGCGCCGTATGTGGTCTGGCATTATCTGGCTGAAAAATAAGGCCAGAGTACTGCAAAAGGAACGGTAGCAAAACAGGTCTCAGAATGTCGTCGACAAACCGCTGTGCTGTAAGTGTGCCTCTAAGGACGAACAAAGGGGTCCGGTTATCAAGGAAAATGGCATTCCAGACCCTAACTCCTATTTGAGGGCCTGTGTGGCGATCAACAGTGAAAGCAGGATCGGCCCGCTGCCCTGGACGTCTCCAGACATTTCTTCGATGATCGTCAGGACACAGTTGGAAGCGGGATTTGTCGCTAAACACTATACGTTCCTAGTCAGCATCATTCTAACCTGATCGAGCCAAGCACCACTGTAATCTGGATCGACAGTGTGCAGGCGTGAGTGGCAGGTGACGTAGCGGTCGGTACGAGAGTAGATTTCGCTCTATCAGCCGTCTGTGAATGGTCATGATGAACAGTCGTGTGCGGGCCGTATGTTTGATGATTGATAACGATGAATCAGGCGCTGTGACATCTGATCTGACAATCCCTCTGTCCTTCCGATCTGCTGTGGCCCTAGGTCGACCGCTACCATCATGACGCTTAAATCTGCCATTGTTCACCCATTCTTGCCAGCATCTTCTAATCGTCGCATCGCTTCGACCCATATGTCGAGCGATTCTCCGATTTGCCAAACCTGCCTCTTTCAATCCAATGATACGACCTCTTTCAAACTCTGACAGTAGCTCGTAATGAGCTCGAATCCTGCGGCGAGGCATTTTTTTTATCGCTTAAAGGTATCCTAAATCGCAATGCAACAGAAAATTTAACCATCAAATTGAGAATCGCCTCTTATATACACCTGCTGAGTGCGCAGTTCCGATGCGCTGTAGCTTCCACTATTCGTTCATCGGACACCAAATTTTAATCATTTGAATGTTCGGTCCAAATGTCTTTGCATATGAAATTTCATTATAATCGGGCAACTCCTTCTTGGTGCATATATATATATATATACACTCTTGTCCTGTATCAATTTTACCTTTTAAAAATAATTTTATTTTTTCAACTTTCGATTTAAAAAATGTTTTACATTATTGTGATATATAGATCTGATGAAATGTCTCGTCCAGTTTCATCTTTTGTGGCGCGCATAGTCACAGCCAGCTCTTGTGTCATTAAACCCCGCAATCACACTCTTTTTGTCTCATGAATTTGTAAGAATTTCAGATATAAACAACTTTTCGAATTTAAATCCAACATTTTGAATTAAAATCCAACAACTTCATACATTGGTAAATAACAACAACAACAACAACAAAAAAAAAAATGAAGAAATTCGATTGATTCACAGATTCAAAATTTTATGACGTTGTTTTGCAACATTTCTAAACAGAGAACGATGGAAATATATTCATCGAAGAGTTGGATGTTTCCTTGCAAGGTCAATTAACAAATAAAATGTCTTCTAAGATGGTTTGAAAATCATTAAAAAGCATATGAAGACTGATCATGCTATGCCAACAGATTATTTTTTTAAAAGAGTTTTTGCGGTGAAAACTGATAGGTGAATTAAGAAACGAGACAAAACCTCAACTGTAAAACGGAGGCCAGAACAGGAAACTTGCATTTATGGTTCGGCGACTTAGAACAAACTAAAACACGAAGACGAAAGGTTCAGTGTTTTTTAAAATTTCCAACCAATAATAAAGACGCAGATATTAAAGATATTTTATTTTATAGCGAAAAAAAAGTTTATTGGTTAATTTCTTTTATTCAAAATTAAGTTTTTAAAATAGATGATGATTTAATTCAGCTAATAATTGAAATGTGAATAAAATTAATTTATTTAGTACTGTTGCAATGCTTTTGATTCTTTTGTTTATTTTTTCCTTACGAAAAAATGTGGTTCATATGTTCATTCTTTACATTTAATTTTTGTTTGAATTACTTATAACTATAGAGAGAATAATGCATAAGTTTTATGCTAAATTAATTGTAATGTTTTTTTTTATAATTATCGATACTGTTTATAGTTGTATCACAACGAATCGGAGTCATTAATAAATCTGACTAATTAATTAAATAAAATTATAATATATATAACTGTGTAAATAAAAATGCTTTAATTCTCATTTACTTTCATGTTATTAAAAATGCACATCAAACAGACAAGTTAGATTTAATTATATACTGTAGCTTCTTTAACATATATAGAATCAATAAAATACCAATGAAGAAACGTAGTAGGGGCTAAAAAACAAAAATAAAGACTTATCTATACTTTTACTATCATAACTTTTATGTTCAAGTAACATGTTTCTGAGTCACAAAATTGAATATGGTGTTTTAAATTTTTTTTTCGAAAAATCATAAATTAATATTTTGCTGCATTTTCTTTTGCATTTAGAACACCTTCCAAACGGCGTACACAAGGTTTTGTGTCGCTTCCCTGGATATTTTTGCCCATTTTTCTGGCAATATTATTTTTTTAGTGTTCTTTACTCCAAACATTATGCTTTTGAACAGAATTTTCCAATTAAAACCACGAGTTTTCAATCCTGTGATCAAAAGGTTGAGATGGTGTACCCAATTTAGTAGTATGTTTTGGGTTCATTATCTAGTTGAAAAAAGAAAAAAAAAAAAACGCGACTCTAGACCTAATTTCTAGAGACTTATTTTTAAAATTTTCTTTTCACTACGTTGAAGTTATCCATACTACATTTCATTTTATCCATAATTCCGTCAATAAAAGCTGATTTTCCCATTGTTTTTGAAGACATACAATTCTATATAAGAACTAAATTACTACCATGTTTGACAGTGAAGATGGCATTTTTGTGGGACTTGCTTATTTAGGTTCGTGCGAGCATCATGACCCCGAGGCACCCTAGTGATCTTTTTCTTTCCCATGGGGTTTACTGTCTTTGATAAACACGGGTGAAGCACCCCCGGGTTACCCTAGAGATCCTTCTCTATTTTCGACCCTCCTTCTTGTCAATCAATTTTTGTCTTTTTTTTCCTTCAATTTTTTTCACACAGTTACATCTTCTTTGGTGCCACATCTGGCTCTTGCGCCAAGAAACTTCACTATCGCATCACATCACAGAGATACAGGCTGCTTCCCAGAAAATTCACTCACCGTTTTCCATCCAGGTGTGAGGAAGAAACTAAACAGTAATCTTTATCATTAATTAGGCTAGTTTTCGCTGAGTATTTGCGCATATCTTTTGTCGAAGATGCAAGAAAAATACAAACTGGACGAAAATGTATTAATTCTGTTGCAGGGCTACAGTTAATTTGATTCTCAAGTATACATCCAGTTGTCTGACCTTAGAGGCGCTATATCGTAGTTTATAAACCTGTAAAAATAAAATATTTAGTTTATTCATATTTTTTAATCGAAAATAATTCTAGGAAGATTATTCAGAAAATCTCCATTCGTTTTAAAGAATAATTCGTTAAAAGGGAGGTTTTAAGTGCTCAATTTTCAATGACTCACTGTTTAACAATAGTTAATGTACTAGTGACGTTTTTTGATATCCAGTGTGCATTTCAAATTCTGGAATAGCATATCCGAATTCACAAGAAAAGGAGAGAAAAGCACACAGTGAGACAGCTGCTTTTATATAATTGATGTTCTGTGGCTCAGTAGCTTATAAAAGGCTTTTAGGAAGAAACTAAAAGGTCTAAATAATGGAATAGCTCAACGTTGTTTAGAAAGGGACAGGAAAACAGTCTGCGAAAACATTCAAACGATTAAAATGAAGGAAGAACAGTTTTAATAAGTTCAAATACGAGTTGCAAGACTCAATATAAGAAACTTTTTCAGATGAATACAAATTTTTAAATGTCGAAATCAGGTCTGGCCAACTCGCGGGCCACATGTGATCCGCCGGTGTTAATCAGTGGCCCGCGGACCTGGGTCGTTTGAACTCTTTTTGTAAGAAGAAAGCGCCGGTCTGCAGAGAATGGAAGTGAGGACATACAGTTCACGCCCCCCTTTCTGCGTTGGGACGGATTTATCGTGTGTATCTATATTACTGGAATGTTATCGATAAGGTGCCCCATGGTCTTCTACCCCCTATCTTATCTTTGGAATCTCTTACTGGCTTGTTATTTATTTACCTATATGCTATTTGTGTTTACATTCGATAAAAATTAAAAGTTTTTTTTATACTAGTTAAATTAGATGAAATGAATTTATATAATTTCAATAAATTAATTAATTCTTTTTACGCAAGTTAATTTAGAATGAATATATTTTGAATAAAAATGATTTGTGTGTGTGTGGAAGATCTTATTTTCACGTGCAAAGTTGTTTAGATGAATAGAATTATTTTGATACAGTATACTCGTAAATACATTAAATGAAATACCTGATATACTCAATACTTTTTAATAAATTGAACCATTTTAAACTGAATTAATTGGAAGTAATTTTTTGATTTTTCCACATAAAATTGTTGGATTGTATTTAATACACTTTTTTCTTTTAATTAAATGAATTAATATATTATAAATAAATGAATTGGAAGCAAATTTTAATCTTAAATTCTGATTCCATTTTGGTCCGTGTGATGACCGGGAATGATAGAATAGTCCCAA
>BMAW01051344.1:0-18998 GCA_019974015.1 Nephila pilipes | reverse complement strand
GCTTACGTTTAGACCTCGTAGTAGGTTAGTTTTATTTATTTTTTCTGCTTTAAAATAAACTAAATATCTAAAAAATATCTCTCCATTTCTTTATCATATACCTAAGAGTAGGAATTTAACATACTTAATTACAGAAAATATTTCTTGTTATATATATTTCAAGAGCTTAATGTTGTGCATTTATAAGGATATTTTAAATTTATTATTAATTAAAATTCAAAAATAAAAAAATTAATAAAATATATAAAGAACACTAGAAAACAAATGAACTATCTCGGTAAGAAATTCTATAACAAATGCGTAATAAGAAACAGCAAAGCTTAAAGCTTAACCAGAAACCCTATTTCAATAATGCATGACGAACTTTCAATAACAATACCACATTTCTTGCAAATAGAAATACGCCAACAGAAAAAAGAATAAAGGTTGATATATTTTCCTTCTTATGTACATTTACTGAATTAAAATGTGGTATAAAAATAATTATTTTTATACATTACTTAAATTTAGCCTTTTGAGGCATAATACATGTACATGAAAATTTTGGATTATTTAAGTTAAAGTTATATTTTAGGAAAGAATAAATAAACACTTTACTGCAAATTATGATAATGTATATTTACATTCTATGAAGTTAACGTTTCCATCGAAATAACTCTTTCAAATTTTTAAACTTTTTTCACATCATTAGTATTACAATGATTCTATATCTTCTTTCACGTTTGCGGCCGTATTCACCGTAAACTGGATTACACTTTGAAACCTGGAGTTATGAAACCGATGTCAAGAAAAATTATGTCACCGATGTAAAATTTCGTTTCAGTACCATATATTTAACTCCGAGTTGCATAAACGGCACAATTATTGATCGATTCTCATTGGTCCAAACAGACCCCGTGACCTCGAATGATTTGTCTCATCAGCAATCGCTAATTGAATACATGCAACAGCGTAAAATCGCAGAACAAGGGATCCTGTTCGACCGCAGTTAAGGCATTACTTGAAGTGTTTAAATCTGAAATTTCACTTGAATTGGTGGATCAGTACCGCGACAGTTTGTTTTACTAAACGAAATCTTCTCGGAAACTGTTAGTAGCTCATTTCTACAAATATATCGATTCTTCCTCTTACTTTCTTCTGTCTTCTGGTTTCCAATTTTCTAAATAATCTATTTGAACAACTGATGATTTGTTTAAAAACTTTATCATTCGTAACAGCTGGAATATATCAAGGCCCCTAACTGTTCACACACTCACACGAAATTGTAAATGTACGAAAAATCGTGTACTGCGAAAGCCCGTTTAAATCTAACCCAGATTTTAGCTTGGTCAAAATTTCCTAATTTAAACTGGGGTAAGAGAATGAACTTTTTACGGTAAAATGATAGTACGGGAAAATCCTGGTTTCCATCCTTTGACTGCAGGTACAGTTAAAGGTGAAAGGGTCGTGTTACGACCCGCATGTGCAGATGGCGCTAGTAGTCATCTTCTTGTTTACAATTTGTTTTCTTATTCAGCCATTTTGTTTCTAGACTTAGGATTACATCAGCCAAGGAGCACGACGAACTAACCATCGCTCAAATAAATATTCATTTTTAGTACACATTCCACAGATCTTTTTTTGATTAGATAAGTTTCAAATAACTCAGGGTCTATTCATTAAGCCTTTCACTACAGGTCGTTAGAGATACTTCAGCTAACTTCACACTATGATCTTGTTTCAAAGTCGAATTTACTGATTATACACCAAGTTAGACACTTTCTCCTCAAACTAATTTTAATTTTCTTTTTAGAGATATTGTGAAACAAAGCATCATGGAATACATCAGACGAACAAAATATTTAGTTATAGGGTTTGAAAATGCACCTCATTTATCTCGACATAACCAATTGATTTTATTGGATATATTCACATTGAAAGGCCAAAAGTAGAAACGAGAGAAATGTTTTAGGGATTTCTCCCAGTTCGAAAACTGGCTATTGACATCACGGAATAAGTTCTAAATAGCATTGTGCTTCTGTTATATCAATTCGTATGTCTTTTCATGGAATATCTATCAAAGATCTCGATAGAATTTACTTGTCCATGAAGCTTAGGTTTAAATTATAGAAATGTACTGAAAAATCGAATAAAAATATTAAATACATTTTTTAAAAATTTTAAAAACTGTTCAAAGATACGTAGAAAATATGCAGAAAAATAATTTAATTTTATTAAAATGTACATTCTACACACATATTCATTTACTATAATCAGAAACAGAAGTGAACTTGTAATTCAGAAATGTATAATCTGAAATTCCACCAGTCTAGCAGTTTTTTTTTCTTCTTCATTTAGTGGAATAAAGGTTGCTTTAATGGATAAATTGTAACAGCATTTCGGATTTTATGAAACTTCATATGAATTTGTACCTGAGTAGTGAATTTGCAGAAGAAAGGAATTTAACATTCAAAGGAAGGAGTGAAATCATTTCGACCTATAGAAATGGACGATAAGTATTCACACTAAAAATATATTGAGTCACTGACGCAGATAATTGAAGTTGCATAAGAAAAAGTTTCGTGTCGAATTTATGTCCCACTGGAGAGAAAAGATACATTACTGTTGCAAAATAAGTGTTAATTTTGTGTGCAGCTTTATGATCCAAGGCTACAGAAGTGATTTGTATTGAATATAATATTTAAAATCCTTAATCAAGAGGCGGGGACTTCTTTAAAGCACAATAATTTATTTTTCGATTGTCTTAATTATATGATAACCGTCGAGAGGCATATGATTACACTGGTAACCAATTTATTACCTTACATTTATTTAACTGATAATAATTGCTCAATTTCAATAATATCATTACAAAAAGAAGTACAAATTGGAAATATATTAACTTGATTTTTTCTTATTTTATTCCTTTTTTAAGGATGCTACTCCACGTTACCTATTTGGTTAATTTTGGCTCCAAACCACATTTTACGACAAATGCACATAAAATTTGAAATTTAAAGAGTTTGTATGAGAGAAAAATCAATGACATCACTGCATTTCAATTAATGTGGTTAATAAACTAATGTGGTTAATACTTCAAATAAATTTGAAGCCCTTAAAACTGCCACAAAAGAGACCACTCATCCTTAATATAAAAACTAAAACATTGAATCTTTAGAACTTAACATAACTTTAGGCGAAATGTGTTAAGCAGTTTGACCACGTAACATTTGTATAAATTACAATTTATAAATTCAAAAGTGCAAAAATATGGGAATAATAAATTATTGATCATGTAGTTCCACCACAAGAAACTATCAAGTACTTCATTAACTAAATTATATTTTGTTTAAAAAAAAAGCATCTTCTTTAGGAGAAAAGAGGCTGCAATCCGGAAATTATAGAAAATGTATATTTTTAAGCTGTAAATGACTAGATGTCATACACACGACACACCAAGTTATATATTGAAGAATTCTTTCAATAAATACTGGTATAAAACAATCATACGATTTTAAATATTAGTTATGCACAACGTATGCTCATAATTTTAAGGTTTTTTTAAATTTCGTTAAGAACCCACACACTCATTTGTATGAGTACGTTGAACATTGTCCCAACAATGTTCGAATTTAGACAGCTTTGATAGGAAAAGATTTTTTAATATGTTTAATATTAAATTTCATGGAGTCTTTTCGACATTTCGCCGTTCATAACAACCACAAAAAAGATGCATAAATAATGATGATAATGTATAAATATTGACATATAAATAATGATTCGATGTATAAATAATGATGTATATGAAATAAAGGTATATTAGATTGGATTTTAACAGATCTGTATTCCATCATCCTGTGTTATTCAGACAACAGAAACAACCAAGATTTCATAAGCACTGCTTATATTTTTGGAATATTCGAATGACATTATATACGTTCAAGTGTTCATGGTTGTTGTCCTTTTTGACTTTAATTGGGGCTTAATATTTATTGCGCTTTTGCATCAAATCCACATAATGTTCCTTTAAAAGTTTTACATTCATGAGTTCAGTATTTTTTACCTAATTTTCTATTTTTATCTATAGTTTTATTTCTTGAACTACTCAAATTTTTCTCGTTTTTTTAAAATGTAAAAGGAGTGAAAATTATTTGAGACTCTTTTTGAAAACCTTAACTGCACTATCTATAATTATATACGTTCAAATTTATTGTTTCGACAAGTAGTGCTATTTAAGAATTTTTGTTATTTGTTCTTATTTTTAAAGTATTTAGCAGGAACTCACCTTTGCTATAAGTGGTAGTATTTTTCCAATATTTAGACCTAATTATTCATTTCTTCTATGTGGCTGAAAGTGAATAAATTCTTTCTTGTTAAAAATAATCTATGAAACGGTTCAAAGTAAACGCTGTACCTCTTTCAGGAATGATAGGGCAGAATTTGTTAAATATTTTCTACTGAACATTAGACTTATGTCATTAATCTTATGCATAGGTGAGTCTCAAAGAATATGGGCAAGAATAATTCGAAAAAGGACTGTCTATTGTAAAGTTACTTGATTGCGTTCCTTGATGTTTCGTAGATGCAAGTATCAGTTACACCCTCCATCGAAATTGATTTTAGATCGGATTATTGACATTCATTTTTTTTTTATCTTTGCCAAAATACATAGCATGTATCTTACAACAGAGGTTTTACTCAACGTACACAAACTTAGGATACAGAGATTTCATTAAAAATATTAATTATTTTTGAAGAAGAATAAAATAAATCATTTACAAGAAAACTCTAAATTTTGATGCAAATACTCAAGCGCGATATTTTTCATAATTAGTGGTAAGTACATTTTTATGGTTTTAAAATTTTTCTATTTCTCGTATTTTATCCCGCATAATAAGAAACCTCTGAAAAGCATTAATTAGATCATAGGTCTTACATGATTACCATTTTCGATGAGATGGTTAATTTCTGAATCAATATGCAACAACCCTATTTTAAAATAATCCTTATCTGTGTTATAAAAGTTATTTAAATATAACGATCCTAAAGTACATAAAGCTGTGAGCAGAATTCAATGTTGGTTAGTTTAATTACAAAAAGATATAAAAAGAAAGTAATTGAAATGTGAAGATACTAAATTTCTGTAAGAGTTTTAATGTTAGGTTGTACAATAACCACTCATTACAGGAAAATAAACTGTGATGGAACTGAATAGTTCGGGACTTTAACTTTGTAGATAATTACTAAATTTTACATGAAGTATTTCTGCCATCATGAAGTACTTATGCAGGTGTTACCCTGACGAACACACGTCCGGTGGTCTGGTATAATTTAAAATGAAGATTCAACAGACCAGATGACTTATTTCCATTGCATTTGTGTCCAGTTTAGGTGGTCTCGACCCTACTGTGGTCTCTTCATAGCATTCATCGGCGAAACTAACGGTTTTGGAATAGCTACTCTTCCATGAATGTTCGCAGAATGCAACATTCGTTGAATAGTTTTCATGGATAAAGAGTTCCGAAGCTGGGTATTTATTTCGGACGTTATCTAAGGCAGTGTAGCCTTGAGTTCTCGGGCAACTATTCTCTTCAACACCCGTTTATCAGGATCTTTTACCCTCGAATTTCACCCACTGTTGTGCTTCGAAGAAGATATGTTACCCAGATTTGAGTAATTTGACATAACCCTTGACACAGAGATACTTGAAACACCCACAAGGTTTGAAACCCAAACTTTGAAATTTATTAGAAATTAAAATTTATCTACAGGAACACAAAAAATGGAAGCTCTTAACAATAATTTCAGTTTATTGAGGAACATTTTCGTTACTAATTTTGAGGGTTGAATAAAATTTATTTCTAGATTAGTTTATAATTACGTACATAATGCTGCAAACTCCTGCTATTCATGTTGAGTTTGATTGAATTCAAGAAATTGAAGATATTGATTACTCGAATTGAATTGAATGCTGCGATACATATTTATCATTAATAGCGTTCAGAAATTCGACTGATAAAGAATTGTAAAGTGAAAAAAGTGCTGAATTATAGCATGAAGATATAATCGGTGACTACAATAATTTTTAACTCGTTCTGGTATTTTTACTGTACGATAAAAATTATTCTAAAAATAGTAAAACACAGTTGAGCATCGATTTTACACATTAGACAAATGCGTTATGTAAAACCTATGCGGAAATTTAACCTCGAATTGATAGATTGCTAAATACGTTAAACATACTTTAAGAACGTTAAACACACGTATAATGGTGGATCCAAATTTCATTCATTGTTACGTATCGACGCGAAAAGTCTTTTTATATTTCGCCGAAACAGCTTCAAACAGCTCTCGGAATCATCGACTTGTTGTTTTTTGTCTACTGTTAGCACACGCGGCACCCACTTCGAAAACAGCTTTCTCATTGACAAATGTTCATACAAAGTAAAGCGTACACTGTCCTTTGATATGTTTAGATTATCAGCTATTTCCTGCAACTTCACTTACAGGTTTGTCAAAAAGATGTTCTGAACTGTTTTGAAGTTTTGTGTTATAAACACCTCTTTTGGGTCAACAGAGCGAGGCGCATCATTTTTTTTTGTACGACCTCTCTTAAATTCAGTAAACCGGTCGATAACGGACAATTTTCCTGCTGAAGAGACCAGATAACACTGATCAAGAAATATTTTCGTTTCAATAGTGTTTTTTCCTATCAAAAAATAACGTTTCATCAACACTCGAAATTCTTTTTTTTTCTCCATTGTTTTGAAAGAAAATGGATGTTTCACTAAAACGCGAAATAAACAAAGCGAGAATTCTCGGCCCATTTCTTCAAATGTTGATTATCAATTTTTTTGTGGTTTTCGCAACACTCAATTTACAATTTCTTACGGTTCACACATCACTATTACATTATGTGAAGCATAGTTAACGTGCAACAGGAATTTTAAATATTTATGTCTCAGAGGGTTTCACCTCTTCCAGTTACCATGTTTCTCTTGAAGACTTTTCCGGTCCATTCAATCAATATGTCCATTGTTTCCAGAAACGTCACACCCTTTCAAAACCAGAAACGAACTTCTTCATGTAAAATTCGCACCGAACTGGAATTTTTCTACAGCATGAAAATGGGATACCGGTTTCCATTAGTGATATAATAATGATGGAAATGTGCCCGCATCAAAATCTTAACAAACTCTATTACCCGATGACCTGTAAAATCTAATATAAAATTTATTTCCATAAGATGTTCAAATGGGAAAGGATAAGTATAACTCTTATTCCACCTGATGAAACACAGTGATCTTTGAAAAACCGTATAAATAAAAAGAAAAGATGAAGAGCAAAATTCGGAGATATCCGCCCCGAAAATAAACTTGCCCAAAACAGACATGTTTTGCTTAACCTAGACAACCCCATAATTACTGGGAGTGTTATTATAAGTTGGGATATATTTCTTATCTTATTTAATTTTATAACCATCTTAAATTCTAGTTAAAAATCCATAAACTAATATTCCAAAGAAAGAAAACCCAATGTTAGTGAAGGAATAATAATGAAAAGACCAACATCACAAAATATATACAAATTTAAAATATATCAAATGCATTGCTGTAGTAACTATTCTTTGTAGATGTATAGAGTATCCAAAGTCTGTTGATTAGTCACAGAAGCCAGCAAGGAAGCATCAACTTTTAATATATTTCACATTTCTATCTGGATTAATTTTTTTCCTGCTGAAAAAAGTATTCTACAGAATTTTGTGCAATTTGATAGCGAGAGGTTGTTTCATCGGGTTGGAATTTCGAAGCAATTAATACTGATTTGCGTTAAAATTATATATATCATTTGCACTTTTCAAAGTATATTTGTCATTTGAATTCTTTAAATCTTATTAATAGTTGTTACCATCAGCAAGTTACGAATGTATACTCTAAGAATACAATCAATGATTCACTTAGATTGAATCTCTATGTTCTGTTTCTGTGTTTTATGTGTATACTTGACCGTAATATAATAAATAAAATTTATGTAAGCAGGATTTCCAAAAGCGTGATAATACAGAGGTATATCGTAATTTTTAATTTATACTTAATAATAATCTAAATAAAAACTTTTTTCCTACTTATTGTCCTTCAGAGAAAGAGAGAAACCTTTTTTCTACACAGTATCTATACAGAATTATACATTTTTCTCAATATTTCTTCATTTTTCGAATACCGTCATTGGAGAACTCAGCAGACTGAACTGAATTATTCTCATTCTGGTGGTTATTTCAATATGTAATTTTCTGAATCTAAAGAGAAATCCACATTAACAACTCTAACATCAACATTATTATACAATAATATTCAGAATAAAAATATACATTCAAAGTGATATTTTATACTAAATTTTATTATTAATAATTTTTATGTATCTCGGTTTATTCCGTAGGAACAATTGAAAATTTAAATTACCTCTTAAAAATATTTGGAATGTTTATGTCAAAATTTAATATTATTTTTTAAGTATTTTAAGAAATAATTTCAAATGCTTAAATTAAAAAAAAGAAGTAATAAATATAATTACGAATGATGTATATTTCCACTTATGCTTTAGTTTCAAGTCTCATTTCTTGTGCACTGCTTTTTCGTTACTTAAATAAATGTAATTTTCTAAACATATAATTAAGAATTTTGCATTTTAAAAAACTCTTCTCTCTTCTTGACTGTAATATGGAGTTTACACGAAAGTATAGACTTGGGTTTTCTTAAGAATAGTTCACATACATACGTACCAATATAAATAAATTTAAATACCTCTCCGATTGTAGGAACAAATTACCATTTCGTACGGCTTGCGATGTTCGTGCGAAATGTGTTATTTAATCCAATTATAATTTCCAATTTCGTAAACATCCCTAATATATGGCATCCATATAAATACGCATCTTCTATATTTTGAGACGTGAGAGAATGTTAGAAATAGGAAATTACCCACTGAAACAGATTTACAGAATACTTCTCGGTCTGCAGAAGTATGATTTATGTTTAAAAGAGACTTAACAAGCATGCTAATATATATTCCGCACTGTTTTACGAATTTCCTTTTCTAATTTAAATTTCATATTTCCTTGCGTTGTATATATGTAATGTAGAATACTAAGTCGTAATCGGGAGAAAAGGTGATTTGTCTCTAATTCTGTTTCAATGGAAGAGTATGATAATTTGAGGTCGTTTTCTTCATGTGATATCCGTAGGGTCCCAAATATTTATACCGCATCACCCAATTTCGAGGTGATTGTCTTTTTCTGTCTATGTTAATGGAATTTCATAACGAAAAATGTTTTTCATTGCTAAAACTGTGGCCATAGGAGACATATTTTATCAGGCTGGAATTATAACAGTATTTATTTTGGGATAGTTTTTAAGTTTAGGCTCCGGTCAACGGCCATATTGATTTCGTGGACGTAATGTTAATCTTATGGATTTTCGACTTTCGTTCTCAAATATTTACTATTTTATTTATTTGAATGCAATAAAGTACATTTAAAAGAGCAAGAAATAATAAAGGCTTCGGCAAAATTAAATTTTTTTCTTTAGATTTTTAAATACATTTTAAAATATTTTTAAAAACTGGAATACTCACGAACGAATAATTAAAGTAGGGGTAAAAATATTTGTAAAAATCAGAGGCATAAAGTAATACTGCAGAAGTTTTCACTATTTTTTTTTTCGGATGCTCATTATTGCATTCAAATAAATCAAATAGTACAGATGTGAGAGCAAAAGTAGGAATTCCACATGATTAGCATTGCGTCCACGAAGTCAAAATGTCCTGTAGGTGGAAGCTATATATAGAGAAATTCTTACAAATTTTAAACATATTTTAAGCTTTATTTATTGAAAACTGTATTAGAAAATTATTGCAACTATATAAATGTTTGTATATATACTATCCGTAACATGAAATTATTTGAAAATATGTTTGACTATTTCTTATTCATTTGCGGTTCGACGTAACAATTAATAAGGCGCGGCAAACTTCATTTGCTAAATTATTAAATGTTTTATCAAGTTTTTGGAAATACACAATTACGCATTTTACAGGATTCCAGTAGAAGTAGGAAACAATATCTCAAGTGTTCCTTTTTAACATGCTGTTTAATGTTGTCAGTTAGCACAATAAAATTCTTCAAAACTGAACTTTTTTTTATTTCGCTGAATAAAAAGGTGAGCGTATTGTGGAATACGTAAATGTAATTTTAATGATAGTTAGATAAAAATAAAGTTTGGAAATTTAATTTTACAATTGTAAATACAACTGATGTTTTCTGGTGAAAAGTATTTGTAATTACCTTTCCGCAAAATGTGGTTGCATAGTATTACAATATACTTTTCACACTATTTACCTTGACATGTGTGAAAGTATTTTGAACAATATGAAATGAGGATATTTCATATTCTATAAAAATTTATTTTTCTATTTGAATTCTCAAAAACCTTAAATATTGCCCAATACTCGCATAAAATTTTTTATAGAAAATAAAAATCTTAAAATTTTTAAATTTTTTAATAATCAATTAAATTTTTTAATTGATTATTTTAAATTGAAATTATGCACAAAGAATATAGTAGGTATAAAAGATATATAAATGGTCGTGTTTATGGATACACTACAATCATTAGAAGTTACTTATAAAGGATTTTACGCTAGGTATAGCCAAATTTTCTTACTACATATAAATATAAACAAACAATTTATCAATTATTGTTACTACTTAAGCAATTGTGACATTTTCTTAACATAAATAAGGTATATACGTAGATAAAGATCAATTACAAAATCAGTTTCACTTTCCTGACCAGAAACGTGACATAAAATAAGTATCGTAATTTTTGCCTAAGGTATATCAATATATTTAAGAAAAACACTTTTCCCTTTTAATTATTTCAATAATGTTAAGATTAATATTCGCTTGTTTTTTACAAAAAGAACAAAGATTAAATTACTAAAACATATGCCTCACAATATTTTAGCAATGCATAATAAATTTTAAGGTTTTTTAACAAATCTCACTGAAGAAAATACTTAAGAATTTGACACGAAATCCCGCGTTTATGCAAGGAACAAACCAAGTGATATTCTATTTTCATTATTATAAATACTCATAACCACTCTTAATTCAAAAACATAACTGTTTTATTTTGCAAAAGAATATTTTTGTTACGCATTCACCCCTAATAAGCATGTGCTAAAACGTTATTGAAAAGTGCATTTCGTTTGCATGCGTACGCTCTGTGAATAATTAAATTCTTCACATTCCAATGCCGTACTTGACTGGTAGAGGAAAAAAAAAATCCAGATAAGTTTATTTTTTCTTTCCAAAGAGGTTAAGCTTTGAATTGCATTAAGCTTCTATGAGCTTTCTAGGTTAGATATGGAAATGCATTTTAACATTGGTGTTCGTAAATTTCACGTGCGGTCATCCCTTTTTGGTACTTTTCTGCGCTTTACTTTAAACCGATGCATTGTTTGACGTTGAGCGATTCGAGGAGTCATGTTGTTGACTACATCCCAAATGATTTTACTTTTTCATATATTGCTAATTTGTTTCGCTTCATGAGCTAGAGATCCCACGTGTTTTTTACGAGTCTCTAATAACAAAGGAAAACAGAAAATCAAAAGAAAAATAGGAAGACTATAAGTATTCAAGATATAAATGAATAAGGGCATATTATATTTTTGGATGTCGATTTGAAATAATAAATGGATATAAGTGGCAAAGTTAATGACAACATTAAACAACAAAGAAGGTCAAAAATTTTTGTTCATAATAGACTAGATTTGATTCCTGAGGCTCGATTTGGTAAAGAGCCAATTGATGGTTTAAATTTGTTTATTTCCGATGTAGATTTGATGAAAAATACATAAATTAGGAAAGTAAAAGAATTATAAATTAGCTTCTATTCGCGAAATATGTGAAACCCTTCAGAAAAATTCTAAAAAAATTTACAAATCTAGTGCATATATGATTGTTGAAGAGCAACTGATTGGACTTTGGGGAAGGTGTCCTTTCCGACGTCTATTCCTTTAAAACCGAACAGTACGAGATGAAAGTGATAATGATATGCGACAACAGCACTAAATACATGATGAATTTAGTCCAGTATTTAGGAAGCGGAAGTATACCTAGAGAAAAACTGCAGCAGACAATTTTGTAAACAAACTGACCGAAATTACCAAGAAGAGTAACAGAAACGTAACAATAGACAATTGGTTGTCGAACGTGCCCCTTGTTAAAAAGATGCTAAAAGAAGAAAAGTTAACAATGTTTGGTATGATAATGACAAATGAAAGGGAGATTCCCCGGAATTTATTGACGTAAAGTATCAAGAACGAAAAAATGGCTCCAGTTTATTTTTATTTCACGATGATGTCACTGCAGTATCTTACGACGCAAAGAAAACATTTGAGTTTAATATCAACGATGCATTCTAACTCAGAAGTTAATCCCACCCTTCAGTCAATTGCGAAACATATGACTTATAGTTCTACAAAAGGTGGAGCTGACTCTTTGGATGAATTGTGTAATTCTATGAACTGTGGCAGGAAAACCAAAAGACTTGCAATGGAGTTTTTCAATAATATTATAAATATAGCAGGAATAAATGCTGACATAATTTATTTGCATACTTTTTTACAGAGATCAAACTGGAAATGAGATGCCATTATCAAGACTGAATTTTATGCTGAAACTTGAGAAATTATGTGAAAAAGGGCAATTTGAATGACTAAATGTCCCAAATCTGCCAAGAGAATTGAAAGGCATAATCACAAAAGCATTAGCGCGGGAACCAAAGATTGTAGAAAATTTCTTAAATTAGCAAAGCGATGCAAACGAATCTAACTTTTGTGACTATAAGAAAAGAGAATGACAACCTTTTATTGCAAATGTGGAAAATCAATGTGTTGAAAATACCAGAAGTTGTGTTTAGTATAGTAAAGTAATTAATTATTACATTAATTTATTTTTCATTTGTGTCTATTTTATTAAATTTAGAAAGTAAACAACTTTCATCATATTTAAAAACAACATTAATATAATATAATGAAAATAAAATGAATTTTATATGAGCACATGTTTTACGTATCTTTAGTGATAGCAACATATATAAACATGCTAGCGTTCTAAGATTATAGCAGCCTTTACAGTAATTCGATATCGCATATAAATAATGTTAAAATTCCTTTATATATCATTCAAGAATATTCGAAGTCAAAAATTTTCAAACAGTTCGCTCTAAACTCTTCATAAACCTCCCGTCCGATATACCAATATTTATGGTTTATAACCTTAATACCATCCATTATATTCTTCCAATAATAATCGAAATGAAATATACTGACAGTCCAAATAATTTATTTAAAAATTCTTATTTTTGATGCATGGATGGGTGAAATAATTTTAAAATAATATGGGTAGCTTATGAGGTCAGTAAGGTTCCAAAAATAAAAGCATCGTTTCTTTCGTTTGCTCCTTGGATAAGTAAAACTTCTTTAATTACAAAAAAATATATCCAGCGCTTTCTGGCGAATACGATTACAGCTACCGGGAAATGTAAACATTAACATCCCGTCTTTTTAGAATCACTATGACAAACACCCATTTCGGCTAGAATTTCTTCGACCATGTAACTCATGCCTAAATTAAGGAAATGTATAGTAGCGACGAATATTAATCTTAAACATGCGTTTGAAGAAGTAGCATAGTCGATGATGCACAGACAATGTATGAAAATAGGATCCAGAGTATTTCAGATGTGCTTGACAAAGGAATTTTCTCTTATTTTTGTTAATCCAAAGTAAAGGTGAACGTCCAATGCAAAAACATTTAATATGAATTTCACTCAGCGTTGGCAGTTTCTTTCTAATATCTCTTCATTTTGAAAAATAAATGTGCCGTTAATGTAGATTTTGTTTTGAAATTTCAGATTAGGATAGGATGTAAGTTCCCTGATTTTCTACTAGAGTCACGAATAACCTGTGAAAGAAAGGAAATTAACATCGGCAAAAAAGGAATTAAATAATGGCGATTTACTGAAATATTCGATTAAAGTAGCACGAGTCAGTGACGAAGATAACTGAAGTAGAATAAAAAAGTCCTCTTGCGCCAAATTATCGTCCCAAAGGTTAAGAAAACTGCTAAACATTATCAAAATAAGTCTTAATTTTGTACATCAGAAGGAGTATATCACGAAAATTGTTTTCGCTTTTACTTTGCGACACTGGCACTCTAAAAATACTTTTCGAATCTCAAATTATTTGATGATCTACGATTCTTATGTGTTTACACTACAAGATAATCTTTCCCCTACTTTTATATAACTGATTCAGTAATAATTTCAAAGATACTATAAGACGAATAAAAAAGTTAGATATATTATGTGAAATCTATTAGTTATGCCGTTCTGAAAGTTTTATTACACATAATATATTCATTAAATATTATTACCTCTTTATGTCCTCGAAGAAACGTATCTAAAGCATAATTTATGGAAGAAGCATTTTAAATATAGTATTATGCGTCAGTATTAAACTCGTCCAAATGGAAAAAAATAAAAAATTATTGTTTACTTATGAAATAATTTTTTAAAAAAAAGTAACATCCGATTTGTAACTGAAAAGATGTTGCTCCTATTGTAAAAAAAATATATGAAATACAAGAATAAATAACGAGTAGTCTCGTTGACACGAACGTAAGAAAGATTCGAGTATCCGGAAAACAACAAAGAACTCTGTTAAGTCATTTAATAAGAACGACTAGTCTTGTGGCGTGAGATGTGTTCTTACAGAAGGTGAATTACGGTGGTCCCAGCCGCTTCAAATGACAAAACGAAATTCGGATAGGTCCCGGAGAGAATTCATGTGGGATAGTTGCGGAATAAAGCCTTCTGATTACCCGGGTAAGAGTATTTATCACATGGCTGCTAGAGTATAAATTCCAAAAACATAGGCTCGCATGAAAAATACACACAGAATGTATAATCTGCGCACGTAGAAGTTAATTATTCTAATGTGACACCTCATGGCAATGCTAGAAGCTGCAAATGGTTCGACTAATCCTTCAGCGCTCAATTTGATAACATATCATTGCATATTATATCATTGAACCTTTAAATATCAGAATGTATACAAAAATAACGTTGAAAATCAAATTTTGTTGCATATATAAATCAGAGTGGAATTTAAAAGTGTGTGTATGACAAAAATTTGAAATGATAGAGATTAATCAAACAGTTTATTAATTTGCACTCAGGAAATTATTAACACATTCGTAAGATTTATTTTGGAATAAAATTATGTAAATTGATTTCAACATTTTAAACACTGAAGGCCAGGATTTCATGACTGTTTGCTAAAGTTTTCGATATACCAGTGCTTATATGAGTTATTTATAAATAAAAAAAAAACATTTCTTCATTAATAAAGGACTTTTTGTAGCTGCGTCAAGTATATGATGTAGTGATCGTAACTGCGTCATTTATCATTAAAATATAACCGATGAATGATTTTTAAGTTGCATTGTTGTGTTCGTGTGTAATCGAGAATTCATTAGCTATACGCGTGAAATTGGTTTAATCTGTTCCATCTCGTTTAGTGTGCGTATATCTTCAGCAAGTTGGTATTTTCAAACGCGTATCGAAACCGCAATTTACAGAGTCGATATACGCATACTTGTATAAGAAAAGACTAGAGAAGCATTGAAGAAATATGACAAATTGATTCATAATTTATCAAATATACTTAAAACATCTCTATTTTTTCGTCCAGGATAAAAGTAAATCTCAAATGCAAATTATTAAATCTGATCTTTCTCACCGCATCCAATGCTTTCATGCCTTATTATTTAATTGGTAATATTTGACTTTTAAATAATATTGATCAACATTTTGTCTTGTAATAAATTTATATGTTTATTTAAAGTTTATTTAAGTCCTGAATTAACAGAGATGAAAGATGGAACATGAATTAAAACATAGGAGCATTAAGTGATTAAATAATTTCGAGTTTCTTAAATGTACTATAAGAAGTGCAACTGCAAGTATTACGAGTCCGTGACGAAGAGAATGACATTGTTTAAATAAAAATTTTGAGCATAATTAAAGTCACACTTCAGAGTCTAATGACAGGCTATTGTGCACAGAAATTTTAATTCGGATAATCACACATAAAAAGAAACCTTAGTTATGATACCTAGTTATTTCATCTCTTTTCGACTCTTAGCATAGAATTTTAGATGCAATGATATATACAAAAAACACAAATTGAGATAAACCTTTCAAATTTTATAGTTCTGAAAAAAATTATGCTCTTTTCAGTTAAATTAAAAGGCCATCTTTTTACAAAGAAAATTTTTTTATAATTATTTACAAATATACAATATTATTTACTCTTCAAAACATCGTACTCCATGTGTAACAAGTTCTTTTTTTTATCTCTAAAGTTTCCCTATTAGAAATTATTTTCTTTACCGGTTTACGTGCATGTTGAAATTCGGTGCTTTTGCGTCTCATTCCAAATAATTTCATCTGTGATTCCAGTAATATACCATGATCATGTGGGTATTTTTAGACGGAGTTCATATAGCTTTTTGTATCTCTTTGACATTTTTTAAAGTCTCTTCGTTGAAATCACATATGACGCCTATTATTCCATGTTTCACTCGATCTTTGTGCTCATATATCTCTTTTGGACACTTAGACACAAAATAGTATAATGCAAACTTTTGTTTGCTTTCTGTGTTCAACAATTGACATAACTTTCTAAAAATGCATTAGAGGTATACCGCTGGTAAATAGGAAGAATTTGGCAATAAGCGTTCTTTTATTGGTGATTGCTCATACAGTTTGTGAGAACCGGATTTTTCTCCTTATGCTATTGCAGATTGGTGAAAACATCAAGAACTAACACCTATAGGAAATTTTGAATGTTTAGTATATCTGTCAGTCGAAACGCTGTGAAGCAATATTGTGTGTATTACTCTTTTCATGTCAAGGACATCCCTTTTGTTTCTTAATATGTTCTTCTGATATTAAGAAGTAAAATCCTTTATGGAAGTTTCAATGCTCCATAACATTTCCCACCTAAAGAGATGCTTCGAGCTCTCGATTCCTTCACAGCATTCTGTAGAGCAGTGTATAACCTCTTACTAACGAGGTTTATGTAACCCTCTTTTTTTTCTTTTTATTTCGACCATATTTTCATTGCTATTGAACCTTTCACAACACAATGTTAAAGTTCCATAGGTTATTCGCACAATAATACACTTACTCAATGGACTGTATGAAATAAATCTCTTAAATGATTCTCAAGACACCTGCACATGGTGCCTTCACAGATAGGTTGTTTTACCATTTTTCTCACGTACACGACGAGTGCTTCCCTCTCTAATCCTCAGTTACGGTTGGAATCAGCAGTTAATTTCCTTATTTAAAGTGGCGCGGTGAAAGCACTTGCAAGCGTTAACTTACCGGCCCACATTGACATATTTAAACATTCAATAATTTTATGTACAACACTATTTCACTAATTACTAAAAAGTTGAAGATACATATTCATTAATTATCAGCAATCAAGTAAAAAGAACACTATTCAATTACATGAAATTCTCAGTTTAACACAGCATATAATTATAGATTATGACAATATTTTCAATTGAATACACTAAAAATATTTACAATTATCAAGTAGAAAAATACGTATATTTACAGATATTATTCAGACACAGGTAATACACAAATTTTAGAGACAGATCTCTTAACCTTTTCGCTACCGAAGGGAGAAAAAAGAAATGCTTCTCTGGCCCCGCGGTTTCTTACCGCTGAGTGTCACGCTGTACCCAGACGATTTTAGATATTAAGTCCAATTCGCGAAAAAAATTCCACCAAAATCGGCTATTCATTTAAATATTTTGGTTTTTACATATATTATTTAAAATGCATTAAACTTAATATATACGAAAGAAAAAAAGATGTAATCGAAAATTCTATGTTTTTTACATAAAATAGTTACAAAAAAACCATATCTCTTAAGAAATTTAAAAATATATTTACATTTGTTTCATAAATTTCATCATGTTATTATGTACCTTTACATGAAACGTATATAATTATATATAAAAAAAAACTTATTTTACTGTATGGTATATTTATAAAAAAGAAAATTCAATGCATAGTCCAACGTCACATGCCTAATACATATATTTTGACGCTTCACGCAAGATTTTGAACAAAGGACACATCTTCGTCCTTTTTTTTTTTTTACTTTAATGTCTCTGTACAAATTTGGATGATTTTCGTTAACATCACTGTCAGATTCATCCATTAGCTCGCAAATCTCAGTATCAGATAAATACTTTCTTTTCGTCATGATTGTCGCTACAAATAAAAACGGACCGAATGACAGTTGTCGAATTTTGAGGCTGAACGTCATTCAACACCAAATGTAAAGCAGCTTCGAAAAATATGAAGAGCTCATAAGAAAAAAAATTAATGTATTGAAAAGTAAAGAAGATGATATTTTAAACATATTTTATTATGTTTCTTATTGAAAATTGCTTTTGAAAGATTGTTTTTGATTTTTCTCAAAATGAGGTTTTTCAACATATTTACACATGGCAACGTAGATATCAGAAAAAAGTTATGAACCGAATAATTTAAATTTTGCAAGTATATATAGTTTTTAAGAACCCCTACTACTTTCATGGTCGTAAAATTTGTACGCGTTTAGTAAAAAAGGCGTAAATCATGTATTGTAACTTATTTTATTCATTGTGATTTGATTCGAAACACAATAAAAATTGTTGTAATAATATTTTCATCATAAAAGTAATACCAGCCCCCAGAAATGTTTTGATGAGTAAGGAAAAATTTAAAAAATAATGATATTTTTGTTTATTTTTGAGATTTGAGCGTTATTCTATTTATCAATTCATGTACTCTTTTCACTCTGTTTTACACTCCAATTTTTTTTTT
>BMAW01051341.1:104722-133021 GCA_019974015.1 Nephila pilipes | reverse complement strand
CCATGTGTTATATTAATGAATTTTTAAAAGAATTATAAATGACAGTATCAAAATATCAAAATTAGCATCACACATTTATTGAGGCAGTGGCGTACCCAGAAAATAGTTTTTGGGGGTGCATAGCGTCATTGCCGTGACAGAAGTAATTTTTTGGTTTAGAATAACCACTTGGTAAAAAGTAAATTATTAATCTTATTTCTCCTGTTTAAAACTTTTTAAAATTTGATACAATTTTATCAAGTTACAAAAATTTTAAAAGTAAAGATCATTTAAGAAAGTTAATTAAGATACCAAAAGAATAAAATTTGTATTTTTTTTGGAAGTGTTTGCATTTTAGGGACAGAAACCCCTTTCCCTTTCTCTTCATCTACAAACACAGAACCAGAGGAGCTCTCAGAGACAGCAAAGACTTTTCTATTTTTTTCTCAGAAATCGACTTAATCGAAATTCCTTTTTTTTTCTTCTTAAATCTTAATACAAAAAATTAGCGTGAGGAGAAAAAAAAGTTCTTATATATAAAATTAAGAAAATAATATAATAGTATAGTTAAAAGAATTATCCTGAATTATTTCAATTTTGCGTAAAAATCTTGGGAGTGCATATGTTTTATTTTGCACTCTCTCTGGGTATTCTACTGAATTGAAGTATGCGTAGAAAAGTCTTTTTTTAACGGTGACTTTTTAGCAATGTACGGTGTATGAATTTTCAACGGTGACTTTTTAGCAATGTACGGTGAATGAACTTTTAACTGTGACTTTTTTAGCAATGTACGATGAATGAATTTTCAACGGTGACTTTTTAGCAATGTACGGTGAATGAATTTTCAACGGTGACTTTTTAGCAATGTACGGTGAATGAATTTTCAACGGTGACTTTTTAGCAATGTACGGTGAATGAATTTTTAACGGTGACTTTTTAGCAACGTACGGTGAATGAATTTTGAACGGTGACTTTTTAGCAATATATTTAAGTAAGATTTGGCAGTTAAGTCAGGGGTTCATTAAATGAATTCTTTAAAAAAAAAATATTTGTCAGTTATTTTAACTATTTTTATATTACTGTGAAAGCACAGCTGTCACGATTAAAAGCAAATTTATAACTGAAATTACAAAAGTTTGATAATTTTTCGATCTATATTCCAAACATCTGTAAAATGTATTCTATGCTTATAATGCTGAGCTTCACGTGTTATGAGGATCAGGTTTGATGAAAGAATTAATGGAAAGTTATTGCTATGCAAGTGCCTCTTTATATTTAACTCACAATGCTCATTTGTAAACAAAATACTGAACAAATATTTACTTATTTCCTATAACTATATGAAAAATGTTTCACTTCAATCATTCGAATTATGAAAATTAAATCAAAATTTATTTTGTCGGAAAGACATATATTTGAGTAAATTTGACAAATTTCCTTTAATTTATATTAATGAAAAGTTTGGTCAGAAAATATTTTGTATAACTGAGAACACTTTTATTCAGATTTTACAATGAGACTAGAACTGGAAATGATCTAACTGGATGTATTTGATCTTTCACCAAGACTTTAATTATTTTTATTTTCCTCAGAAAGTTCATTTTCTTATTTTATTCGATTAAATTAGTAAATCCATTTGCTTTCATCCGATAAATCTGTTAAGTTGTATATATTCTCTGTGAGGGAAGATTTGTTCGTTGAAACATCATTAACAAGAATATATTAATTGAGTGTCGTTCAAAAAATCCTTTGAAATTCCTTGAAATGGTGCTCGTAGCATCAGAAACGGCTTGTTTTTAGTTCGCATTGTGACGCACCGGATAGTTGTTTAAGTCTCAGTTACTCGTATTCATGATCATGGCGCTCAAAAATTCGTCATATTTTTTCCAGCCGACGTGACCATCTTTGCCTTTTGTGGAAAAATTTCACCCAAAGCAACCCAATGTTTTGATTTTTGCTTGATTTTCGCGTATAATGATGAATCCAGGTCTCACCATTGTCAAATTTATTTCGGCTCTGTTTAACAAATGGAAGCACCGAGTGGTGACAGCAATTTGCCTTATTGATGCCATCTGTCTTCAAATATAAGTACTTTTTGAACCACCCTCGTACTAATCATTATCAGTTAATAGATAAATGT
Source organism: Nephila pilipes (assembly GCA_019974015.1). Classification (NCBI taxonomy): domain Eukaryota; kingdom Metazoa; phylum Arthropoda; class Arachnida; order Araneae; family Nephilidae; genus Nephila; species Nephila pilipes. The sequence goes on along the minus strand of BMAW01051341.1, from coordinate 130,902 downwards.
ATTCTTTTTATTAATATTTATATCTGACCTATGACTGACTTTTTTTTTTTTTTTTTTTTTTTTTGTGTGTCTTGACAGAAAAATTTCGTTTGAAACGAATTCTAAATAAAAGTAACGGGGGAAAATTCAGCAGTAACTGCAAGTAACGAAGTAGTTTTTAGATTATGTAATTTTTCTTAATTTTGATTTTAGAAATAAATGTTTACGATATAAATGACTCGTAAAATGTTGTCACGAAGATGTAATTTTTGACTCGTAAAATGTTGTCTTAAATATTTTAAATTTATTTTTATAGTTAACTTTAATGTTATTGATAATCAATGTAGATAACAATGTAATACTACCATTTAACGGAAAATAACATTGTTTCAATTTAAAAAAAAAATTATTTTCAGAATCTTATTGTACATAGACGAATCTGAGTTATCGCGGTAAGTGAATGTTTGAGGTAATTCCGATGCTATATGTCAGTTTTGAAACTTGATATTAGTGTGGAATGAGTGACGAGATAAGGAATATAAAGTACAGGATTATTCGGAATGAATTATCCGATTTCAAAATTCCATATTTTCAACAATGAATGACACAGAATGATAAGTAATACATGAATGCAAAGGACAACTGAAAGTTTTGTATTGGGAACAATAGAATGTCCTAATGTTTTCTTCGTGAAGCTATTTCACAAAATCTGTTTTAGAAGCTTTCAAGGAGCTATCTCGAACAGTAGACCAGATGACTTGATATTACACAGCTGCCATTAAAGTCACCTGATATGACCCGAAGCGATTTCTTCCTCGGAGGTTTGTAAAAGGTAAAATGTATGCACCATCATTACCTGCAAATTTATTTGAATTTAAATAACCTCTTTCTGCTGCTGTACAATCAATTACCACCGATACTTTACAACGTGTTAGGCAAAAACGTACATATCGAATTGACATTATATGAATTAAAAAACTTCCATAGTTTCGCTTTGAATTCATACATCATTACTTATCGTTCTATGTCATTTATTTATGAAAACTATAGCATTTTGAAATTGTATGATTCATTTTGAATTTAAAACGTCGGCGAAGTATTGTTGTATGTTATCTAACAAAAATAGCTCATAAATGAAATTTAAATTGCTGCCTTTTAAGTACAGTATTAATAGTTTTAATGAATATATTTTAAATTCCTGCTGTTATATTTGGAGTAAATTAGAGCGAATGAGATGAAGAAGACACATTTTTGAGTTATTTTAATTATTAACTGCGAATAACATTAAAAAATCTATAATGTAATTTCCGTGTACCCTTCGTTTATTTAAAAAAAAAAACTTCTAGATTCTCTTAATTAAAAGAACTAACAGTTATTATCCTTATAACCCTTGTGCTCTATTTTCAATTGAATATATTTTAACAACAATATTGCGTAAAATGATTAGACTTATTTAATTACACGAAAGGTATTAATATTTGAAGAAATTTTTGAGAGGAAAATTAGTTTGAAGAATGAAATGATATTTCTCTCTCACCAAATTGAAATTCAATTGATAAACTCTCTCTTATTAGATTTAGAGCATGAAAAACCGAAAAAGTTTCTTAAAAGTAACACATTAAGTTATTACATAAATTAAAAAATTAATTCATATGAAGGATATAAAAATCTCTTATTGAAGAATCATTGTTATAAGAAATGGAAAATGAAAAGGTTTTATAAAAAATATTTTTAAACGTCATAAAATAGATTTTTTTGAAATAATAATATAGAAAATTCTATAAGAATTCTGAACGTAAAATAATTTTCAATAATAAAATAATGAAGTAATTTGCAGTTTTAACAAACTTTACAGTAATGTATTATAAAATTATTGATAAGTTTTCTTATTTAATTATCTTCAAAATACAAACCTTGAAACACTTGTGGACAATCACAGTGTTCCGGAAAAGTGTAAGTGAGCTCGTTGATCAAATAATGTGGATTATCGGAGCTTTTTATAATCTTTTCGATGTTCAGATTTCCTTGCATGCAAAAATCTTCATCTGAAAAAAAAACATCCATTATTAACAAAAAAATTATTTAATGGGCTTACAGATGCTCCAGATGTTCGAAGAACTGTTCAAAAATATAATATAATATAACATAATATAATATAATATAATATAATATAATATAATATAATATAATATGATATGATATAATATAATATAATATAATATAATATAATACAATACAATACAATACAATACAATACAATACAATTCAATACAATACAATACAACGTAACGTAACGTAACACAACACAACTTAACTTAACTTAACATAACACACACACACGCAGAGGATGTTTGGAAAATCATGAGCAAAAACTTAAGAGGTGATAGAAAACATCTAAACAAGTAATTTCCCCCATACAGTGCAGAGGCGGAGAGCAAGCGGTGAACCGCTAGACAGCGCTGTAATGAGAAGCATAAAACGCGAGTTTTCTTCCACATCGTCATTTCTACCGTGGATTTCATGAGGCATGGCGACGTACAGTTATCAGGAAAAGACCCTGTCTCCTAAAATCTACGGCAGAAATGACGATGTGAAAGAAACTCGCGCCTTATGCTTGCCATTACAGCGCCGTTTCCATTTACTGCTTGATCTTTGCCAATACATTATATGGTGAAAACTGCTTGTTTAGGTGTTTTCTATCATCCCTTAAATTTTATGAATGGTAAGTATTTCTACTTTAGTATTGTTTATTGTTATTTTGTGAATTTTAAAACTAAAATTAGAATAAATTCTAAGACATTGAATTTTCAGATTTAAAAAAAAATAATAACTTTATAATTTTTTTCATTCTCTTAAAATCATTTCTAATACATTTCAGATAGTAATTTTTTTTATAAATAAAGTAATGAATAGTAGCTATATTTTATAATGTTCTGCTTTAAATGAAGCATTTATATAAAAACATAAAAAGAAAAAAAAGAGAGTAGCAAAGTGTTTAAATTTAATATTTATGTGAACAGTTTTTCATAGTAAATCAATTATTCGGCGAAAAAAGTTGTATATTTTGCTTTTCTGACAAAAATTAATTCCCGAAGAGAATTTTCACATATTTAAGAATTTGAAAATATCCAGTAATAATGTATTATTACATTTCACAAAACTTAAGTCAGGAGAATTTTTAAATGATTTAAATTGGTCTATTTTAAAAAATAGATTTTTTTTAAATACACAAACGATACAGAAACGATTGTTCATCGTCTAAGTTGTTTAATTCGAGTTATCAAAGCGTCACGATTTTATTTCTACTAAACTGTTTTGTTGTGAGCTGTGCACATGCAATCGATAGTTGTCCTAGAAATTTCAATTATTTCAATTATTTTAATAAATTTTTGAATTTTTTTTTTAAAAAGTTCGATTAATTATTCTACTTAATTATTATAATTTTTAAAAACTATAAAAAACTGTTTAAAAAATTTGATTATTTATCATATTTGATTGATTTTATCAAAGTGACTCTAGAAGCAACACGAGGGCTATTGGCGACCTAGGTCAAGTGACAAGCTTGACAATAGAGTATTATATTTGAAATGTATTCAAATATTTCCGGTGGCTGCAGTAGTCTTGTAGTCATGGTCGTGCGGTTTCTTGTCATTTGCGGGTTTGGGCCTTGGATGTCTCTAGAGACCCGCCCTGTAGTCGGGACTGATGCACGTTAAGTCTGTCGAGGCTCAAAGTTCTCCCGAGGGCGTAGTGTCAAGGTTAAGAGAGGAGGGTGCTAGCTCAGGTGTTGTCTTCGTCACTTGACTCAGGTTCAAAATTACGAAGTCTGTCGCCAAAAGCTCTCGTGTTGTTTTTAGTGCGATGTTAATAAAACTAATCAATCAAATATTTCCGGCTTAATAACCTGCTTTCTTGTAAATTTCGGAAAATGGATTGAAACATTTGTAGGATGAATTGAAGTCAGCATATTAAGTTTTCTTTCTTTCTAAATAATTTTTATTCTAAGAATGAAATCTAGAATTTCTAGGCACATTCGATTCCTTAGTTATGTTTGTCTTTTTATTTTGGTATTATTTATGGGTAAACTATATAACTCTGTAAGTCTCTTAAAACTGGAAAATGTAGCTATGAGTAAATCTTTTAAAATTGCAAAGTTCAAAACTTAAATGAAATTTTTAAAATCTTAACTTTTGAGTTAAATTAAACGGTGATAAGCCTAATTCAAATTAATTAATTGATATTTAAGGGACCTACTTCTTGAAGTTGAAATATCCTCCACTCCTCTTAGCCGCAGCATGCTCGGAAAGCGGACGATTTTTCACAAAAATGAGAGTGAGGTAAATACATTTTTCATAATAAATATTTTAAAATATGGTTGAAAACAGCAAATAATAGCTTAATTATTGTATAGAGTTCAAAAAATACATTCACAAAGTAGCTAAATAAAAAACTTCTCAGCGAATGGCTTTAAAATCATTGCTAATAAGTCATTTAGCAACTATTTAGTCAAGCGTAGGAGCACGCCAATATACTGTCACGAACATGCGAAATCACTTCTCTCTAACGTTGCTCTTATAATGGAAAAGAGACATTTACTGAAATTTCGTCAAATACCAAAGAGAGTTTAAGCAATGACCCCTTCCTTGGAAACCATTTTGGCTGCAAAAAATTTGTCGAATATGGCGACAAAAGAATTGTTCTCGAAAATGCTAGAATCTTGTTGAAATCTCGATTAGGGTGAAAGTTAGGGACTTTTCCTAAATTTTCCCTGTGACGTCACACCCGGAATTACTATAAATAAAAAGAAACATACAGCCTGATTGAAACTATTGGAATAGGCCGTAATAATCTGCTAAGAAGTGGGTTTATTAATTAAGTATCTGTTCTGGATAGCCGGAAACTGCCGGAATCGTAGGAAGTATTGCTTTAGATATTTGTCCGTAGTGCGAACTAGTAAGCAGCTGAACAAACGTTATTGAACGTGATGTGACTGTCATTACAAGTGCTTTTATTGTTCCTGCTGTATCACTAACCTGGATTAATGCTGTGTTTCCTAATTTTACAGAATTAAGTTTGGCACCGTACATCCCATTAGGATTCAGTGACAGAAATTAAAACCAATAAACCAACCAACTTAATTTTACTATTAATCTGTCCAAGATTTTCTATCCGTGTTTGTCTTGTCCGGAATATTTGTGAATAAAGTGTCATTTACGACTATCCTCCGTGTTAAACTGATTTCACCTGTACACCCACTCGAGATCGAGATTTTTGTAACAATACATTCGTTGATTTATATTTGTCCATCGATATCTGTACAAAAGTTTAGTCCAAGGGTTGGCAAAGTGGTCGATATAGACCTCTTGGTGTCGATATAGTAAAATTAAGGGACGACCCAATCTAGGTACTCGATTAAAGATCGATAAATGAATACCAAGGCTATTCAATCTCTAATTTATTGACAACAACGCAGTATGTACAATTTTCGTTTGGAATGCCATTTGTAATTTCAGTATAGTAAGTAATGTTTTTATAACATATTATAACTTATTTAATTTCTTCATTCCTGCATATTTTTTATAATAATTATTTATCCTTTTTTTTACCGTTTAAAATATGCATATTTCACGGTGTATTACTCATTATCAGATTTGTGAGAAAGGATTCTTATTTAGTTTTGCTATAAAAGGCACAAGTTGCCTATATCTCATCATCTTTCGTCTTCCATCTTTTTTGCATAATAGCTTCGACTCTAGAGAGTGGTGACTTCTTTGCAGGCGTTGTTCTTTAACAGCATCACTTTTAAACCTGTATTTCTTTTTTCGCGGAAGTAGACTTTTTGGCTGTTTAGTAATTGTTTTATTAGGACTCTTCTTAATACCGCAATGGCAGCTTCGACTTCTAAATAAAATTGCTGACAATAATCAGTGGAATATTTAAAATTTAGTTTTATATCTTCGCCAATGGACGAAAGAAAACTGTTGTGCGCTCTTTGTAAAGAAAACTTTTAGCAATGCTGCCATGAAATCAATCAAATTAAAAAATCACCTTGAGAGAATGCATTCGGATAAAAAGAATAAAAATTTGGATTATTTTAAAAAAAACTTAAAGAAATATATGCAACACGACTAACCTTAATACAATTTATTAAACCGACAACTGAAGTTGATAATGTAGGTTAGTTAATATGCTCTTATATTTCTCTCAATATTGCAAAACAGGGAAAACCTTATTCAACCACAGAAGATATAATTATACCTGCTATTAAAGATGTCATTGAAACAGTAATTAAAAAAAGATTCTGCCACTGTTTTAAGAAGCCTACCACTGAGTTTCAATTCGTTAAAAAGGTGTATCGATGAAATGTGCAAAGATGTGGAAAACATTGTGGTTTGAAACTAAGATGTAAGTTTTTTAGTCAAGTTAGGAAGTTCTTCATTTCTCTTGTCTTATGTAAGGTATATTAGTAAAATGAATGTCAGATTATTGATGAATTTTTATTTTCTAAATATCTTGAAACTGACGCAAAAGGAACAAGAATATATCAGTGTTTAAAAGAAACCTTGAACAAGCATGACATTTCCATAAATAATATAACTACTATAGCTACAGATGGGGTGCCTACTGTTGTAGGCCGCTACAACCGAGATTTTGTAATTTTACTTAAGAATAAACTACCTGTATGTGGTATACGTACCATTCATTATGTCTTAACAAAGAACAAATCTAGTAGAAAAATATCTCTGTAGCAATCTTCATAATACATTGCAGTTGTGAATTAAATTAGTTTGTCAAAGTGGGACTGAACCTCTTAAATCACGATTGTTTGCTAAGCTTTGCGAGGAAAATAATGAACTATCAAACCAATTTTTATTACACACCGAAATACGATAGTTGTCAAGACGTGCATGTATTAATTGACTTATTGAATTGTTTGAAACAGTTACAGAATTTCTCCTAGAAATTAATCTAGCCGTAAGTGACGAATTGCAAAATAAATAAATTAAAAAAAAAAAAAAAAACAGTATTTTTTACTTGGCAGATGTGTTTGCAAAGTTCAATTATATTCAAACATGCCTCCAAAGAAAGTATGTTGCGTTAATTTAATCATTGATAATTATTTTTAGCTTTCAAGTTAAATTAATTGTGTAAGTCTTCATTGTTAAGTAATGATTTTCCATTTCTTTCAAATTTATGACAATTGCATATAACCGAAGAATTGGAAATATATACAAATCATCACCAAAAATCAAGCAATGGTTTTAAATTATGCTTTGGAGATATTGAAAGTATGGATATCCCAGAATGGATTATCTTGTCACTTTCTGCTCAAGTTGAAAATATCGACAGTCATTTGCAAATAAAGTCATTGAATTATTAGTTGACCTTGAAGCACAGAGATGCTTTTTAATAATTTAACTGTGAGTAAATTTTGTACGAATATAAATATTACGCAAAAATATCCAAAACTTTGTGATGTGGTATTTCACTATTATAATTGCATGCCCAGTTCATATATGGTTGAATCTGACTTCTGTCATTTTAATTCTATTATAACAAAGCAGATAAATAAATGTAATATGGAGCTCCGAGGCGAATTAAGACTGAAATTAACAAATTTTTTAACCAAATATTGCTAATCTAGCCAAGAGTCATCAAGCACATCCTTCTCATTTAAGATTTATGTAAAAATTTGATTTTTAAAAATAAAATATCCTAAAATCTTGACTATAATACGTAAACGTGTATAATACGCTTGCTTGATTTGGCATTAAATTTTATGAAAAAAATTAAAATTCGATTATAATACGTACCCATAATTTTTCAACATTTTATATAAATATATCACTAGTATTCATTAACATAACTGAAATATTTAATAAAAAGAAACGAAAAATCAAATTCGTTATAAAAAAAAACTTAAATTTTAACAGAAAACAAACAATATTGTCAAATTATCGGTCTTAATAACTTTTACTAGAACACAGCTAATCTATTGTTGCGTTCAAGTCATAATTATTGGTGCCGTCGTAATATGCGACATGTACTGTAAATTCCCGTTTATGTAAAAGAACATATGAACAGCACGCGCTTTGAAACAATGTCTTACAGCTGCTGCACGTTCGTTGTTTAAAATACCTTTTTGTAATTTTCGCTCGAGCATAGTATTCACCTTCATTTTAACGGACCAAAATGTGGAAAAAAGTGCGTATTATAGTCAAGATTTTATGGTAAATAATTTAAGAAACAGGTTTTTCTTTATCATTTTTTTAAAAAAGGGAGTAGATAAAAGAATGATAAAAGTTTTGAGGATCGATGATCAAAATTGTTAGGCGGCCCTTCGTTTGGTCAAAAGAGGAATTCTATCGTTTTATGACTTTTTTTTGTCCAGAAACTATTGAGTTTGTAATTTGTACATCCCCATTGAACCTAATGCATTTTTGACTAATAATTAAATAGTTGTGAAATTAAAAATTGATTGTATAAGCTAATCCTAAAGAGGCACTCTTAAATATTTATTCAAAAACATTTAAAAATTACAGAGGAAAGAATATTTTACTCTTTAAAGATACCCAGAAATTATGTAAAAAATTCATTTTTCCCCTCTAATTTGAAAGTAGCATTAACATATTTAAAAAGGAATTTGAACTAAATAATAATTTATAAACATATTAAATATAAGTTGTTTTATTCAAATATTTTAATTAGGGTTTTTTGTACTCCCAGATAGGGACTTAATTGTGAAGAGCATCTCTCTCATTTGAGAATGAATGAAAGATATTTTGGAAATAATTAACTATTTTAATTAATATGTCTGTGCTGGAGCATAAAATTTAGGTCTTGTGATTAGAATAAACTTTAAGATGGTATACGAGACGGGTCGAAGGATACCATTACACGTTTTGTTTATTAATCTTATTCGTTAAACTTTCCAATCCCTTTAAGATTATTTCGTTGAGTATTTCAACATAATAATAAAGAAAGCACTATTTTTTTCCAAAAATTTCAGTTAATTACCACTTACACAAACAATTGTCTTCACATTGCTCATATGACTGGAAGTTATTAGCATTTCCATGACATCCAGAATATGAGAATTCATTACACATTTCGTCCTCTGCATCATAATAGAAACGAGGAATGGATCTTGTACAGTTTCCTTTTTCTAATGGAAATGTGCAGGCATGTTCATATTTTTAAAAAAAAAAAAAAAAAAAAAAAAAAAAATCCTCAAGTATTTAAGCTGTACATTGTAAAGCCGTGGAACAATATTTAATTTTAAATAAAATTTGACTTGCAGTGAATCGCAGATATTCCTTAATTGTTGAAAATTTATAATTTAAATGCAAAAGAAAAAAGAAAAAAAACAACATTTATATTATCTTATAAACTTATCGGAAGGTTTCTTATACGAGTACATTCGATATAGCAGAGGAAGAAAACTGTAAGAATTCATGATTCGATTTATTTGTTCTTAATGTGGAAAAAGAGGAAAAAAAAAATTATTTCAATAACATTTGTTATTTGCAAAAAATTCTGCTCGAGTTTTTTAAAAAAAATATTGTCTTTCGTGAATTTTCTTAAAGATGAATTTTAATACAGGAGATTAAATAAAATATTCTTATTTCAAGTTAAGTTTCTCCAAAATAACCATTCCCAAAATATTGATAGTGAAATATTCATTCATTATCAATATCTTGGGAATGATTATCATTCTTCTAATAATCATTCCCAAAATATTGAGTAAAAACAGAGAAAAAAAATCATGATTTTGTATTCTTTCTTATAAAGAAATTATACTAAAAAAAGCTAAAGTTTTCTTAAATACAAATTACGAGTACACTTAATGATTTTAATCCATACATAAGAAACCATTAATTAAAAATTACAACCCATAATTGTTGTTGTGTACTGAACCAGCCTCGTGAGCGTTAAAATATCTATTTGAACAATTAAATGTCTTTTATGTATGTATAAATAATATTTTTGAATTAGCTAACTTAAAAAGTAATAAATTACTTTATTTAAAAAAATATTTCAAATGCTTAACGAGCAGTTATCTTTGAGGATTACCTAAATTTTTTTACAAATTCCATATTTTGAATTGCATTCTTTTCTCAAACACTTACTCTTTTCCTTAAAAGCAACTCTTATTGATTCTAAACGAAAGCTACATTCAGGAACATTGGAAAAAGGCACCAAGAAGGAAGTGAGCTGCAGTCGTGAAACTTTGCAAAGTAGTTGATGATGTCTGATATGAAAGTGATCCAAGTTTGGTGCCAATGCGCATGACTACACACCCTACAGTGGAGATGTAATCGGGAAGTGTGTTCTATATAAATCGGACACAGTGGGAGATTCGTAAACATAACGATCACATTCTGACTCTAGGAGGACTTATGTTAAATAAGAGAAGAATGCCAAGTAGACGTGTGAGAAGACATTTTGAAAGTTTGAGAGGGGATTGGTCATTGGCATGAAAACTACAGTCTTGTCAAAACACCGTGTTCCTCACCAGGCCAATCGTTGGAGTGAGCCATCAGAACATTTTGGGAGAAGCGTACACGAGATGGTAGAACCGGGTCTGGAGCGACCAAAAAGATCGCTAGGGGACATGGTTCGAAGCATCGTGTGGCAAGCTCTCGTGGATCCCACTGTGACTCGTTCTATGATTCATTCAGCTGTAGGGTTGCCAGTTGTTTCACAAACCCTTTCCAAATATCTCGATGAAGCAAATTTGTAGTCCAAGCTCTCTATTCGTGAACTGCCTTTAACGCCGAAACATCAACGACTCCATCTACGGTGATGCCAAGCCAGAGTAACGTGCAATGCAACACATTGGCAAAACATGTTTAGTGATGAATCCAGGTTCTTATTGAGGACAAACGATAACCGCGTATGGGCATGGAGGCGCCCTGGTGAACAGTACAGTTCCATCTACTTTGTTACATGATACATTGACCGTACAGCAAGCATAATGATCTGGGGGGGGGAGGGATATGGCCTATAATAAGCAGTCTTCTCTAATTGTGCTATGTGGAACTTTCACAGGCCAGCGTTATGTTGATGACATTCGTCAATACTTCGTGGGACCTTTCCTAAATGGTCTTCCAAGGACAATTTTTTTAACAAGATAATGTTCGTCAAACAGATCAAGAACTCAAGACTTTCTACGTCATTTTCAGACTCTTCCATGTTCAGCCCGCACCCCAGGATATGTCCCCTATAAACTATTTGCAGGACCAGCTGAAATGCTTGATGCAATCGTGTCACTTTGTACATGATTCGGAGGTAGTTGATTGAGATTTGTGGGCCCACCTACCTCAGGACAAAATTCCACTTCTAATCAATTCAGTATCGGAATGTGTTGCGGCATGTATTGCAGCAGGAGTCGGTCCAACGCGTTATTGAAGTCGCAATGTATTTGTCTAATTGTACGCTCTGTATTTTTTTTAATTGTCTTGATTTCGGGATCAAGTGAATCTCTTATCTGTATCATTATGTACTCGTACATTTCATTTTATTCCGAAGTTCCTTTCTTAGTGCACCATTTTCAATGTTCCTGAGTGTATTTCCAGCTAAAACGTCTTATATTTAAATTTTTTAAGAGCTTGAAAAGAATTTTTTTCATATTGTACATGTATATTGTTTCATAATGCATTATCAAAACTTCGTTTTTTATATGGTTTAATAACAACTTCATGGTTTAATAACAAATTTAGATATTAACAATATACATTAGAATTTTATATTTATCATGAATTGCAAAATACTATTTGTCCTCTAATTTATCTCATGGTCTTAGGCGATTATGTTTATGCTCGAGAATTTCTCTTATGAAAGCTGTAAATTATCCAAATTGCTTTTATCATTGTCTTAATATTTCAAGTCAAAGATTTGATATGGTGGATTTTCGAAAATCACTAAGCTCGATTTAGATTCTCGATAAAGTTTAAATTCAAACGATATAAAATAACTAAAAGCGAACGATACAGACTGAAGGCAGAAATCCAATATCTAAAACAATGATCCCTCAAAATCTTAACATCCCGAAAAATCCATTAAATCCAAATTGTGGTTATTTAAAATACTCCACAATTATTCTTATGCTATATTATTATTTTTAATTATTACATTTTATAGAAATCTCTTTACATTACCTTACAAAATAGAATCATAATAAGCTAATTTGGAAGCACTTTGAAATTTTGACAATTATAATAATAAAATTTGATTTTAATATCTTTATGACTAACTATGCATTTAACATTAGCTATGCGATAAGAATTAGATTTTTTTTGAAGTATAAGATGTTTAATTTACTGGAATCAACGACATCCTTTAATTACATATATAAACAATAGACTCTGTAATTTAGAATTAAGAAAATATACCATTTCATATGGAAGACAAATCTACCTGTGGAAGGACAAATTACTCTTCAAGCCTTCCTATCGCATTTGACAACCTAGATTTTCTATTATTATAAATAATATTCAAATTGAGTTTTGAGTCAGTAGAAATAATCGTTTAGTTTATTAAGAGCTTTTGTTACTGTGCTTTTATTCATATATTCTAAATATTTTTTTCTTTGGACTGATATATTTAAAGCAGGATGGCAGAAAAATACTTCTCCAAAAATAATGTGTAATTCCTAATTTAAAAAAAAAAAGCGTTCATGTGTTGGAAGTATAAACTAGTTATAGGGTCCCTAAATAAGAAAGAAATCGAACATATGAAGAACAATAAATCTTTCTACTCTTAAGGCTATCCTCGCGTAATGTTAAAGTATTGAACCTGAAATTAGAATACTTTTTCCGATAAAAAAGCTTTAATTTTTTATTCTGACTTCGCTATAATTTAGAACAACATATTTTATAACGTTACTCATTTTCATCACTCATTTCCCTTTTTTACAACGTTTTACTGAATTTCACTTGGTGTGTGTGTGTGAGAGAGAGAGAGAGAGTGTGTGTGTGTCATCAAATTTTCGATCGTTAATTTAACCAACTTCCCATCAAGCTAGAGCTTTGAAATTTTGGGAATCGTTCGTACTGGCCTAACAATGCAATATTTAGACGTTTGCGAGAAGTTTTAACTAATATTTCAATAATTTTAATAAGTCAAAATATTCTTTCCTCTCGGCGCTTTTAGGATCGAGGAAAAAATTTCTTTCCCCCTCTGGGAACACCGGGCACTGCCCACACCACATGAGGCCTCGTAAAACTATTGTACTCACAAAGGGGAGATACTATCTCCCCTTTACTATCTCCGAGATAGTAAGGGTTGCTGACTTTTAGACAGTAATCATTCGCAAGAAAGAAAGTTTCCAATATTTGGCACCATGTCTTATCACAATAATTTTTTCTGAATTCTGGTTCCCATTTTTTTTTTTTAATAGAATGACTTACAAATTTTCAAATGCATGTTTTGATTTTATGAGTATTATGAATTTTTTAATATGCTCACAAATATCTCTTTTTTAGTAAATTTTAAAGTTAAAAATAACCAACAGTTTTAACTAATATTTCAATAATTTTCTTTAATAAACTTTGCCACCATATAAAAACGTTGTTTTTAAAAACGTTGGTTTTTATATCGAATTTTTTATTCTAGCGTAAAATGTGTTCCATGTTTCGTCTCCTATACTGTAATGCAAAATGGCTTTCGAACTTTACGCATTTGCGTGAAAAATGGTGCATTTTTGGAATGTTTCTAAATATTAAGAATACTGCATCATTGACAGATGTATGTATTGCAACGTCTCAAATTTAAAAGAAACTTGGAACAACTTTCTACCTGGAAATATGATCGAAATTTCAACCAGGTTCTTTGACATTAGTCAAAGACAGCATTAAGACAAAATCCTATAAAAAAGTTTATTTATGTTTTTGTATAGTCATTGTATTTTATACACTTTTATAAAAATAATTTTTTAGCAATAAAATTATATTCTTTAATCTATAAAATGATCTACTTACGACCAATATCTATCTCCAGCGAATAATGTTTTCTTTTGAAATGCTCTGAAAATACAATAAACTTCTCATATATATATAAGATAAGAAGGAATTAATTCAAATATATGATATTTGAAAAATTTAAGAAGCGAAATTTTTTTTTGAAAAGATAAAAATGGAGAATAATATACTGAATGCTGGAACAGGCCTGTTAAGCTGGATTATTCTAGAATTTAGAATTATAGGCCTAACTATTCCCATAAACAAATTTATTATTAAAAATGGTTATATAAACTAAAATAAAAAAATCATTAAGTAATTAAAATACTTACATTAAGTAATAAAAAGAAAAACACACAAAAAAAAAATTAAGAACCGAATTATATATATATATATATATATATATATATATATATATATATAATTTATTGCATTGATGAATTATTGAAATTGATGAAAGGGCGATACACTGCTGTATAGTTTTTTTACGGAGCCATTTCAGGCAGTATTTAAAAAAATAAACAAAACACTTTGAATTTTTTTCTGAAAGATTACTGGCACAAACAAAAGTATTATTCACAGAAAAATAAACTGTGATTAAAATTTTAAAAAAATTAAGCGTAGTTAAACTTGACTTAGAGTTTATGTAGGCATCGCTTATAGATCAGAGATGGCTGGATCAGAATCACCTGAAATGTTCAATAATTTCATTTAATTTCTTTTCTGATTTGAAGATTGATATTTCTTCGCAAGAACTAGTTTTTGGAGAAGTTACTTACAATATTCTAAAATCTCAAGTTTTACTCGGAAAACATATTTAAAATAATTTGTAAAAAATTATTAAATATAACAGCTTTGAATCCATATTGTATTCAAGTAAATAATTTTACTCTCCTCTTTGAAATTTTTTTTTGGGTGTTAGATTATCTACATTCTATAAATTGTACTTACTATAAATAAATAGTTTTACCGGACGATGCGAGATGTATTAACACTGTGTGCTATTATATTTCTAAGTGCATTAAGAATATTCCTAGAGCAAATGCTTGGATCACATAAGTGATTACTTTCAAAGATTTTTTTTGTAGATGAATTAGAAACAAAAATGGTGAATATTTTTTCTAAATTAAATCATTTGTACTCACGTGTAAAAGTAGTTTTTCCAATTCTAAGTGGTTTTCTTGAAGCTAAAAAAAATTAAAGAACAGAAAAAAGTTGAATCAAAGACTCAAAAAAAAAAAAAAAAAAAAAAAAGCTTTTCTTACAATGAGAAATAATAGTTCCGAGAAAAAGTTTATAATTGCTTGAGTATATATTAGGAAGGAAAGAAGTATTAAATTCCAAATTAAAAATGCGTCTTACTTATGACTGAAGTCTCATTCCTCGAAACCATCAAAACTGAAATAAAATATATATATATCAATGTGAAAAATTGCTTAGGAAAAACTAACTAAAGAAATGAATGATACCAAAACATTTTTATCGAGAATCAGAAATAGTATTTATCGGTAAAAAATCTCAGTATCTCTATCAATGCTATATTGGTTCTTATGTATTAAACTACTTTATCGTTCGATTTATATTTTTGTAAAAACAGTTTCTTCCAATCCAAGACTTTAAGATAGGAAATGGAGAGTGGTGATATATTAATTGTAAAATTATGTATTAACTATTAAATAAACAAAATCAAAATTTTAAAAAATTCAAATACTTTTATTTTTTAACAAATAGCATACTTAGCTTGAAAATATTGAAAAAAAAAAAAAAAAAAAAAAAAGCAATTTTTTTTTGTGTAATGGCCGTACGTATCAAAGACCTATGGACAAGTCTTTTTTGAGGATAAAATAGTCTTTCGTAGTACCTATTTGAATATGTTGCAAAGCTCACTTCCCCCCTGATAAAGGAAGACCTTTCCAACTTCTTTTTCCTACGAAATGGAGGACAAAACACTGGGCTACAGTGGTTTTCTTAACATGGAGCTACATCGCAGTTGATCCGCAGCAGAGAACCATATGACTTGATGTTACACGTCTGGCTGCTTAGGTCACTTGATATGTGATTTCCTGATTGTGATTTCCTCCTTTGGAAGCTTGTTAAAGATTTAGTGTATGGACCACCAGTACCCACGAATTTATGACAATTTAAACAACTGATTTCTGGTTATGCTCAGTGAATTACCAGTGACACTTTACGTGTTTGACAGGAATTTACATACCGTTTGGACATTATAAAGTAACTGAAGGAAATTATATGGAACACCTGTGAAAAAACTTTCATACTTTTCCTTTGTATTCATGTATTATTTACGTCATTATGTCACTTATTTATGAAAATATAACATTTCGAAATTGGAAGGTTCATTTTGAATAACAAATTCGAGATTATTGATAAGAAATAACACTAAGATAGTGTTATTTCTTATCAAAAATCTTTGAGGCTACAGATGATTATTGAAAATAATCTAATCATTTCCGATGACACTTTCCGACTTTTTCTCTCTTATAATTGTAAAATGATATTCAATGTATTAATAAAATTCCCCTTAGAAAATTTCTTATAACAAATTATCTAATTTTTTGCTATAAATAATTTACTTTCGACTAAACGGAAACTTAATTGGTCATTTTTCTTCCTATGAGAAATATAACAAATACGTCAAATTTTGGCCATTTCAGTCGTTAAATATTTATTACTTGTTATCTAGTTCTAACAAAATTCAAAAGCAATAAATCATGTTGGCAACCTAATTAATAGATGTCTTTTAAATGCTTATTTAGACAATAGTTTAAAATATTTTATATCTCGATAACTTTAGATAAAATCATTTATATAATAGTTTATCTATTGTACAATAAACATGTCAGATCAAATGAAATTGATTTTTCAGAACGCAAACAAAGAAATGAATCAAAAAATTTAGTTCAAATTATAAAATGATGTAGAAGCCCTCTATATGAAATTGGATTTTTAATTATTTAGAAATGAACATTGATACACGTGAAATGCGCTTTGATGTTTTTCATTTACTGAGTAGAAAATCCGTTGAAATATCACATGAGGAGCTCTTCTATAAAAATATAATCACTTCTAAGTTCATAATATACTTTCTGTAATTTCCGCTTTTTCTGATGTATATTTGTCTTTCGATATTTCCTTAAATAGTATTTTGAAATAATACGCATAAAAACAAATTTTTATATGAAGCGTTGTATGAAAATACTGAATGAAGAGTGGTGTTATATCGTTAGTAAACCAATAAAATTTATTATTTTGATAATGCGTGGGGTGGATTTTTCATGTTCCTAACTATAAGTAAAATTTAAGCTCATTGTATTAAAAGAAAAAGTTATTTAAAAGTCACTTTATCCCAAATAATCTTTTTCTGTTATTAGACTTTTGTTTGAAGTATTTCTGAAATTTATTAGCACTATTTTTTTTTATATTATTATTATTTTTATTTATTTCTTTTTAACACACTATATATATTGGAGATGAGAGGAAAAATAATGTGGAAATACTGCTATCTTTTTCACAACTATCTGAAATACAATTTTACTGTTTCATAAAAACAAATGAATTTTTTTTATTAATGCACCTAGTGAAATACCTTTTACAAAATCCTATCCGAACCTTTTTTTCTTTCTTTCCTCCAAGCGATTGGGTTTTATGCATCACAAATAGCGTTTTTTAGCTTAGAAGACATCCTTTAATTTATCCCTCTTACTTGTAAAATTATTAGTGACTTTTTGTGTATTCTGTTACCCTATAATTGTTTACTATTTTTTTTTTTTTTTTTTGAAAAATTATACATTTGTGTTTTCTTTCTTATTGCATTATTTTGATGTTTCAAACACATGGTTTGGAGCTGTTTGGTTTGTTTCGACCAGCCTGTCACAAAAATGTACATTAATTATATAATGAAATGTTATTTATTCATTAATTAGTTGTTTTTTCATCTGACACCGAAAGTGTTCTGTAGCAGATAGAGTTGGTAATCTAACATGGACGGAAACAAAAACGTTAAAATATTTTCCGTATGAGGTAAAGAATTATACGTTTGAAATGTAAGCTTAAGGTGTCTTGAAAGGAAGAACAACGTAATGGGGTATAGAATGGGTGTTGACAGATGAGGAATAGTCAGCATAATGGTGTTTGGAGCTGTGGCGCCATTTTCAGAATCTCTTAGCAATGGTTCTCGAATTCACTGTTCCCGGTTACACATCCGTGAGTGTAACCGGGTATACTAATATCCGTGAGTTACTAATATCGTTGAGATATTCTTTAAGGATCGTTCTGTCCTTTAGTTCTCCAAGTCGTCTACTTGATGCTGTGTTCTGCCATAATTCAAACATCCCTGTCACCTTCGTCGAATGAAGGCATCATTCCAACCCAAATGTCAAGAGATCCCCGATTCGACTTTCGATTTTCTTTATCATACACACAGACAGACACTGCAATTTCCTTTCTCAAAAGGGAACATATGCTCCTACAATGAATGAATACTGTATGCAAGGTATTAAAAGTATATAGAGGGATTTAATTCCGAATGGAAATTATGTCTTAGGATTTGAATTTGCCCTTTGTTATCCGTATCCAAGTGATCAGTTTTGATGCTTTGGATCTCCAATTGGCTCTTAATCATTAGCTGAAAAATTTCTTACTATTATATGATTCTTAAAGTGTTCTTTTTTGTCTTAGAATGTACCTAGTAACCCTCATTATATTAATAAAAATAATTTTAACAATGTCTCGCCTTAATGCTTCATTTTTTTAACCATTGAAACCTTTTGCTAAGAAGATAGTATTCATTCATTCATGGTAAAGTAACCAATAATACATGAAGTGAACTTAAGAGACTATTCATTACGAAGGCATTAAATGCTTGAGAACTGTGACATGGAATTATTAAGAACATTCCAATCAACTAAAAATATTTTTCAAAAAGGTAAAGATGATGGAATCCTTAAAAAAGATTGCATTTATGTCACTGTAGTTGTGTTACTTCATATTTAAGATTATCTATAGTATTACTGAAATCATACCGAGATAATTTTAAATGACGAACTCATATATTAAAAAAATGTTTTCATCTTTTCAGGTCTAATGAGAGAATTTCAGTTGCCAGGTAGAAAATGGTCTACCGAAGAACTTTATAAAGAATAAAAAAGTTTGCAAGATATTATTAACTTGCATTTCAAAATGTTAATTGAAGTTACAAGAGAATTTAAAAAGTAAGGGGCCAGAAAAGAGTAATCGTTGTTTGAATTTGATTCCATTGCTGATCTATTGTCACCACCTAAGGATTAAATCAAATAAAATAAAACTAATGTAATAGTAATTTTTAACCATAGAAGCAACCTTTTTTCTTCAATGAAGAAAATATTAATAAGAAGCTCTAAAAGAAAATTTCTGCATTACTAAATACCCGAATACCTGCTAAAGGATTCTCGCACAGTTATTGGCTAAAAAAGAATTAAATCTGATACACATACTCCTTGAAGTAAACGAAGCTGAATGTCGAAAACATTTAAAATATTCGGCCCTTGTTACATTTAGCATACTCACAGTTCTAAACATAAAAGAAGTTTTTAATTCTATGCTTCCTGATTCGCAAAAGAATAAAAGTTTTTTAGTATTAAGTTCAAATGAGGTTAAAGTACTCACCTTCTTCAGCCGAACAAATCAATTCTTCTAATTTCTCATCACTCATGCCACCACACTTGGGACACGTGTGATCTATGGTTGGGCATGTCGTATTCGATAATTCTGGTAAAACATCGCGTAGTTCTTTATCCACTGATTCCAGTTCTATAATGTTTTTCGAAACTTTACTTCGAGGCTGGATAGGGTCTTTGAAGAAACAAGGGGGGAAACTAGTTCGTCCTCGATCTGCTGGGTATATGTGCATTCCTCCGGTTAATTTCAAAGATAAAGGATTGGTCAGAGGAACGGATTCTTCCGAAATTATTAAGAGGTAACCATCTCCTGTAATGTTATAAATATGAAATCTATTACAAAAACTACAATTTGCACCCAAACACATTGAAATGCAATTTTTAATTCCTTGTGCCCTAAAATATTCAATTTCATTTTTGACATAATATAAGTACGGGAATATCTTTTCCAATGCTATATTTCTAAAATAATCATATATACAGCGTTTTAATTATAAATGCCATAACCTTTTGACTTGAGAATAAGTTAAAATGAATATTAGGGGCCATTTTAATGATAAATCGTAAAATCCTCCGATTTTCTTTGGGTTTAATATTCAAATACCACAAAACTCTCTTAAATAACTATTTCCTTTCCTTATCCTATGGGAATGAGTTCACCAACAAGGGTTTAAAGCTCTAAAAGCTAGTCCCTCTAGAAGTAATCAACCCTAGTTCTCCAATCAGCACCAATTTAAAATGATAAAATTCCAAGATGATATTTTTTGAATCAACAAATAAAGGTTGGAACAGGTAAGACAAAAGAGCCACAAGTAGTTAACCATAGAAATTTTCAACATTTCAACGGGGCATCAGACAAAAAGAAGCAATGTTAACCAATAGAGATTCGTGAGAGCAAAACGCTAAGAATCTTGTTCAAACTCATACAGAATACATTCCAAAAATCAAGATCAAGCGTTACAATCAGAACAGAAAAATAAAGATTCAAACTGAAGTTAAAGGTGATCTTTCTTCTAGAAACATTTGTCTTAAGAAAATTGTACTTAGAAGGATAAGAGTCAGCATAGGAAAAAGGCTATTGAGTTGATATCAAAGTTAATTCACAAGAAACAAAAGCAAAAATTCAGAAATACTCAATCAAATCAAAGAGAAAAACAATACGTATGCAGTATACGAGCACACATAAATATATAAAAGCACATACATATACACACATGCATAATATCAGGAAACAAATAAACCTACCAGTGTATACACATATAGAAACTACTGAGTACCACAAAACTTTCACAATGTAATTAATGCACTGCCGGAACATGCCATGAAAAGAGATCCCAGGTAAGGGAGAAGGTCCGATCCCAATCTTAGTTCAAAAGGAATCCGTAATAGGTTTTAATTAACTCAAAGAAAGAATCAAACATAAACTCAAAAATATTCAAATAATAATAATAATAAAATTAATTAATACCACGTTTTTGAAGCAATGTATTACACAATTATTACATAAAAAGTTTAGCCAAATTGATTTAGTTCATTTGAGGTATAACGAAGTTTAATTGTTTAGTTATCAGATACTGGAACACACAGTGATCTGCATCTCCAATAGAATCACAAAGACAATTATAAAAGTCTTTAAACCCTTAAAATTACGATAAAAATGGATCTCATAGTTAAGAACTGGATGTTACTAACTCTCAGAACTTTGAGTCACGGTGAAAGTGTCCATTTAGGCAAATTTGTAACCCTGTACTTACACCTCTTAGCAATACAGATTAGATTCTGAATCGATTGTTGTAGGGATCCGTCAGCCCTCATAATACTTGCAAAAACCAGAAATATCTGGTTTAATAAATTTGTTTGTTAAACCTTTTGGATCATTGAATTGTTTTGATATGAGAGTTATTATATACAAGAAATAAAATTACACTGAGTTTGAAGAATATAGCACTCAATAATATATCGGGAAAAAGGATAACTTTTGTGTTAGGGATTGAAAATTATTCTTTGATCCGTATACAAACTGGTATTAGAATTATTCTAATAATTCTCCCTCTCTGTCCGAAATTTTGTTCTGCTTCAAAACACCCACCTCTATTCCAGTGGAAATAGCAATTTTGGCATGGTATTCGGCAATATAAATCTCTACATTATTGTTATAGGCCTTGAGCCAAAAAGTTATGTAAAAAATAGAATTATGATAGTAATGAAATAGAAGATAAACCATCACTAAAATGTGAATAAATCTATTATTCCCTGCCCACCAGATGGTGACATGGATAGTCTCTAAAACAACTTGTACAGTCTGCATCCGACAGAAACTTTTACTTTGAAATTCTGAGCTTTACTGCAACTGGTCAGTTTATTGAAAATACTTGAAAATTCCCAGTATTTATTAAGATTCTAATAGAGATTTAGTTTCACAAGTTCAAGTAGACTTTATCTTGTAATTTCAGATTTATTTTTAACTGTTCTTAAGAATATATAGTGAGTAAGTGAATTAGTTAATTTTCTTTCTAACATACATTAATTTTGTTGAAAAATTAATTTCATATTAGAAAAGTTAACAAAGCAAAGAAGTTCTGTTGAATATTAATACAAACGAAGTGATTGCTATTTATGAAGTTATTTAAGTATATTTATTATTTATTTTGTACAATGTTGGAATTAATTATTTTAATCACGTAAGACGTTTCATGCAAAGTTTTGAATGAAATCGAACCTGTTGCTTACCTTGTAAAGAAGGACAGTAACAACCTGGAGGTATTGAATATAAAACTCGAAGTACAGCCATTACTGGAATTTTATCAGCTGTAATATCATACAAAGTTCCAAGAGCTCCAACTGAACAAGTTTGATTTTCTAAAAATATTTAATATGATATAACATCAGGTGCTTTTTTTTTTTTTTTTTTTTTTATAAAAAATAATATTAAAATTTGTTTTTAAACTTTAAAAAAAAAAAAAACCGCACAGAGAAGAAGTTGTTCGATGGAGACAAAAGTTGGCTAATAGGGAAATTATGTACAGAATAGAAAATGATTAAAATTTCAGAAAAATGGAACGATTTCTTTCAAGGTTACAGAGTTACAAAATAACGAGCTCAATAAGATGTTGACCCAACTCTAGCCTGGATGCAAGCTGCCACACGACGTGACGTAAAGTGATAAAGCTCCCCGATGGTGTCCTGCGGTATTTCTTGCCAAATTTTCTCCAATTGTCGTGCTAGATCATCAACATTCCCTGGTAGATGCAGTTGTCTTTCTAACATATCCCAGACATGCTCGATTGGAGAGAGATCTAGCTGGCCAAAGAAGCGTTTTACAAGCTGTAAGACAGTTCATAGCAACACGTGCCATATGTGGTCTGACATTATCTTACTGAAAAATAAGGCCAGGGTATTGCAAAAGGAATGGTAGCAAAACAGGTCTCAGAATGTCATCGACGCACCGCTGTCCTGTAAGTGTGCCTCTAATCAAGAGCAAAGGGGACCTGCTATCAAGAGAAATGGCACCCCAGATAATAATTTATGGTTGAGGGCCTGTGTGGTGTGTAATAGTGAAAGCAGGATCATCACGCTGCCAGACACGTCTTCGATGATTGTCAGGACACAGTAGGAAGCGGGATTCGTCGCTAAACATTATATGTTCCCAGTCAGCATTATTCCAACCTGATCGAGCCAAGCATCACTGTAATCTGGCTCAACAACGTGCAAGCATGAGTGGCAGGTGGCGTAGTGGTCAGTAGGAGGGTAAATTTCGCTCTATCAGCCACCTGCAAATGGTTATGGTGGACATTCGTGTGCGGGTCTCACGTCTGACGGTTAATAATGATGAATCAGGCACTGTGACAGCTGATCTGACAATCACTCAGTCCTCCTGATCTTCTGTGGCTCGACAGTTACCATAATGACGCTGAAATCTGCCACTGTTCACCCATTTCTTGCTAGCATCTTCTAATCGCCACATCGCTTTGACCCATATGACGAGCGATTGTCCGATTTATCCAACCTGCCTCATTCAATCCAATGATACGACCTCTTTCTAACTCTGACAGTTGCTCGTAATGAGCTCACTTCTAATGAGCTTCTCAATGAGTTTCTCTAATGAGTGGCAATTTTTCAGTCGTTGAAAGGCTTCCTAAATCGCAATGTAACAGAAAATTTGTCCATCAGATTGAGAATCGCTTCTTATATACACTAGCTGAGTGCGCAGTACCGATGCACTGTAGTTCCTGCTATTCATTCATTGAACACCAAATTTTAATCATTTGCATGTTCGGTCCAAATGTCTTTGCATACGAAATATTATTTCAATCTTGCAACTCCTTTTTTGGTGAGTCATTCTTTTTTTTTGTTATAGAGTGTAAATTTTCTCGAATTTGAGAGCTACGTATTTAAACTAATTATTATTGGATAAACGTTATTTAGTAATAAGGAAACGGTTTTATGGAAGCGTGAATGTCAGACCAAAAATAATTCTCTTTAGTAAGGTTGCCACAGTTGATTTTTATGTTTAGAAATGTAGAAGTAATTAAATTACAGTAGTACTGCACTGTGGGCTAATAGCAACGTCAACGGACACTTACGAAGAATACTAAATAATTCTAGTTTTCTAGGAAAACATACTGTTTTTATTTTAAAATTAAAAATGTATCACTTATTCATTGAATTAATGTAGACTAGTCATGACTTGTGAAAGTTAATAAAATTTTTATGAATCTCATTTTAATTATATATGTAACATAAGAAGTACTATGATTCATATATGATTAGATTAAGATTGTGACTTCGGTATTTTAGCGATTTTGTCTTAATTAACTTTCGGGACTATAATAATTTGATTTGAATAAAATTACAATCTTTTCCCAACTCGAATGAAACGTGACTAGGTAAATTACATGATGATAGAAGTAAAACAAATTGAATTAGAGATAGTAATACATGAATGAAATAGAATTTAAAGAAAATAAATTGAGATAGAGGTTAACGACTTACTGATAGATATCTACAATTTAAGTTTAAGCACTTTAATTTGCTTTTTAGATCGAAATGAATTTTAGTTAAAGTGCAAAGTTTAAAAAAAAAAAAAAACACGCTGTTACCTAGAAGTGTTTGATTAGGTAAACTCGGATTTCATTACTAAAGCATAATGTAAAATTGACAAATTTAGTTGTATTCGAGAGAGGCAATTTATCGTCAAAAATAATAAAATAAATAAATACAGGCATCCTGAACTATACACTTTGGACTATTTTTCGAGAAAGTCATAATTGACATTGACACATTTATCGTAACGTGCAATCAATTTGCAGAAACCACTTTGACGAAACTCGGTGTTCTGCGATGCAAGGCCTGCTTCACCTTGACATTGTTTTGGATGGACCTGAGCACGACTATTACGCAGAGTGGACGCCATGTCTGACACAGTCATGCGCGTGCCTATCTGCTAATACTGTCCTATACTCTAGATGTGTAGTTTTCATTCGGGTATGGGGAAGGACGTTCACTTCGATCTTCATTCTCCACACTGCCTTCCTTCACAGAACGTGCAACACCTGCGTCCAAACAATTGACCAGATATGACCTGATGTCATACGTAGTTAGCAGGCATTTATGGATGACTATTACCCACGTGTCCACTCATACCGGATAACAGCATTCACTTCCATTACCCACCACGTTGTCAGTCCCTACTCGGGCACGCCTGTCTATTGCTACTCTGTTTTCTTCGTCGCTCTGCACATGCGTCATTCCTCCTCCACTAACGAGAATTCCATTGTTGAACCAGCAGTGGGTGTGGATTCTTATGGTGATTGTTTGTTTTATCTGGTGAACCATGTGCTCTTTCAAAAGAAAATGATGAAACTTACTTTGGGAACAACTCTCGTATTTCTACTCATAAAGGCAATAAAACAACTACAACAAATATTCCTATTCAAAAAGACAAAAATAACTTCCTCTCATTACCTAAAATTGAGCTTCTCAAAGCTGTAGATTCCATAGCTCTCTAAAAATATACTACGTTACCTTTTTAAGTTTTGATGACGTACAAAAAACGATGAAGAATATTACGCAGAAAGGATTGCAGAATTTTAAAATCTAAAATAAATGCACCATATTTAAGAGAACAATAACATTTCAACCTTTCAAAATCATATTGAATAAATATGATTATCATAATCTTTCCCATCAAAATTATTCGGCTATTCCGTCTGAGAAAAAACAAAGAAATTAAATGTAGTGCCAGATTCACTGTTAGTAATTTGCTTGAGATAAAATATAAATTAATTTGATTTTCACACTCCCTTACTTCATATGTAAAAGAATAAAAATATCGAATGCATTTCGTATTATAAGTAAGCGCATTTTTTTTATCTTTAAAAATAATCGTATTGCACGTAGGTTTTTCTAGACACTAAAACTTACCATAATGATGTCCAATAGTTCTGGCCAACAAAGCTGAAAAAAAACCCAATAGTTATTATTTACTACATTAAAAGAATACATTTCTTTTCTAAAGCATTTGATAAACATATAATTTACTGAATATTTGATAAACATATAATTT
>BMAW01051341.1:43042-92291 GCA_019974015.1 Nephila pilipes | reverse complement strand
GTAGCAGTTGAAGTTCTGAAAACCACATTATGGGAAAAATCCAAATCATGAAAGAAAAAAATTCATTTTTGTCTACTTTATTAATTTTATTTAAAAAACAACAACAAAGGTGATAAAAACTAGTAAAAATATGACTGTTTGGAAAAAAAATATTCAATTTAATTGAATGTCATTAATCTAAAAATCAAAGATTTAAAGTAGTGTAACATTCTAATAAAAGTATATATTTAAATTTATATATGCTAACATTTAGGAGTGAAAAATGTTCTATCCAAGAATGTGTCTATATTTGAATATAAGATGCAAAAATAAAGAAAAGCGAATTAATCATTTTTCAAACCTGGATTTCTTATTCATCTTGTTTCCGCATATTTCATTTTAAAATCGTAATTGAGAGATAACGACTTGTCATGATAGTCACATATAAAATCTTTTAATTTAATTTAACGTTAAAAAATTATCACAATACCTTTCCTCGATAAATTCAGGTGTAAGGAAGGAATTCAATTATAGTGTTAAAAAATTTATCATATTAAATAAGGAATGAAAGAGTTCAAAATGTGAGTTGTAGTCATAGAAGATTTATTTGTGAAAGGGATATAATAAAAAAATATATTTATGTGAAACAATTTTACATCTGACATTTTATGAGAAATATTAAATGTTATTTATTTGTTCCTTGCAAACTTTCCTCGCTACAATTTAAAAAAAAATATTTTTAGCTCCTAAATATTTTATTAGGACCAAAGTATTACTCAGTTTCAGAGATATTTATCGAAAAATCGTTTTCTAAGTATACCTTATTGTTGTAAAATACGGAATAGAGAACCTGTTAAAGTTCTGGAATTTACAGTATAGAAGAAAAAATCATGAAAGAAAAACAATCATTTTTGCCTACTTCTATAATTTTATTTAAGAAAACAACAAAGATTATAAAAACTGGTACAAATATGATTGCTTGGAAAACATAAAATTCAAATTAACTGTTTAATGAATATAAAAATCAAAGATTAAAAGTAGTGTAACATTCTAATAAAGTATATATTTAAATTTATATATGCTAACGTTTAAGATTGAAAATGTTCTATCCAAGAATTTATATATATTTGCATATACCATGCAAAATTGAGAAAAACCAATGAATTCATTTTTCAAACATAGATGTCTTCTTTGTTATATTTTCACATATTTCATCATATTTAATTTTAAAATAGAAATTGAGAGATAATGACTTTTCATGAATGTCACATATATAAAGTGTTTCTATGAGTAAGCGAATGCGTTTTCAAATGACCACTTTGACGGAAGGTCTTTTTGCATTTTTCACACATGTAAGGCTTTTCTTTCGTATGTATACGTTCGTGTTTTTTTAAGTCACTACTCGTAGAGAATGCCTTGTTGCAATTTTCACAAACATAAGGCTTTTCGTTGGTATGAGTACGTAAATGCCTTTTGAAATTTCCACAGTGGGAGAAAGCCTTGTGACAGATTTCGCAAACATAAGTCTCTTCTTTAATATGGATACGCACATGTCTTTTAAAATTTCCACAGTCGGAGAAAGCCTTGTGACAGATTTCACAGACATAAGGCTTTTCGTTTGTATGGATACGGAAATGTCTGTTTAAAGAACATTCATCAGTGCAGGGCTTCTTACATATCTCACAAACATAAGGATTTTCTTTGCTGTGAATACGCAAATGTCGCAGTAAACTCCTTTTGTAAGAGAACCTCTTGCTACAGATGTCACATACATGCATCATTTCTTTGTTAGGGCATGACAAAAGTTCAGTTAAATCAACTTTTCAAGGAAAGGTGTTGAGACAAATTTCACAAAAAATAATATCTCTACTCTGCGAAAGTAAATGGCTTCTTACACTTGCAGAAAGAGAAATTTCCTTGTTGCACTTTACACACAAATAGCTCTCACTAGAGAGAGGGAATCTACTGCACTGGCCGGCGAGCTCCCGCAAGGGAACCTCGTCGTAACCTCTTGCACAGGCCGGCAGGTATCCGAAAGGATCCCGCAAATGCCGTAACTAAATCACACATGCCCTAATCGGCAATAACCCTACCTTCAAGGCCGACGAGCAAACGAGAAGCCTCGGCTTCTCGCGAGCAACAAAGCCGTAACCTTTGCACCACATTCCTGTCAACAGATGGCGCCAAAACTCCTACTCTCTCGGCTGGTTTCCCACCTTCTCACCACGAGCGGAATGCGCTCTCTCCTATCTCACACACTAGCGTCTGTTCGCAGCCCAAAATCCCTATGGGAGACCGAAAACTGGACGAGTCTACTTAAATCGTGGGGATTAGAGGAATTTCGCTGAGTTGTGGTATTTAGGGGATTTCCCCTTTCGACTGAATTCTTATATTTTTATGAATTTCTAGATTACGTATTTTTTCGATACTGTCATCGTTTTTTATGTGGAAGAGCGTGATTCATCTTCTCGGCCAAATTATCAATAGAGAAGGCTTATTGTTGAACAGTTGTTGGTCACTGGCTTTTGGTGCATGCATTCTTGGGTAGCAGCATCAGTTGTGTTATTTAATAGCCAAACCTAGAATGAAGGAAAATTAATCTTGCAATATGTGTTATTCATATCCTCTCCACAAGATCAAAAACAAAGGAACCAGATAGCCTAAATTGGTTTTTTTTTCTGAGAGTTCAAATTTTTACTCATATTTCAACTATAATGTCTTCACCTCAAATTTTGTAGTTATGTTAAGAGGTAGTCAAAACTAAAAGCCATCAATTATACTTTCATTTTAAAAAAAAGTTATTTTTATTATACATTGAAATCCTTATGGGAAGATATATCCACCCATTACTTTAAATTAATACTTGAATTATTTGTGAAAAATTTAGATTGTCTTATTATCAGCATCACTTTATAAATTTCTTATTAATGAAAATTATTATTTATATTACTTGTGAAGTACTTTGATTATTCCCTTATTATTGGCATTTCTGATTTATTGATTGATTTAAATTATATGTGTGTGTTTAGATTTTCATATAATCTTAATCTGTTTTGGATTATTTTCATAATATTATTATTATTTGTATTCATTTTTGATGAGCAGATTAGAGTAACTTTCATTCATCTTGTCTTCAATTTGCACTGTATTTCATAAACATTAAGAAATTCTTCAAAAAACAAAGCATTTCAGTTATTTGAATCGAAGGTCGATTTATGATTGTGTCACTAATATACTTACAGGCTATGTCATTCACTTTGAAGTTATGTACAAAGTATGTCATCATTGTTCCATAGCAAGCAGTGAACTTGGAGAGTAAGTGCCCAACAGGTGTTAATTTTTGGTGTCTTTATCAATCTGCAATAACAAAAGGAGAAAAAACCAGATTCCCGCAAATTGCATGTGGGAACATCAATAAGAGAAAGCGTTTTGCCATATATCTTTTCTATTAACCAATGGTTTGCTTCTAATAGACTCTTGCAAAGGTGTGTCAAATGTGGTACGCAAAATGCAAACAAAAGTTTGCATAATATGATTTGGTTGAAGTGTCGAAAGAAAATATTTGTGCACAAAGTCGTGTGAAACATGTATTAGTAAATGTAAACAGTAAATATGTATCATAATTTTTTTCTTTGTAAAACGTGCATCTGCTTGGACATATTCGATGGGCGAGGGATATATATATCGAACACCTTACTGGCAAATGCCAATTCTAATCTCTCCCTTTTCTTGCCTCCTGGTCAGATTTTTATTTATCAAAATCTCTTTTTCACACTTGAGCTCTTTTTACCTTGACCTTTTTAGATTTGCTATTTGGATTTTAATATCCCCGGCTTGGGGCGAGTTTTTTCTAGCTCCTCGCCGGTTATTTTCTCACTTTTTCAGCTATCTTTTTTTATCTTGCCATTTTTCCATCTTGCATTTTTCATGTTCTCATTCCCTTTTGTCTGTTTTTATCTATGTATCATATTGTTATCTTGTTTCTTTTGTGGATTAATACGGGAGACAGGTTTTGCCCAGTCTCCAGTGATTTATTTTAATTACAGACCCAATCCTGCTCTTTTTTAAATTTCAGACAACCTTCCTGCGGTGAATTCATTCCCTTCACCAATCTTTTGAATTTTTCCGTACTCTTGGCGTATTCTCCTTCTTTGCTCAATTAACTTCGAGCACTCTTTTATTTTTCTTTCCTACTTTTTCGAAAGTAGATCTTTTTTCTTTCATGTCTGATTTTCTTTTTGAAGTGTGCTGTTTGTTATAATTGCTTGGTTAGTGTTTTATTATTTTGACTTATTGTATTTTTGTAAACCTGACATATTCAGCTGTTTGGTCTTGTAACCCTTCCTTGTATATATATTATTTGCTGAATAAAATTTTTTAAATTTTGACATAAATTTTTTTCATTTGTGTTTTTATTCATAATATATTTTCATATGAATATAATATTGGTGACACAAGAAGTACAAAATTTTAAAAATGGTTGTATTTATTATTATTTTACATTATTCTTCATTTTTCATGTTCGTCAATTGCAATTAATATCCTGAAAAGTGTTATCAGTTATTATAAATACCTAATGAAATTTTTAAAAAATGCTATTAT
Source organism: Nephila pilipes (assembly GCA_019974015.1). Taxonomy (NCBI): domain Eukaryota; kingdom Metazoa; phylum Arthropoda; class Arachnida; order Araneae; family Nephilidae; genus Nephila; species Nephila pilipes. The sequence goes on along the minus strand of BMAW01051341.1, from coordinate 87,710 downwards.
TTCTAAGAAAAACCTACAGTTTATGATATAATAGATGGTGATACATGAATCAATTTAGTAGCTAATTCATTTCTATTTCAGCTTCTTTCAAGATTATGATTTATTAGGAAATGATCCGGCATTGAGAGGCCGGGTTCAGGAGAATTACAGCAGGTATGACATAGGTCCACCAGGGAAGAGTCTGCGGACTACAGGTGTTTTACCACACCATGAATTTTTTTCCTATGGGAGTCAACTCCAACAAGAGATACAGAAGGTTTTTCACATTATTGGCATCTGAACAAGCCCATCTTGACAACGAGACTGTAAGAAGGTCTTGAGAATGCTTGGGAGGAAGGAGGACCAGTTGGAGGAGATTTCGGTTGATCTAGCAGGTGTTTATGGTCAGGAGAGGAGGAAGAGGGTGACAAATTACTATTTTCATTAAAAACTGGAAGATCAGGAAATTTTTCTCTGAATATGGTTTCAATTTCAGAGATTTTTTGGTCAACTGGTAAGTTTTTTGGGGCTTCTTTAAGCGAGGCAGAAAGTGAAGCAGACTAAAGAAGGAACTTTCTTTGTTTCATTTCAGTGCTATAAATTCAACCAACCCACAAATATTAATGAATCCCTTCCATTTCCTTACTGTGTGTTATATATAATACATGTAACAAAATTAGGGATCCATTTTGCAAAGAAGTGTAAATTTTTTAAAAAAATTAAAATGTAAAAGATATGTGTTCTTGCTGGATTTTAGCATGCCGACCCACATTTTATTTTTTTCCCCTCCAAAACTAAATAAGCTATTAAAAACAGATCCCTAAAGAGTTGTTTAAATATCCTTGAGAATATTACAAAAAAAAAAAAAAATTTCATTTTAAAAAATTAATAAAGGAGTAGGGTTTTGAAATTTTTTAAAACAAATTTTAATTTATAAAATTGTGTTCGCAATGTATTCAAATTTTCATATTAAATCATTTTCTTCAAACGCTAATTAACTTGCTAAAACCAAATTCTTAAATGCATTAATAAAAAAAAATGGTTCAAGAGTACCAAGTCTCTTTAAAGGAAACCAGGTTGATTAAATCTGAATGTGTTACAAGTATAATTATCAGATGAAATTTGCTCCCAAAAATCTTTGTCTGACATCTATTCCTTGATTTGCATGAATTCTACCAATAATTAATAGGAGTAATAACCAATAATAATTTTCTTTTTTAGTAATAATTACTTTTATATAATTATTTTATGCTCTTTCAATAAAAAAAAATATTTAGTCCAGAAAATTATTGAATACTTTTTAAAATTAAATAATCCAGAAATATACTATATGAATTGATAAACTTAATCTTATTTAAAATATAGAAATACTAGAAGTATTCTTGATAAAATTATATGAATCATAAACAATGGTGGATCCATACAAAAATCGACTGGTGGTGGGGGTACATTTTTTTTCTTCAAATAGTTCATTAGACTTAATTGTGTTTATAATTAATACTTAAAAGTATTTATTTACCGAGGTAAATAAAAAATACTTTTAAATTTAATTGGAATTTCCTATTCAGGTATGTTATTTTACCTGTGCATGAAATTATGTTGGGAACCTGTACCCTCCCCATGGATTCACCACTGTATATAAAGAATTACTTGGGAACCTACCTTTCCTATTTGAATAAAAGGGGTAATGTATTATTGCCTCAAATTCTGAATGGTACAATATATCTTAAGGTAACATGGGAAAATGTGCTCATTGAATAATATATAACCTTAATATTATTCAATGAGATTAATATGAGAATGGTGCCCATTCAATAATATATAACCTTTTCATTGAATATGTGTATTAACAAAGATGCTGTTTTCTTATACAGTGATGCATCTTTCTCCAACATGTAATGAAGTATCACTCTTTGTAAAAAAAAAATTTTGTGAATTTACAGGCTTTTACTTATGTTGTTTTTTGATGGATTACATATATTATAGTGCAGATGTTGAATGTTTTCTGAAGCAATCAAAATTTTAATGAGACGGAAGTTGTATTTATGACAATGAATGCTACTTAAACTTATAATTAGTTATAATAGCATTTTGCTTCATTTGCCTACTTTAAGATTACATTTGCTGTAAAAGAAAAACAATCATTCTTTTTCTTTATTTTTTTGTAACAGTTTCTTTTATCTTTTTTTTGGAAAATCTTATTTTTTAAATAAAGTTATTTTGTAATCTAGTCATTTTTGCTTCATGCTAGAGAAAACTGCACTCAGAAGAACAAAATTGAAACAAGATGAATAAAATATCATTAAGTAGTGTTTTATTCAAGATATAATTGATAGATGAAAGAATGGCTTGAAAAACTCGCACTGCTTCAAGGGGGTGGAGCACATTTCACTAAATATCTTATCAATTGTTTCCTTCCCAAAATTCATCTTTGGGGAATTTTTGAAAAACCTTTCAGCATCCTAACAGTTTTCAATAACTAATATTGCTCTAAGTTATTTAATAATAAATGGTTACTAATCAAATTGTTTTACTGTATTTAATTAGTATAATTAACACTGATGTGTGTATCATTATTTCTGTTGTTTAATATTTTGTTAATAAATTCATTTAATTTGTAAAATAAAGTATCCTTTCTATTGACATAACCTGCACAATCAAAACAACATCTTGCATCTCTTAAAGTTATTCCTAAAATTTCTTTTCAGTTCAGATATGTTTGCCTACCTAATATTAAAAGTACATAATTATCAAATAAAAAATTACTACATACAGTTGACAAAAAAAAGTATTAAAACACAAAGAAAAGTTGAATTTAAAATAGCTTGTTTACATGATAGTAACATGCTCATGTAATGCAATTACAGCATTTCTATATTAATTTCATAGTTGTCTCTACTAGTTTGTAATTAGTTTCTTTAGAATATAAATGCAAACACACCTTTTAAATACATAATTAAAAGTTAGAGCTGTGGATTCAGCAGTCAGTTTTATTATTTGGTGGTATAAATTCTAGATAACAAGATAGAATAAGCTGAATTATACATATATCCAATGTTTATAAAGCATTTAAATATCAATTCCACTTTAGAATGGATATTTCAATACTAAAAAATTCCATTAGATGCATTAATAAACAACCCAATGTTTTTTTTTTTTTTTTTCAATGATAAAAATTTACGTATGCATTTACAAAATGAGATAAATTGCATCCAAGAAAATGGACAAAAAAAAAATCTTCCTCGATATTTAAAACATTGTTTGTTCACAACTTTTATTCATTCCTAAGGCAACTTATTCAAAACAGAAAGTCAAACGAAAACTGTTTCAAAAGCAGATAAATTTCCTCAATTATCAAAAAATTATTAAATACTGGTTGAATACATTAAACAATTGATGAAAATCACACACATAATTCAAAAACAAATTATTACTACATTATTTGCCTTGAATTGGATAAATCAATTAAAACAGCAAGCAGAAAATTAATCCTTCAGCTTTTTGTAACAATTGCATTTAATTACACATTCATTTTGCAAAGTAGTATGCAGAAATGTTTTTTAAATTGCATTGTACATATTTCTTTTCTTTAGTTCTTAATAAAGAGCAAAAGCCTGCTTTATAAATAAATCATGGATTGCCTTTAAGATTTTTTTTGTTTACAAAGTACTTGTACAATAACAGAATCAATCTACGTATAGAATGCACGAGTTCTTTGTTTTAAAGCTTTGTGGTAACATCTCAGTCAGACAAAAATGTTTTCTGTACGTTTTCATCTATCTTGAAAATTTAAAATTATTTCAAATAGAGTAATTCACAATGAATAAAAAAAAATTCTAGCTAATTAAATCAAGGAAATGTTAAAATAAACAGCCTAGCAACTACATTTTGGATAAATTAGCATTTTCCAAATGTATAAGAGTTCTTTGATATATATATATATTGCTTTCATTATTTTCAAAGTTTACAAATGAGTGTGTTTTAAGATTCGACTGCATCTTTTTATAAATACGTGTATTACACATCATATGCATGCATATGTTTTATATTCTTTATGTACAAATATTATAAAGCAGCCCACTCATTATATAAATAATCTTGCTAAGGAAGCTTTTTTAGGCAATACAAAAACAAATAGAAATAATTTCTTTCCAAAACATTTATTCAATTGCAGAATTACTCAAGAGTTTCAAATATCCAATTTGTTTCTTACAGACACTTACTAAACTACCCAAACTTTGTATTTTTTTTAAAAAAAAATTGGATACAATATTCATCACGAAATTCAAACTTTTTTAGTACAAATAAATTAATAAAAACATGAAAATCTATTTTCAAAATTAATGTTTATAGTCTGATGTGATTCTTTTCTTACAGGAAAAAAATAATTTCAAAACCTTTGCAAGCATTATTCTTACACTAATATTGCTTCACAGTTTTTGAAATCACAACAGCTAAAAAACTACGAACAATCTCCCATACAATGCATGGCTGTTTGACGCCAGGAAAATCCACTCAACACCTCAGCGAAATTCCTCTAATCCCTGCGATTTAAGTAGACTCGTCCAGTTTTCGGTCTCCCATAGGGATTTTGGGCTGCGAACAGACGCTAGTATCTCACACTGGCCGGCAGGACACCGATAGGCTTCGAACCCTTCGGTGACCGCATCATGCCGTAACCACTCTACACTCCTTACTTTGCCTCCAGCGGTTGATCTCTCTTGACACCTTGCGTGTCTCTCCCATCATTCACTCATACAGAGGAAAATGCTCTCTTCATTTAGAGGGCTGGTACTCTATTAAAAGTTAGACCCGATTAGGGGACACTTCAATGGGTACGTAGACAAAGGGTCTAAATTATGATGTAGGGATACATATTACAGGCTATTGTTTTAAGACAAGTTTTTCGCTTATCCGAATTCTTATTTTTTTAATTTTTTTTCTTAATAAATTATAACAGCAGAAGAGATTGTGTGTGTGCTGTTTAATAACACAAAAATATTAATTTATTTTATTTTATGGCATCTTTGCAGATTTGTAGTTTTCCCGTTGAAGTAACTTTAGATATATGGAACAATGACACATATTATTCCATGTTAGGCAAATAAATCGTCCAATGAGTACTTAGATGACTTTTGAATCCGGTTTATGTTTTTAGAGTGAAAAAATACTGTAAATTTTATATGTTGTAACCCCTATGTCTAAATGTCATTGGATTTAAATTAAAAGAATCACTCAGTCAATGCAAACAGATCTTATTTAAAATTGAGGAAATTCGCAGATAATTTGGTTAAATTACTTTTCTTCGATTTTCATGTAAAATTGTTGATAAAATGTCAAATTGAATTAAAAGATTTTAATACGTTGTTAGCGTTTGTTTTTCACGGCTACAATTATTATGCAAGCAACGAAAAGTTTTTATCTGTAGTAATTATTCCTATATTTTTATTCCAAGAAGACATAATACTTTTCGTTTGATGAGCTCCACATCTCTCATATTTATGAATGTTATCTTTTACCATTTTAAATTATCATGTTTTGAAAGAAGTATGAACAGAATATTATATTTTATTCTATATAATGTTTTGTTGACGAGGTAGCCAGTTGGTAATGTTCAATTGTTTGCGGTCAAATTTATTTTCGTCCACCACTGTTTTCAAACCTTGACTGCAAGAATGCACTTAAATATACACCTTGTTGAAGCTCCTAATCATTCCGTGGAATGCGTTGGTATTTGAAGATTGAGATTCCTGCTCATATTTCGTCCTCGTCACTTGACGTCTGTTCAAAGTTAAAATATCCTTTCCGAAATATTCTCCTGTTGCTTTTTATTTCGATGTTATTAAACATTCAAAAAAACTTTTCTTGATCAATTTTAGCTCAGCAATTTTACATTAGATAATTAACATTAGTAGAATATGGTTTGACCCCGATTGTCGTAGAGATAGATACTTTAATCTACCTCATTTATGTAATGAAAGATGAAGAGCTACTGGACATAAATTAAATTTATCTTACATTCCTAAACTCCTTTATCTTGAAATAAGCTTAAAAATCTGTATGACAGGGAATTCAAAGAACAACGATAATGCTTTATTTTCAGAAGATACGTTCAACAAATTTCCCATTCGATCTGATTCCTAACAGAACTTTTCAAAAGCATTTCCAAATTAGGTTTGATTTATTAACATCGTACTAGAAGCAACACGAGGGCTATTAACGGAAGATCTCGTAATTTTGACCTTCGGCCTAACTTCCACACAACATCAACGGGAGCCTCGATAGATTTAACTTGCTTCTTCCCCTGCTACAAGGCGTGTATTACAATAGCATCCAGCCACTATCAAAGACTGGAATAAAAAATCCGTCGACCGATACCATCACCACTAGCTATCGCATCAACTACTGACGCTTAGAATCAACACGAGAGCTATTAACCGGCTTTGTAATTGTGAGCTACTGTTATGTGATGTGATTGTTTATCGACTTCGCACTTAGAAGCCTCTCTAGGACTATTGGTGACATACCTTGTACATTTGAACCTCAGTCAAGTAACTCGGACGACATTCCAGCCCGTGACCAGGACCACGATATTTGGCTACCACGACGATAAGCATTTCCAGGTCCAGTTTCATTTACGGAGTGATGACGATTTTTTTCAGTTTAATTCGAATACGATATAAAGACTTTAGTTCAATTCGGACGCCGTCTGTCTAGAAATTTGTGGCAATTAGCAGCATAACGTTATCTTCTTCGAAGGTTTGAAATAATTGACAAATTCACTTTTTACATTTTATTCGAAATGTAATATAAAAAGCAAACGAATGGACCGAATTAGTATTTTCCTACACAATTTCCCTAAAATATCGATATTATCTTTATATCGTTCCGAATAAAATCTTTTTGAAAAGTAAATATTAGATCCCCGAATATCATACTTTCACAAGTGTAAACAATATTTATGTAATACATCCCTTTTATACTTCCGTTATTTTACCCTACATATTGATAGTTTAAGAAACTGTCTATCATCTGATAGAAAAGATTATTAGAGGAAATGTACTGAAATTAAACTATAAGAAGCAATGATGACATTACAACAGTTCCATTCAAGAAATATAACTTGATAATCTTAGAGTTATACCTATTTTTTGAAGAAGTCGCTCAGTGAGTAATGATCTTCAATCATTGATAGAGAGTCAGTGTTAACGCTGTTACTCGGGATTTGGCAACACTGGCGGGTAGCTTGGCTTAATCTCTACCGGTCCCCACCCCGGTGAGCTATCTGCAACACTCTATTTGCACACGACAGCCGATAGAAATGAAGTTGCCCTTTGCTTCTCCCGCCAGTGTGAATGTCAAACTGTGATTCGTTTTTTATGAGCAAAAACCACTGTACCGGTGGACTTTTATTCCCATTGTTTGAAGTCTACAAAGAAAATTGTATGAGCGTACAACACGTGAGCAAATGATGCAGAGAATGCGAAGACGAATGTCCATGACGAACAACACACACGCCCTACAGCCCAGACATAGCTCTAAGAGACTACCTCTTCCCAGAATTGAAGAAACACCTGTGTGGGACGCATTTCAGAACCGGAGAGGAACAGAAAGAAGAGGATTTTCCTTCGCAGTGCGGTGAAAAAGTTCTCGATTCAGGAGAGGCCACGGTAACCTAGGATCCATGGCTTTGGATTCGTGGTCTGCTGTATTCGATCAGTTGCGGGGTCGAGCCTTGGCCACTAAAGACGTCGCGTGTAACCATTACTGATGCACGTTAAATCAGTTGAGGATCAATCTCCTTCCGTTCGCGTGGTGTAGAAGTTTGGAAACGGTTTCCAGCTCAGATGTCGTCCTCGTCACTTGACCGAGGCTCAAAATTACGAGGTCCGTCTCCAATTGCCCTCCTGTTGTTTCTAGTGCGACGTTAGTGAAAAATAAAACTAAATTAAACAAATATCCTAGGGTTACTTCTAGCGTGACGTTAATAAAATTAATCCAATCCAATCGATACAAATCGAATGTTTGTTATTATTCTTTACTATCGATAAACTTTTATCAGTTCCTCTAGTATAAAACCAACCAATACTTTGGAATAAGCGTAACTATGATAAAATTAGTGTTTGCGATGAATTTCTAGAACACCGAATGGCCGAGATAGCTTAGTGGGTATGGTAGCGGACTCATAGCCGTTGGTTCGATCTTAGATGCAGACTAAGACTCACCGTGTACCCGAGAGTAATGTACTTTTAATCTGCCGTGGCTCGATCGCATGGTGGGAAGATTAGGAGAGGGGGTATGCTATCTTAGTTGTCGTCATCGTCACTTGACCGAGGTACAAGATTACGAGGCCCGTCGCTAATAGCCCTCGTGTTTCTTCCGGAGGAGGTTTATAAAATCTACAGCAACAATCAGAACACCGATGTTTTAAATGCTTGCAGATTTTTAATAATTTACGTTAATGTATTTAATAAATCTTTATTTTCTTGACACTTGATTTCAGACCCTATATTTTTCCAACATAATAAACTATAATCTGTTAGTCTTTCTATATAGAGTTTTTCGAGTTTCATTACAAAATTATAATAATTTAGTTTTCATTGAACGAATTTGTTATGTAATTTAATTAATTAAATCGCGAAATGTGTCTAATTATAATGCAATATTCCAGTTTTCGGACAGATCATATTTAAATCGCAGCATTTACTACACAATTAAAACTAAAATATTCGAACTTTTAAAAGCGATGAAGTAAGACAATATATATATACATACTAATGGACAAAAATATTAGCGTACCGAGAAGTAATTGCTGGATCGTAACGAAACTTGGCATGAAGATACATGTCGGGGAGAAATGCAAATGATTAGACATGTAGCGTGATTGCGCATTACGTATAGCTGGTAGAGGGCGTTTAATGTCGCTCTCCTTGGAGAATAAAAAAGGTAACCAAAGGTTTGTTGAGTATGCTGAATCGTTTACAAAGGAAGGGCTGAGGTAGACATGCCATTTTGCCATTTTCGAAGACAATATGAGCAGCTGTCGCAGTTTGAGGGGGGAGAATTATCGGCATCATAGAAGCTGGTTTGTCGGATAGGCGAGTAACTCGTGAATTAGACCACTCTGATTGTGTTGTGAGGAGGTGTTGGGGCCAGTGGATCCGAGAGAGAGAGAGAGATGTCATTTACACGAATACCAGGCTCAGGACACCCTCGACAGACCTGTCTTTGAGAAGGCCTCCACATCGTAAGAAAGGCATGCGTACTGACAACTGCTTCATTGGCCGCTATCCAGGCACAGGTAGCACCTTAACTAGGGCCCCCTGTGTCTTCTCGAACCATACGATGGCTCCTTGTTGAAGAACATTTGGGATCGCGGCGCCCGTTACGTTTGCTGCCCTTTTCATCCACCCATCGACACCTCCGTTTGGAGTGGTGCCGCGCACGAGGAAACTCAACTGCAGCGGAATGGAACCAGGTCGCCATTAGCGACGAATCCAGTTTCAATCTCAGCAATGATAACAATTCTGTTCGTGTGTGGAGACCCTGTGGTGAACGCTTCAATTCTGCCTTTGCTTTACAGCGACACACCGCTCCAACAGCTGGTGTGACGGTATGAGGTGCCATTGCCTGTAATACACGGTCAGCCCTAGTATTAATCCGTGGCACCATGACAGCCCAGCGGTATGTCCATGACATCCTGCAACCAAATGTGTTGTCACTCATACAATGGCTCCCTGGTGCCATTTTTCTACAACAAAATTCTCGGCCTCTCACGGCAAGGGTGTCACAAGACTGTCTCCGCACAGTTACTACCTTTTCTTGGCCTGACCGATCTCCAGATTTTTCTTCAATCGAGCATGTCTGCGATCATTTGGGACGGCATCCCAAGAGTTTGAACGACCTAGAGGCAAGGTTACAGCAAATATGGAACGAAATGTCTCAAGACATCATACAGAATTTTTGTGCCTCAATGCCCGATCGTATCGCATCGTGCATTCGCGATACAGGGGGTTCAAGAGCGTATTAAATGCTCCGTTCTTTTGAATTTTTCTCATAAATAAATGATCCTCTTTCTTTCATTTTCTAATCATTTACTTATATAAAAGTAATCATTACGTATGTAAAATTTCGTTTCATTTTGAAGACTCCTTCTTGGTACGCTAGTTTTTTTTTTTGTCCTAGAGTATATATATATATATATACTTCACTTTTCAACACTTTTCGACACTGAGTATCTTTTACAGTAGCCGCAGTAATTATCAATTGCATTTTTATATCACCAATCACAATTCCATTTGTTGGAAAGAATTTGGAAAATTTAAGTAGTTGAGTAAATATAGAGTTGAAATCCTGTTTGAAATAAAAGAAGAGGCTTTTATCCTGTTCAGGTTAGTTAAAACTGGACGGTAGTTCTAAATATGCGGACATATAAATAAAAAGTATTCCTTGGAATTCATTAGAATGAATACTTATTAAAAGTAAAAAAATTAGAAACCTTAATTTTGAAATATATTTGTGAACTGTGAAATATAACTTGAGTCACAGATGACCCACCTTGGGTAATTCCAGTGTTAAATATGGAAAAAAATTCTGCAAATATTTTTTGTAAATATAACGTATGCAGGCAAATAGATCAGTGAATTAAAAATACAAATGGAAATAAATACCGAATGTACAGTAAGCAGTAAATAATGCAACTTTATAAATGTCGCCCTAGTTACTTTGATGAAAATGGACTAATACATCACTGCATAAGAAATATATTTATCAGTTTTTAAATGAAACTTAAAATATCAAAGATAAAAAAATATTACCTTAAGCATGTGCCAGGGAGGGCCGATTGGATATAGCGTCAGACTTGTGCTTACCTACATATGCAACTACCATTCATTCCTATCTCAGTAGCGATTGGATATACTAAAGGATAACATACGCACTTGCTCGCAGACAAGCACTCACACTGAGATTTCGCTGCTATGTATACTAAACGACATTATACACACTTCCACGCCGATAAAAACTATAAAGATTATTATGAGAAACTAATATAAATTAAAGTTAAATCATTACACACTCACATATACCCGCGCGCACGCACACAACTGTTAATGAAAGAAGACTTATCAGAAACCTGGAACATGTGTTAAAAGATCCATCATTATCCGCGGGGGAAAGGGTTTTCAAAGTTTCTCCACTCCCAAACTCAGCGTCGATGCTATATGTTAATTCAGAATGATTATTTTTGATAGTTGTAATATCTAATCTTCTCTACTGTTAAGAGACATGATGAAAAATTAGATCAAATATGTTATTTTAGACTGTCACATCACTGCAATCGAATTTCCATTTGCCACTGTATCATGCAAAAGGTAGAACATAGCGTCTAATTTATGATCAAAGCATCTCAAAAAGTACGTTCATTTAAAGCAAGGGACGACACGGTCACATGAAGAATCTTTATTTAAAAGTGTTACAAAAATTTCTCAATAAATCTGATTTTAAAACTCATTTATTTGAAAACAAATTTTGGATAATTTTGAAAAAATGAAAATTAAAAAATAATAATCTAATAAGATTAATTTAACAAAATTGAAAAAGTTGGTTCGAAAAAAATAAAATAAAAATATAAAAATAAATATAATGAATACAAATCCTTAAATTATTTTTTTCTTGTTCATCATACCTCAAATCCATATTTAGAAATATAGCTTAACTATATTTGAAAGTTCAATAACTACTACGAATTTTAAAATAAGTATTTTTTATATTTATTTATTGAAATCTCTTCTAATAATTAAATATGGCCGCGGTAGCCTATTTGTCCTGCTTGCGGTCTCGTAGCTGGTGGTTTTCATCGAGTCGTACGTTCTAGCCTTGTTGGCACTAACGACCGCAGTGTAGCCGTGGTTAATGCACGTTAGTCAGTCGAGACTGAAAGCCCCTCGTTGGCGTGGTTGGGAAGTTAGGGGAGTATGGGGATTGCCAGCTCATAAAATAAAACCAACCAATCTAATAATTAACCTGCTACCAAATTTCGAATAAAATGTCCTTTTCATATTATACAGGGATCGCACTAATGTGTGACCAAATTTCTGAAATTTATATTTTAGAAACTATTAAACATATTACAATAAGGGACCATGTAATTGTGAGTAAATCATAGTCTCCTGGACCCTTCATCCATCAGAGCTGAAACTGATCCGTTAAGTAAGCACTTACATTCAACGACCAATAGCGTAGGTCTTCATCCTGTTGAAACACAAATCTTTCACTGTCCTTATATATTTGTAGAAATAAAATAATTTTCCATTTCTCCAGATAATTGTTACCTGTTATCATGTTTCAACAAAGAATACTCCTCCCGTACAATTCATTTTGTGGCACAGATTAAAAATATTCTCTTTGGGCGTATCTCTCTGGAACTAAACAATTTCATTGGAATTTCTCTTCCCCACAGTCTAACATCATGACGTTTGACATTTTATGACCAATTGAAAGTTGCGTCGTCTCAGAAAATCATTCTATAAATGAAATCTTCACATTGCTATTTCTCTTGCATAGGATCACATAACTCCAATCAGCAAATTTTGTCGTTTGCTGCGAAATGTTGCACCAATTTTAAATGACACCAATTGAAATGTATATTTTTTCAAAAGGTTTTCATAACTGTTTTCGGAGGAAATTCCCGGTATATTTGTCGAAGCAGTCGTTTAATTCAGTACACGTTGAAAAAAATTTCGTCTCACCCACTAAATTGTTTTTTCCATTGAAGTGGGTGAAGTGGGTGAGAAAGAGTGGGTGAGAGAGGCCATTAAAGTGGCTGAGACGGAGTGTTGACGAGCGTGATCGGCAGTGTGGAAAAATTGGTCCATATCTTATTATTGTAGTGTATAACTTATCGTATTATGTGTAATTTCGAAAATATAAATATTTTCGATCCGATCATTAATTTGTGCTCACTATATATGTATTTTTACTTTTGATATAAAAATCAATATAGAATGAATTTAAAAATTGGGAATAATATGCAACACAACCCATCATACAATATTTTCAAAATCCATACTATCATTGATTTTTCATTTAAATTAATCCTATATTAAATTCTCACTATCACAAAATTAACATCTGAAAGAAACTAAATGTATAGAAATTTCTATAAAATATCAAGCAATATTTTCACACAATAGTTTTTTAATATAATTTATTTGAACTTAAAATATCAGGTAGTGAAAATGTTTTCCACCATTAGGAGATAGATTTGTACCAGCAGTTATCATTTCTGTGATTGTTAGGATTTCTACAAACTACGTAATGCATGAATTCTTAGTAAGAGAAGAGGCTTCAATACTGTTTCTTATCACACGGTAAAAATTTGGTTTTGGAAGAAGAAACCTGTAAATTTCGACTTTCAAGATCCCCCTATTGGAATTGATTGGTAGCAGTTAAAGAAAATTATTATTCAGGGTAGAATATTTTGAACACTAACTATTGCTTTGGAGCTTAACGTTTTCCAAAGCATAATAGTAGACACTTTAAAATGCATACGTTGATAATGTAATTCAACTGCTTGGATGCTGAAGAAAACATCTAGAGAAAAGCGGCCAGAATTAGGCTCTGCTCAGAAACCAGAAGAAAGAAAAATACTTGGCAGATATGGGATCTTCCAAGCTTTGTGATTAAAAAATGAATGATCTACAAGAATGCGTGCCTTAAAGGATGGGATGCAACATATGGGAAAAAGTAGACTTGGGTGTATGACTAATTCTTACTAACAAAAACTTTCTTGCCTGTATCTGATGATTGTCATGGAGTTATGTACAGAGAGTACTTGATAAAACGACAGACTCTCAATTGTGAAACAGCACAATTGTATAGAAAAATGCTAATTAAAGTTCGTGAAGACATTCATGAAAGGGAAAAGTGTAGTGCAGTAGAAAGAAAAGACATAACATACGTACACCACATAAACATTTACTCCCAGTTAATGCAATACGTCAGGTGGTAGAATGAAAGGGCAGAATTAATATGATTCACATTATCCAACGCAGGTTTAAATCCTGTTCCCGGGTGGTTACATATTACTTACCCCCTTTAACATTACAAATATTCTGTAGTTGTGAATTATACAGAGCATCAAAGTAAAAGAAGAGAAAGAACAGAAATTTTCAATACGGTGGGACTGTGAACTCTATTCCAGCTTGAACTGTTCGTATTTTAGTTAGAATTTTTTCCGAATTGCATTAGACTGCCTCAACGGAATCCACAGAACAAAAATTAGCGCCTCCACAGTAGTCTCTAAGGTTGAGTTCGTCCTTAAGAATTACATTCAATAATTTATAATATGTGCTAACATGTTGTTGTATTGAGAAAATGGTGTCACCAAAAATGCGCAGGCTTATAATAAAGAAGGTTTAAAAGATTAACACATTGTGATTATAAAAATTACATTTACTTTGCTTAAGATATATTTACATTGCTAAAATAGATTTAATTTGATTTTTTATCGTCTGCTTATATTTTATTATTCGAACAGAATATAATTGTCTACTTTACAAATTTATCGTTTGCTCTTATTTTAATATTTAATTCCTTAACTGATAATATCTATGACAAAATCGTTTGCTTTTAAACCTTTTGTTGTTAACATTGGCAACGGTTTTTACCTTAGAATGTTTTGCTTGTGACAATATTTAATTTGAGTAACTCTAATATTTCGGGAACGTAACAGTAAAAAAAGGAGAAAAAAGGTTAGTACATGTTAAAATGAAATTATAGAATGCAATTTCAATATTTTTTATATTTTCCTGTTTAATATTTTATTTTTTACTTGTTTTGTTATTATTTAAAAGTGTTCTAAATGAAAACAGAATTAGAATAAACAACGCATTTGGATTGTCGAATAACTTGTGTGTATAATATATAATTAAAAGAATTATACTTTTCAGCTATTATCAATAGCAAATTTTAAGCTTAATGATTTTCGTAAAAGAAAGAAAGAAACTTTTCATTGTCTTTATATCAATCAATATATTTTCGGAGCAGATTTTTTTCAGATTTAGTGCTAAAAGACCTTAATTTAAAGATTATTTTTTCTTAATGTTTCTGCAAAATTGATGGGTTTTGTAAAAATTTGAAATATATACCTTCCATATTTGTACTTTTTGCTAGTTTATATGAGTTATTCAGTCGAATGTATGCTATTTCATCTATCATATATTGCATTAACTTTTGGTAAAATATTATAATTATGAGTAAGCAATTACTTTGTTTTGTGTCATGTTCGAGTACTAAAGAATACTATATAGTTAGGTTCTAATTTCATTCATTTCTGTATGAACCCGTGTTTTTGTGTGTGTATAAACGGGTCTTTGATTTTTGAATGCAACCTTTAAATATGTTTTGATAAGATTTTTATCCAGATTAGATTAATTATCATTATATAATTCAAATTATGAAACTCATATCTAAAGTAACTGAAGTTGTTAAAATCGTTACCTCTTAAAATTGAAAGCTAACTCCATAAATAATATTTCGAAGGTCATATTTTTATCTTAGTTTATATTCGAGAAATATCACAAAATACATTATTAATTTTGATTAATTGATGATTTTAGAATTTTTAAAAATGGAGATGAGAAAAGAATCAAATCAAGAGGAATCGCGAAGAATACTGCGACCCTCCACGATGGCGCAAAGAAGAAAATGGCCCTTGTCTAAAAAAAGTAAGTCGGCTAAATTTTCAGGAGACGATGAATTCAAAAGTATATTATGATTATTCTCTTGTTGGTTCATACCTAGTAATTTTACTTTATATCGTTTTTTGATGTGTTTTTGCACATGGGTGTCAAAAAAAGAAAATATTTAATACGTACAGTACTAATTTTGATTAATTACTTATTTTAGAAATTATAAAAATGGGAAAAAGGAAAGAGTCTAACCAAGAAGCAATGATACAATCAAGAATGATGCAGGGTGGAATACAACTTGTCGAGAGTAAAAATTACAACGAATCGACTCAATCAGCTCATTCTTCGGGAAAAGAAGCAATCGAAGTAATAGATGATGATATCGCAATTATAAAAACAGTAAAACCAAGACACCTCAGAACTTATGAGGTAATCGAAATCAATGACGATGAAGAGGGAAAAGTTGACGTTTAGAAGATATATAATTATATACATTTATCCTCATGCTTATATATATAGAGGTTTTTTAAATATATATTAACATTTACAACAGTAAAAAGTTTTGTAACGATTTTATGTATGTTAAAGATTTTAAAGTTAATTTGTAAAACTGCATATTGAAACTATGGAAATAAATTAAGCACAATTAAATGCATTTGTGCCTCCTGTATTTGATTTATTGTGTACATTTTTGAAAGAAAAAGATAATCACTGTTTGTGTGTGAATATTCTTAAAAAATATAAATAATCCAAAAACATATTTTTTTTTCCAAATATGCGATTAGTTCATAATTTGCAATTCCTAAATTATTAAATCGTACGAAAGGAGACACTCAAGCCATAAATGAACGACGCGAGTTCGTAGTTCTTGGATTGATTTTCATTTGAAGCAATGAGATCTCAGGTTTCACCAGGATGGTCACAGATTATTTGTTTTCAAATTAAGTGTTTTGATGCTTTAATTAGCTTTATTAAGCTGGCTTAGCTCGTGTGACTTTGTAGGAGCTATAAGCATCCGATCCGAAAATTTAAGAATTTTACTTAATATAAAACATATCGAGTATTGTTATTATTTTAGTGTTTTCTCGTATCGAGTATTGTTAATATTTCAGTGTTTTCTCGTATCGAGTAGTGTTAATATTTTAGTGTTTTCTCGTATATAGTAAAATATAGCACAATATGAAAATCAAACTGGTGGTGATACAAGTTGAAAAATTGTTTCAATCTAAAATTCACATCCGAATAAGATTCATCACTTTTTTGAGATGATTTTACACATATAGATGGATATTTTTTTAAATTCGAAAATGTAATACAGTGGAAAATATTATTATGGCAAAAACATGACCTATTAAACATAATTACAAAAAAATAGGAATTTTAACATTCCCAAAATTGTTTGAATAATTGGATTTCTCCGGTCCTAATAGTCCCAGAATCCAAGGGTTTACGCTATTCTCTGCAATAATGCAGGAAATATTTGTAAAAGTTAACGATTCCATCGAAATTTTTCTGCATTGTGGGTTAGTGTATGAGTTTATAATAGTTAACGATCGATACACACATCAAACGGTTATTGAAAACGGGAAAATATTAAGAGAAGTCAATTTGACTGATAAACTTAAAACTTTATAGCAAATCTTTTGTTTAAATAAAAATTAATTGCAAATATTTAATATTAAAATGTAATTCAAATTCGAATGAAGAAAATTACATTATACATTCTTTTCATAGATTGAAATGAACTATAATGAAGCTAATAGTTTCGATCAATATTTTTGTCAAAATCGTATGAAATATTACTCTAATATTGTGTTCAATATTTGCGAATATAATGTAAATAAATACTTATTATAGCATAATATATTGATATATTCTTCAGTATTTTGGATTATTTTTTAAAGAATAAAGGAAATTCATTTGAAACATATCTCAGGACAAACTAATGCTTATATTTGTAATTTTTAAATGGATATAGAAAATCAAAGTTTTACTTTTTTTGAAAACAATCATGAAAATATTCAAATATTTCCTAACAATATAAATGACGATTTCAAAGAAATATTGAGTAACATAAAATTTTGATGCAAGTGCTGCCTTAATGTTATAAACTAATTCAAATTTCTGAATCTCTGATACACACGAAGAAAAGCGGGGCATGTTACAAAATTTATTTGAGGAATCGTGAGATAAAATTCGTAGATTAAAATAAAAAATTATATCGACTTGTGCGAGCAAATCACACATTTTATTGTAGTGTTCGAGCCCTGTTGATTAATTGATTGATTGGTTTATTACAGTCGTTCTCAGCAGCAACACGATGGCTGTAGGAGAAGGTCCTCGCTATTTTGTCACTTGGTCGAGGGATGAGGATACAGGAGTTGGCACCTTCCTCTTCATACTTCTACTCCACGCCATGAGAGGACTTGAAGCCTCCATATATATTAAACATGCATCAGTCCCACTATACGGTGATTCTGAATAGCATCTTGGCTCAAATGCTATAATTGACGGAAACGGCAACGGTGGCCATGACTTTTGGGCTGCCGCGGCCTCCTGATGCTTTAAAATACCCACCATGTAACGTTAATAATAACCAATAATGCACATTAATTCTATCGAAGACTTAAGCCCTCTTTTAGCAAAGTGTGGAAGTGCGGAGAGTTAGATGCCACCTCAGGTGTCGTACTCGTTGTTTGACCTGGGTTTAAAATTACAACCAGAGAAGTTATCTTAGTTTAGTTAACCTAATTTAACATACAAAAATAAATAAATACTTATTTCTTAGCTTTTTTATTAAAATATTTCAGAATAATTCATTCCCTTTTTATTACTTTCGTAGTTATTAATAGTAGTTTCGTAGTTGTATTTAAATTCTGATTATCTTTTATTCGAAAGACATCCCGACTTATCCGTTTGTTTCAAAGCATGTTTTGCATTCATATGAAAACGTAAATTATCAAAAAGAGACATCTTGTTTTTAACTTTCCTACTTCAAAAAATCGCACAAATAACTCATACGTCTTAAAATAGCTATTTAAGCAAATCGTAATATTCTTCGAAAGAAGACTCTTGGTATTAGAATCGGAGATTTTAATCCCTTCAGTTGGCGCCATTTATGTTAAACTTAAATACCGTCAGATATCAAAAAACTCTTCTTTCACCGTAATATCAGTCGAATTGTATTTCGGTTTTACTAAAGATTTTTGATGGCTTGCATTTGGGGACCTCGTTATTTTGTTGGAGACCTGGTTTTTTTACTAAATATGATTTAATTTTTAAGAAATATAATTATATCTATATATATATTTAAAAAAAAAAGTAATCCTGTGTGCCATATTGAGACAAAAAACGGATTCATAAATAAATGTAATATTATGTGATAAACCTCGTTTGTGAATACTTTTGAAGGAGAACATGGATCATTTTACGTCAAAGAAGGGCGAGTCAAAAGGGTAAAAAACACGTTATGATATTTTTAAAAATTTTGTTACTTAGAAAACTATCCCTGAAGTTGATGAAATTAAATATTAATTTAAGCAATTGATTTTGTTTATTATTTTTGTGGCTGTGGTAGCCTAGTGGTGATGATCACCGACTTGCTGTCTACTTCTTTCCTCGAGTAGCGGACTCGAGCCTTGATGCTACAATAAACCCGCCGTGTGGAATTGATGCACGTTAAATCGGACCAATCCCAAAGTGCTACCGAAGGCATTGTGTAGAAGTTAGGAGAGAGAGGTTCTAGCTCAGATGTCGTCCTCATCTCTTGATGGAGAGTAAGAATGACGAGGTCCGTTGAAAATAGCCCTCGTGTTACTTCGAGAGCGAAGTTAATAAAACCAATGAATCCGTCAATTGATTATTATCTCTTTTGTGGCTAGTTGTAAGAAAGCTTAATCCTCGTCAGACATGACCGCAGTATCCAAGTGTTGATGGGTGCGAGCTCGTGGCGGACGTTGTTTTAGTCCAGTTATGGTTTCGTGTCCTCATACCGCTAAAAACTGATCAAGCAATACAGATGATGCAGATTAAAACTATCGAGGCTTTAATTAAGTTGGCATAGAGTGAAAGCTTAGAGCTTGGGTTCCAACTCAAATGCCCTCTTCGTCACTTCACAGAGGTTCTAAATTACCTAGTCCATCTCTAATATTTCACTTAACCTTAGCTCCATTACCTACCTCACGGGATGTGATGTATCAATTTATAAATTTGTTACGTATTAACTGTGCTTCGCGAGAATTTCGTTGCTTTGGTCGTCTTTGTTTCTCTACTTTACTTACATGCTATTTGAATTTTTCATTAGTAAACTCTGTGGACTTCATTTCATCAACTAATTGCTTAAGTTTTTTTAGGTAGGGATATATTATTTTAGGTTAACATTATAAATCCCATACGATTTATACTGGGTGTCTCTTCTCGGGCATTACAAACTTCTAGGAAGGGATAGGTACAACTAGACGATTTGGGATCACGAAGCAACGCTGGGTCGCAAACATATATCAGGCGGGTTTTCCTATTCGCAAGATGCCTTAGCCTTATTGCAAGTATTCTTCGTTCACTTCTTGTGGAGTCTCCTCTAAGCGGACCGTACCTGTTGCCTGATCGCATGAGTGGTGCAAATAATCTCTTGATCCCGAAGTAAATTTTACCGCATTCTTTCAGTACTTCTGGGGATATAAAAGGTCACTCGTAAACAACACCTTCATTAACAGCGCCGAAAGCCTAGTTGCAAGAATCGCAGTAGCTAATAGTAACTATCGGGTCCGAAACTGGATTCATCGTATTTGTCTTTCATTACAGTATCCTAAATAGGATGTACATGTTTAAAATGAATTCTTGTAATTCAGTTTTCAGGCCGAGCATTCGGCAATTGGGTTTTCCGTTTTGTGTGCCATCTCTCATAACTTCGAGTCTTCAATTAAATTTTCTGATAATTTTCCCTCAATATTGTTTCCGCAGATTTCTAGATATAAGACGGCCTTTATTATTATGACTACAGAAAAATTAGCAACATACTCTCCTTTTAATAACCTTTACAGGGTTCGGACCCATATTGGAGATTATTACAATGAAACTCTTCATTCATTTGCAAAACTCGCAATGAATGAGGGTAAGGGAGTAAATGTCCCTGCCTTTTGGTGTCGTATAGTTAAGGTTTTGAAAAATAAGCTATTTTTTGACTGGGAATCCTGGTCGTCAACTTATAATACTGGTATTCAAGGTCAGTCTTATGTTCCAAAATCACATCTAAGTTTTCATTCTAATTCAAATTTTACTATCACTTCTTAAATAGTTATGATCCTTTCATTTTGCTATTTAAATCGTTTTAACTTGAAACATACAAATATACTTTCTTGGGGCTCTGTTGGAGATGCGGACCACTACGTTTCGTCATGCCCTTTTACGAAAAAAATTTATTGAAAATACCTGACGCATAATGGCTTAAATGTATTATTTAAATGCTTTTGTAATTTCTCATCTTTTTGTAGATGCAAAAATAAGAAAAATAAACGTTGCAATATCCGGATTGATTTTTATAATATATTCCGCTGGAAGCGGCATCATGAACTAATAAATAAAAAAAAGTGTGATAGATAAGCCCCTGAAAATGCATGAGGAATAGATCAATTATTCTAGATGGAGCACCCTTATATCCCTTTCATATTGCCGTAGACTTATGGCGGCAGATTTCTGTCCAGTTGTGGGTTCGAGACTCGATGACATTAAGGACTTGGCATGCAGCCTAGACTGATGATCTTTTAATTTCTCGGACCCAAATTCCTTCCTTGTGTGTGGTGTGTAAGTTAGGAGAGGGAGGTGCTAGTTTAGGTGTCGTCTTTCTCACTTGACCGTGGATACAAAATATGATTCAAACTTACGAGTCAAGGAATTTGAGAGGATGTGTCTATTACTGCCGAGATACCGTGCCCCCCCCTGTAAATCTTATATATTATTGTTTCTCTTTCAATTTAGGTTTCTTTTCCTGAAATTACTTAAGAGCGAATTATTACCACATACACAATTTATATCTTGCTATTCATTTATTGATCGCTTATTAACGTCTCATTTAGATAATACACGAGGGCTACTGATCATAGAACTCGTAATTCTTAACAAAGGTCGTGTGACGAAGACTACACCTGAATTGGCACCTACTCTCTAAACTGCAACATCATTCCACAATATGTGGAATTTATTTCTTCACACATAATTTGCCAAGGAATACAAAGTCTTCCTACGCAGAAAAGGCAGAATAATATTATCCATACACAGAAGGAATATAAAGATATGTCTGGTGTACACGCCACTAGATGGCGCTTTCCTGAGTAGGAAGAGTTTCATGTTTTTTACAACGTTTTTCTGTATGTGTCGTCAAATTTTCGATCGTTAATTTAACCAACTTCCCATCAAGCTAGAGCTCTGAAACTTTGGAAATCGTTTCTTACTCACCTAATAATAAATTTTTTTTGACATTTGCGACGAGTTTTATTTAATATTTCAATAAGTTTTTGAATATACTATTTTTTGTAGAAACGTGGCTCCATCTATGGAAGATATATTGAATTATGCAGAGAGTTTTAGTTTAGTTTAGTTTCTTATTAACGTCGCATTAGAAGCAACACGAGGGCTATTGGCGATAGACCTCGTAATTTTGAGTCATGGTCAAGTGACGAGGACGTCACCTGAGCTGGCACCTCCCTCTCCACTTCCAACTTCCACATAAAGTGAACGGGAGGACTTTGGGCACCGACAGATTTAACGTGCATCAGCCCCGTATACACAGCGGGTCTTAAGTGGGCAAGGATCGAACCCGCGACTGAACGAAAACCGCTAGCTACGAATCCGAAACCCTAATCACTAGGCTATCGCGGCCACAATTACGCAGAGAGAGTGATCTTAAAGACGAGAGAGATATGAGTTTATTACAAAATTTTAACTAATATTTCAATAACTTTTTAATAAACTTTGCCTCCAATTAAAAACGTTGGTTTTTTTTTTTTTTTATCCCGTATTATTTATTTGTATCAGAGAGAGACAGAGAACTCTGTAACGAGGAGTAGGACGGAACGCTGCCCGCCAATAAAATAGTATTTGTGAAAAGAAGTGATTATTGCGTTCTATATGCATTCATGTTCTGCATGCTTCTACATGTGGTTAAGTCGCCGGAGATGAAAAATTCCAATATTGGTTCCAAGAGGTAACTTTGAGTAACTTTTGATTTGGATAATATTGAAATAGTGTTTTTACTTTCGTTTTTGTAAATATACTTTCGGTTTTGAGAATATAAGTTCGTTTTAAATAATTTTGGTTAATAAATACTCCTTTTCTCTTCTCAATTATAATTATGACTCTACATCTGGTAATAAGGAAAATACACATAGTTTCAAATGATTTAAATCATTAAACATAATTGATCAATTGTTTAATAACGTGATCTTAGAAGCCAGACGAGGGCTATTGGTGACGGTCCTTCTAATTATGAACCTTTATCAAGAGACGATGACCATACCTGAACCGAAATCTCCCTCTAAGCGTTCATACCATGCTTAAGGAAGGACTTGGAGCCCCGACTAATTTAACGTGCATCAACTACTATGCATATTGGATCTATAGTAGCATCTTGACTCGAACTACGGCATCATGAAAGAAACGGACATCCTGAGATTGGGACAATGACAATGATACTAGGCTACCTAAACAATATATTTAAACTTGATTGTCGGAGAAAAGTTGAGCAGATATTCTAGAAAACTCTATGGCTAACGAGCTCAGCAGTTAAAGTGTATGCTAATTATTAAAAGTAATTCTACATAACAAAAATAGACACGACAAGTGGAATAATAAATAACGAAATTAAGTAAACATGTAGTCAAAACATTTTTAGGATCTCCTTTTTCGGTCGCGAGTTCCCAAAAATGATCCCTTAGTTACTGCAAACACCCTGAGCCATCATAGATAAGCCAAATAGTGGGGACAATGCACGTTAAATATGTCGAGGCTCTGAGCGTTCCCGATGTTTTGGGTATTTGGTTAGGAGGAGCTAGCTCGAAGGGCGTTCTCGTCTCTTTTTACAGGTATTCAAAATTATGAAGTCTGTCACCAATAACCCTGGTGTTACTTCTCAGTGAAATGTTAATAAACTATCAATCAGATATGTAGTTCTGATATCACTATTGTAATTCCGCTAAATAGATCTAGTTATTCATAAAATTCTTTGAAATGTTTTGGGGTTATTGCAATAAATGGAAATATTTTATGTATGACTCATCACAATTGATATGCTTTTTAGTAGTTGTAATAATAATTTATACTGACTATATTTTTATGGAATGCATTGTTGCAGCGGTAGTGTAACAATGATGGTCGAGGAATTGTTATTTCCGTGAAGTCGTAAACACCAACCCTCTCTCTCTGATACCATCAAGGACTCGCCGTAGAGTGATGTTGATGAGTGTCAAATCTAGTTCAGGTCCGAAATTCTACTGTTGTCGTGGTGTCGCAATATGCAGATAAAGTGTCCAGCTCAGGTATCATACACGTTAATTTCGACACGTTTAGGTATTGAAAATTTCGAGGTCCATCACCAACAGCTGTTATTTTGCTTTACTCAGTGCTGGTGTTAATAAGCAATCGTAATTAAATTTACTAACTGACTTACAATATACCATTTTTCTATTTTTGCTGTCCATTTGAATCATTTTGCTACCACCGCATTAAACAACAACAAATATGAATGAGGGTGAAGAATTCAGTATTTCGAAACTTCTTTTTAGTTTCTTTGAACTAATATTTGAGAAATAAAAATTTATTTTTGTTCTTCAGCTAAATTCTGTTATTTCATGCACTTAAAATTAACTTGTTATATGATTTCATTTGCAAATTTCCTTAAAATTTTTTTACTCCCTTACGAAATCAAATAATAATTTAGTCTGATTACTGAAGAGCAGGTTTACTACTTTTTTTAAAATTAAGTTTTGTGTATTTTATTATAAATATAAGAATCCTTCTGCTTTAAGAAACTGAATAATTTCAGAAAAGTTTTAACTACAATTCTTGTTTCGAAACATCAAAAGTTAAAATAATATACATAATTTTTTTTAAAGAAAACCAAACTTTTCTATGTGATAAAACAGTAAAAATAATTTTCTTTCTCCGGATAGTAAGAAATTAAATGAAAATGTAGATATAACAACAGTTTATTATCAACAAAATAAAAGAAACTTTCATCCATCCCTACAGCTGAAAATTATTGTCTAAAACCTGAAATGTGAATGATCGTGTTAGTATGCAGTCGGAGAGCACGCAACATTTTTTAGTTTATAGTCAAAATTTTCAGCTGGAATGATGAAACCTTAATTCTTTTAACTGATGACTGATTAGTTTTATTAACGTCGCACTAGAAGCCACACCACGGCTATTATTATACGAGGGAAATGTAAAAAAACGTAAATAAGCCTCAAACTACTTTCGTTAGTTTGATTAAAGTGAAGAAAATGTGTTTGAATAAAAAGTGATACTTTTCATTAATCAAGTAACATTTAGGTTATATATTCCGTATGTGTGTATGTATATATATATATATATATATATATATATTTATATATGTCCTGTTTTCCAATTCAAACATTTTTCCCGAATTCTTTTATTTTGACTTAAGGATATAACTTTCTCATCTAATTTTACCAACACAACTAATTGTATATTTATGCTTTACTTCATTCATTAATACACTTTTTTTTTTATTATTTGAGAGGAATTCTTTTTCAATTAATACGTAATTTTTTTTAAAATGGAAGGGAGGTAAAAAGTATATTCATTCCATTTCCTGTAAACTCATTCTTATACAAATAATCCATAAAATATAGAGGTTTTCTGAAAACTGTTACAAATATACTTTTTTGCGGTTTTGTTTGCATTACTAGATCTGAAAGATACTGTAGTGATTTAGTCTCGGAACGAAATTGTAAATTAAACATTTATTTAGGAATTAATGCAGTAAAAATGTTTCATATTGAACAAATGCAAGCGAAACAAAATGCAAATGTAATCAGAACTCTAATCGTGGTCAATTCATGAGTATAAAATTTTACTGGTTATTTTATGTCTTTTGTTCAGATTAGCGTATATTTGAGTGTGAAGCACAGAACTTTTTCTACGAGGGAAAATGGCGCCATTAGCCTATTGCTCGTGGTCAAGCACTCCAACGGACCTTTTTCGAAGAATCGTGGATTGGAGCCCCGAAACCACCTCGTGCATTGGGGCTGACGCACGTTAAATGTGATCGAGGCTAAAATCTTTCCACTTGCATTGTGTTGAAGTTCGGAGTAGAGGTGCCCTCTCAGGTTTCTTCGTCATCACTTGAAAGAAGTTCAAAATTATGAGGTCAGTCAACTCCATTCAGAGAATTTACCTCCATTTAAAAATTCCTGAGTCCTATAGGATGTCTACTACTATTATATTGCAGGTTATTGCTGGTATTTCCCTATTCCTCTTACCTTAAAATTTCCCATTCAAATATCAAATCCGGATGCAGCATAATTCCAACTTTTTTTTCTGTTTAATAATATCACATTCGTCTCAAATATTTCCCTGAGAGCTGTTCCAACTGAAAAACAAATTTTTTTTCGTAACCAATTTTCGGCGCTTTTTCAGTGGGAGATTTACTCAGACGGATCAAGAATGAAATGTCTAAATTTGTCTTTTATGAGAAAAGTCATCGAATTTTCTCTCAATAAAAGAAATTCATAGAAAGGAGTGACTTCTTTAATGGAATCGAGCCTTTGTGCCTTTTTTTAAAATTTTATTTGAACAGTAAGAATAATGAATAGCAATCAAAAGGAAAAGAAAGATTGAATAACTATGACGAGTTATTAAACCTAAATTTCCGTATATTCGAAAATGTGCATCACCAGAATGCTCTAACCCATGAGGATAAGAAAAAAATTATTCCAAGAATAAGATTGTCTTTAAAAGAAAGAGAAGTATATCCATGCTTTGAATTACAAATCAACAATATATTCTTAAAGAAGAAATCATAAAAAGAAATTCTTCAGGAAAAAAAATTGGTCAACTTTACTATAAGCGATAAATGAGCAAATATTGCGACAATGATACACAGTCCAATAATATTTAAAATGGTAATCGTTAATGAATATAAGTGCATATATATATAGATATAGATATAATCACACACACACACACACATATATATATATATATATATATATATATATATATACACACTATAGCAATATACTTATATCCGAAGGGAAAGCAATTTTATTCAAACGGAATCTTACAAGTATAGTAAAAATATCTGGTTATAACACTTGTCCTACACCAAAACTGAATTCAACAAATATCACATCCTCCGAATCCCCAAAATAAATTAACTCTTTTCCTTAATCAACTCTACTGAATAAACCTCTATGCAATAAATGAATAATAATAAAACTCTATACAATAACCCCTGCACAATAAAGAATTTATTTTCCATCGACCACACAAGATATATTAAAATTAAAATTGAATCCATCCGCGTAAGTAAAATTTCAAACCAATGTTATCGTTGTCAAGCTTTTTCCATCATTCCAAATTCAGCACCCGCTTCCCTTAATGTCTCTAAAGTGGTGATAACCACTTTTCTAATCAATGCACTAAGCCTCTTGACACTCCTCTTGACTAGGAGGTTTAAATACAATCACGCACAGCCAGCAAGTGATTGTTTATTTTGTTTTTATATCATAATTGATAGCTGGTATTACTTATTTGCAATTTATACTACCCAAGACATAAAATATATGTGTTTAAAAACTGGAAAGCTTCATGCAAGTGATACAGAAAATAGTTTAGCTACTATTGGTGAGAATGAATCAGGTTTTAGAATCAAAAAGTCGTCAGGTGATTTATATTTACCCATTCGTAAAAAGCGGAAGTATTATGAGGAATACATAACTGTTGGTTATACCTGGATTGGTGATGAAAATGAGCCAAAAGGGCTCTGCTTTTAATGTGAATACGTGAAACACAACAACAGTTTAAATCCCTCAAAATTGAAAAAACTTTCAGGAACAAATCTTTCAACTTTACATAATTAGAGGGTAAATATTTCAAAAGAAAATGTGATGAGTTAAAAATAAAAAAATGACCTTAAAGAACTTTGTTAAACACGATAATAATAATACTTTGGAAGCATCATATTATGTCAGTTATCGTGTTGCTCAACAGGGTGAAGCTCATACAATCACCTTCATTCATTCAGTTCATAATTCATTTGATTTGGTGTTAAATTATTTTATTATAAAGATTGTGTTTAATTCAATTACTAACCGATGTTTTCTATAAGATTACAGGATTTATATTTTTTGTCTTTTAAATAATGTTTGTTAGCGAATTTTTGAAGTACGTCATTGTATTCGTGTAATTGTGTTCATATTGCGGATGAGAAATTATTAATTATTTGTGTGTATGTATATTTAACTTTGGTTTGAAATAAACATTTTTCTTTTGTAAGTGGAATTTTTAATTAGACTGAATTACATTACACGATTAATTGTAGTTAACACATTGGACCCTTCTGGCTGGTTAAGTAAGGCCTTTTAACTTTTGATATTGTTGTTGACGAGTGTCGCTGTAATATATTATACACGCAGACAAGATTGAGGTTTGAAACAAAACCTAAAGAAAAAATGAAAATTCCAGATATATTACGTTTTGGGTATACGTATTACAGCAACACATATCAATAATTTGTTCTTTAGTAGAAAGAAACCTTGCGTTTTGAAGAAGAAGAGTTGTTGGAGATTATTATCCAAATTCAAATTCGATTCCCTTTTATCAATGCACATAAGCAAGTATAATAAACGTTGGGAAAGTAAATATCTCGTGTTTATCAAAACCCATATGCAAAGAGTTAATCACGGTATTGGCTCAAAACGTGCATCAGGATATTGCAGCACAAATAAAGGAGTTATTGTGTTATAGCCAATCAGTCGATTCTACAATGGAATTGATGAATACAGACCAGCTTAAAATTGTTATTCGATATACTAAAGAAGGAAAGTCAAAAACACGTTTTCTAATATTTCTTGAGTTAAAACGCTTCACACTGGTCATGAACCGGAAAAACAGCCATTTCAATACCTTATAAAAGTGTGTCAGTTAGATTTTACAAAATGTAGGGTCTACTCATATGATAATACCACAAATATGTCAGAACATTAGAATGGTAGGCAGCCAAAATTTTAGAAGTGAATCCATTCGAAATAAATGTTCCATTCGCAGAGCATTCTCTGAATCACTTAGATAGAAGCGATGTCAATGGTTGCTTATCAACTGCCAATTTGTTTTTCATTTGTCCAAAACTTTATAATTGTTTGGATTCGACAAATAGATGCAGACTTTGAAAAAACATTTGGAAGAGGAAAATATATTGAAGTACCTATCAGAGACAAAATGAAAAGCATATGCTAAAGTAATTGCTGCTACTTCAGAAACATTTAATAAAATCGTGAATGGCTTAGATTCCAGAGCTGTGGATGACGTACAAAAAGGAAAAGTCAGAAGAGAAGCAGATAGTTTGGACAACAAATTACAAGAAATAAATTTCATATTTATTGGTTAGGTGAGATGTAATTTTGAAAAAACTTGCAAACTTTTTAGCAAAAATTGTTGTCCAAGACATTGCAAAAGAGGATATGATACTAGAAGCCTATGCAAATCTCTACAATTAATTTGTAAATTTCCCGGCCAAATAGTGAGGTTTCAAAAATTTTAAAATCCCTGCGAAATAAAGATACCTGATGTACATTACAAAGTTACCCATAAAAAGAAGAAAAAATATACTCAAGATCCTCCACCTCTGAAAATAAGTCTTAGACCAATAGACAAATTCAGAATAAATAGTTTTTAAAGTGTTACTTATACACTGAATGTGGAGCGAAGGACGTGAAACGTATACGATGGAATAGCCGGTAAATTTTCGTTCCTGAATAAAACACAAGATGCCGAAAAAATTATGAGTCCTGATCAAAAATTTTAATATGAATAATGTTATATGAAATTAGTTGATTCACATCTACAATATCTCAGCCTCGACATAAGAACTGTATTTAAAAAGTTCCATTCATATGTGATTCATAAAATAAGACCCGGTGATATTCCAGAAACGAAGTTCATCTCAATCTCAAGCATAATAATACAAAATAATATACATGATGATAAAATAGAATCAATATGCCTTAATGGGAACTCAACTCTGCGTGTATTTTTATGCACGAGGACATCAAACTGAGCAGAGGAATTATCTTTTTCAGAATTAAAGGTACTAAGAAATGAATCATGATCAGGATGCTACAATAGATACTCTACACTCTGTCAGTATTGTACGTAGAGTCAGATGGTTGTGAAAACTTAATATTGACTCTTATTACTAAATTTCCTTTAATAAGAATCAAGAGTCAAATTTTATTAAAATTATACCTCAAATGCAATGGTGGTTTTTATTATATTTAATTACCTTTTTTTTTTAAGTTCAAAGAAAATTTTCTGGAATACATATGTAATAATATGTAAATAATATATATATGCTTTCTTTGTAGTAAATATGCATTAAAACATGAAATATTTGAGACAAATATTATGAAAACTTTTTTTAAAAAAATCGGTTCTATAGACGAGGATCCATAGGTGTGAAATGTCTAAGGCATGAAGAATTTTCTTAATCCGTCAAGTCTTGTCTAACACATGATGTGAGCTGCACCAGTATGTATTTT
This sequence comes from Nephila pilipes, assembly GCA_019974015.1. Taxonomy (NCBI): domain Eukaryota; kingdom Metazoa; phylum Arthropoda; class Arachnida; order Araneae; family Nephilidae; genus Nephila; species Nephila pilipes. Next base: position 57,265 of record BMAW01051341.1, on the reverse strand, counting down.
ATTTTGATTTCGGTTTCAATTCGATCTCTCAGGATCCTAGAATTGGGCTTTTTCTCCCTTTTCTGCTACAAAGAACAGGGAAAGACATGTTACTTAAATTAATTTATCAAAATAAACTTAATATATTTTCAAGGAAAATAACAATAGTATATCTCGATTCTTTGATAAACATAGAATCACAGAAATAGGATGCCAGTGAAAAAGCAATATATAGTTGTTGAAAACAATAGTATTATTCCTTTTTCTGATGTTATTTAATACTTTTCCTTTTATATTTCGAAGCAATTTCTCGTCATGTAATCTACTGTTCTTTGCCTTTTTATTGTTTATATTGAAATATTTTAAAATATTGTAATTTTATTATAAAATAAACAAAAAAGAACATTCATAAATATATTAACACTCAGAACCTGACTGTTATATATATATATAAACTGCTGTTTGTAGAAAATGCAACACCATGAAGGAATCATCAGAATCAAATGAAATTCGCAGCAAATGTCAATTATAGGATATTATGCAAATTAATAAAGTTTCAGAGCCATCGCGCGTGCGCGGCGCGCGCAGCGCCCTCTGAATTGATGCTGAAAGCGTATAAATAAAGTGCTGTAGCGGGACGTTGAAAAAAGTCTATGATTATTTGTTAGTGGCAAACGTTTAGTGAGACCTGAGTATGCCTCCACGACGGAAGAATAAGAAATTCAAGCAACTTACGGAGTTTGAACGAGGGAGGATAATCGGCCTTCGAGAAGGAGGATTTTCCTATCGCGCAATAGCAGCTCGTATGCAGCGGAACAGTTCCACAGTGATGCGAGTTTGGAAGCAGTGGACCGACGAGCACCGAACAACTCGAAAAACAGGCACTGGACGACAGAAGGTGACGTCAGAGCGCGATGATCGACACCTGCTCCGCATGGCGGTGAATGATCGCACAGCTTCCTCCAGGCAGCTGGCAGCACGTTGGTCTACTGCTACAGGTGTACAATTGTCGGCTTCGTCAATTCGTCGTCGTCTGCTGCGCCGTGGATTGCGTGCAAGGGTGCCTTTATACAGGATTCCCCTCACGGCGAATCATCGACGGCTGCGTCGGCAGTGGGCTCTTGAGCACAGAGACAGGAGAGCTGATTGGCACCAAGTTGTCTTTTCAGATGAATCACGCTTCAATTTGTGGACCCATGATGGCCGTGTTCGTGTTAGACGTTATGCCGGTCAACGCTGCCTTCCTGAGTGTATTATTGAACGACATAGTGGTCGAACACCCGGAGTTATGGTCTGGGGTGCGATTTCGTATCATGGACGATCCAATTTGATACGAATTGAGGGTAATCTCAATAGCAACAGGTACGTCCGTGAAGTGCTACAGCCCGAAGTCGTTCCTTTCCTTCAAGGCATCCCTGGAGCTATCTTTCAGCAGGATAATGCACGCCCACATGTTGCGCGGACTGTTCGAGACTTCTGTTCAGCACAACGCATGCAACTTCTTCCTTGGCCTGCTTATTCACCGGATATGTCGCCTATTGAGCACGTGTGGGATATGGTTGGTCGGCGTCTCGCTCGTGATCCGCGTCCTGCAGTTTCCAAAGACGAACTTTGGTTGCGCATACAAGCGATATGGAATTCTCTTCCTCAAGCAGATATTCAACATCTGTTTGACTCCATGCCACGTCGTATAGCAGCACTTATTGCAGCGCATGGTGGCTGCACCAAATACTGATTTCGGACGCTTAATTTGTTTCTTTTGTTTTGAAAATTTCATCATTTATTTGTATCAGTACAAGTCGTTTCTGCATTAAATTTCATTTGATTCTGATGATTCTTTCATGGTGTTGCATTTTCTACAAACAGCAGTATATATATATATATATGACATTGAGCAAATTGAAGTGACATTTTTATTTATTCATCTATTTTTTTGGTTCTTGTAAAATGTTTCGTTGTAAAAGCGGTGTTATAGAGGTATGTGTAGAGGCGCGTTGCATGTATGCAACAACCGGATTAAATGTGCATGTGAAGCCCGTTGTATGTTCACAACAATCGGAATAAGATTGTGAAATATTTTGCATTTACATCGCAGTAAGAAAAAATTCAGAAAATAAACATTTAATGAGATTTTGGAAATAGAAAATATAAAAACCCATAAAATACATAAATAATTAATAAAAGATTCATCGACGATATAAAACTAAACAATAAAATTATGAATACTTTCAAAAAAACTGTTTGAAGTCCAAGGGATTAATGTCTTGTAAATTTTCAGATATTTTAAAAATTTTCATACACAATATGTATGTTATGTCATCTCACCGCACACTCCTGGTCTCCTAAAAATCAGCGGACCCAATTGTGAAAGGAAAAACAAAAGAAAAAAACGAGCAACGAAACAGTGAGAAATGTTTTTTGTGTTAATAAATGTATTTCTGAAAAAGAAAGGAAATCTTTTTCAATCAGAAGAACATTTAAAAATGTCTAATTCTAATTTTGTTTTGTTTGAAAATTTAAAATATATTTCTTCAAGCCCCTTGTGACGTAACGTCCAATTTCTAGGTAATATTTTAAATAAAATCTAACCTTATTTAAGAAACATTAAATAAGTTAAGTATACATACGGCGCGCCTTTCCACCTCAACTAAGTCATATTATCATTTTAAACGTCCAAATCTGCTTCACCAGCGCTTTTGCCATCTATCGTAGATATCCCCGAAATGGAATAAAATTGTTTTTTAACATATTCCAACTCGAACAGTAAACATTCCGAGAAAAAATAATACACGTGCTCTAATTTTAAAAGTGCTCATTTACGGTATTGCTCCTGAAATCATTGAAATCCTGAATCCAAAGTTCTATTAAAGGTTTTATTGACATTGACTGGAAAAGTTAATTTAAGAATGAATATGTTTGAAATATGTTAAGGACATTTTTTCTCATAGAAAGGTCACTATCTTTCAAGAAATATGCATTACGAGAAGTTTCTTTATGCTACCGGTTCCTTTTCCGTGTTGATTGCTCAGTGATAAGAAAGAAAAAAAATCTTTATATAACAATGATTTACGAGAATATATATTTTCAAATTTCTATTATTGAAACATTAATTAAATATTATGAAGAGTGAACAGAGGACGGGTATAAAAAAAATTGAAAAATTCTCTCAATTTTTTAAGTTGAGAAAATATATTTTCTTTAATGCGATAAAAGAGAAACATATGTATTATTTGTAACTTGAGCAAAGTTTTTACTGTAAAAAGTCAACGTTGAAATACATTTTCGAACTGATAGTAAAAGCTGTGAAGATGATCATCCAAGAAGCATCGCATTAAAAGAAAGTGTTATAAAGAAATCACAATTAAATAAAAAAAAATTATATCAGCTTAGACGAAAATGTTTTTTTCTATAATGAAGACTTTTCTCATTATACTAAAAGCCTATATTTAATTATTTTTATTAATTTCATCTTTAGGTGAGGTGGAAGGAATAAGTCCAATGCAGAAGTATTTAACATTATGTCGACTCAAGTTTCGCAGTATAAGTCGTAATAAATGCATAATTTTTGTAAATTGAGACTCAACATTATCTAAGAAACAAAATAATATATTCTCACCTACTCTCTCTAAAATATATATATTAATATTATTAAGGATAATCACTTGATTTGGTTTGCCAAAAAGCTCAAAATCAGATAAAAACAAAATGAAAACAATGAAATACACTAAAAATTAAGATAAATCGCCAATTTTGAAGGGAGAACAATTAACTTTATGGTCTAAAATTGCAAAAAGTGTTCTAATTTTCTTAAATATTTTATATCAAGTACTTAATATAACTGGTAATTAATATTTTATGAAGTTACAAAATGCATTTTGTTTCTAAAAGTAAGTAATCAAATATGTAGTTCTATAAGAATGTATTACACTTGAGTCCTGAACCCGTTGAGGACCCATAGTGTACAGGGGATGAAACACGTTAAAAATACGTCGAGGATCAAAGTTTTCATGCTGCCCTGGTGCGGACTATTGGAGAATGGTGAGGACACAGTTCAGGTGGCGTACTCCTCAATTGATCAAGGCTCAAAATTACGGGTCAATTACCAATAGTCCTCGTGTTCCTTCAAAGTGCCACTTTAACATATATAATCAATGTTATTTCAGAAAAGTAATATATATACTCTGGAATGAGTAAAAATTTGATGTTAAGTAGAACGTGTTGGAAATAGATTGATTATATTGTATTTTTATGCATTGAAAAGTAATTATATAGAATCTCCGAAAGAGTTGGTAAGAGATATGTTGGAAATAAATTATTTGGATACCGCCAGGAGGTGCCTTATCTCGTGTAAGTCAGAGCTCACGGTTTCATGGGTAATATTTCAGAGTACATTTAGATCTTGACCATGTTAAGCGGGTTGTTTCTTCCTTTAATGTAATTTCTCCTGACAACAAAAGAGGGTTCAGTTAAAATGTAGGCTGCTTGGAATCCTAGTAATAGATTTGTAACTAGTGTAATTATTTGCTTATGTGTAATTGGTGCGTAGAGACTGTAAATAAATGTGTTTAAAAAGAAAGAGCTCTACCGCTTTTGCTTGTTGGATTATTATTCACCACAATATTGGTGCAGAAACTCGGAAGGAATCTACGTAGCCAATTAAAGGTAAATCTTTGAATATATTTTTCATCTCTTTTTAAAATCGGTTTCGGAAACACGATTGAAACTTTTGAAAAATTGAAAATCAAAAGAGCCGCTTTGCACAGAAGTATAACTGCACTTTATAACAAAAAAAAAAAAAAAAAAAAAAAAAAAAAACGACGCACCAGGAAGGAGTTGCCCAATTGTAATGAAATTTCGTAAGCAAAGACATTTGGACTGAACATGCAAATGATTAAAATTTGGTGTCCATTGAATGAATAGTGGGAGATACAGTACATCGGAACTGCTCACTCAGCAGGTGTATATAAGAAGCTATTCTCAATCGGATGGTCAAATTTTCTGTTGCATTGCGATTTAGGATACCTTTCAACGACTAAAAAAATACCTCTCCGCAGAATTCGAGTTCATTTCGATCCACTGACATTATTGAAAGAGGTCGTATTATTGGGTTGCAAGAGGCAGGTTGGGCAAATTGGAGAATCGCTCGTCATATTGGTCGAAGCGATGCTGTCAAGATTGGGTGGACAGTGGCAGATTTCAAAATCATGATGGTAGTGGTCGAACAAGGGCCACAGTATATTGGAAAGACAGAGTGATTGTCAGATCAGCTGTCACTGCGCCTGATTCATCGTTATCAACCATCAGACGTGTGATCCGCTCACGAGTGTACACTATGACAGTTCACAGACGCCTGATAGAGCGAAATCTACGCTCGTACCGATCGCTACGCCATCTACCACTCACGCCTGCACACAGTCGAGTCAGATTTCAGTGGTAATTACAGTACTGGCTGGATAGTGTGCATTCCAACCTGATTCCTCGATCAGGTTGGAATGATGCTGACTGGGGACGTATAGTGTTTAGTGACAAATCCCTCTTCCAAATGTGTCCTGACGATCATCGAAGATGTGTTTTGAGATGCTCAGGGCAGCGTGCCGATCCTGCTTTCACTATTTCACGCTACATAGGCCCTCAATCAGGAGTTAATGTCTGGGATGCTATTTCCCTCAATAGTCGAACCACTTTGGTAGAAATTAAAGGTATACTTACAGCACGGCGGTACTTCTACGACATTCTGAGACCTGTTTTGCTACCGTTCCTTTTGAAGTACCCTGGTCTCCTTATTTCTCAGCAAGATAATGCCAGACCACATGCGACACGTGTTGTTATGAACTGTCTAACAGCTTGTCAAACACTTCCTGGGCAAGCCAGATCTCTCTCCAATCAAGTATGTCTGGGATATGATGGGAAGGAGACTTCATCTACCAGGAAATGTTATTGACCTAGCCCGACAATCGGAGCAAATTTGGCAAAAAAATACTGCAGGAGACCATCGGGGAACATTAGCATTGTATGGCACGCCGTGCGGCAGTTTTTATCCAGGCTAAAAGTTGATAAACACCTTATTGAGCTCGTTACTTTGTAATTATGTAACTCTGAAATAAATCATTCAATTTTTAATCTTAATTATTTTTATTTTGTACCTAATTTTCCTATCGGCCAATTTTTATCTCCATCGCACGACCCCTTCTTGGAGCGTCGTTTTTAATGTTATATATATGTAGCTATATATATATATATATATATATATATATATATATATATATTATATATATATATATATATATATATATTATATATATATATAATTTATGTATTTAATGTTTAATGATTTCAGTATTCATTTTTTGAATTTCAAAAAAGTAATCAACCATTTTGAGGAACACCTTGAGAGGGCATATCAGGGAAGTCCATTTAAAATCTTGTTAATAGAAGGTAATTAAATACTTTTATTACATATTACAGATTTATTTGATAAAGATTGATATTACATTCGTTAAAAGGTTACGTTATTCAAAAAGATACGTTGAATGTCATAATTCTCAATGATCTGTTTAATTTTTTTTTTTGATTAACGTCACACTAGAAATAACACGAGGGCTATTGGTGATAGACCTTGTAATTTTGAGCCTTAATCAAGTGACGAGGTTGACACCTGAGCTGCCAACTCCTTCTCCTAGCTTCAACACCTCGCCATCAGTAGGACTATGACCTCGACAGATTTAACCTGCATTAACCCCGACTACATGGCCGGTCTTTATTGATATGAAGGCCCGACTCGACGAAAACTACCGACTATGAGTGCAGTACCATGACCCCAAGGCTATTACGTCCAATCCCCATGCCTTAAGATAAATGTGAAATATAATTCTCTTTATCGATCTTTTTGTAATGAAGCCTTGGAAACAGTGTGATGACTATTGGCGACGGGCTTCGTAATTTTGAACCTCGGTCAATTAATGAGGACGACACCTGAGCTAACACCTCTCTCTCTAAACTTCCACACCACGCAAATGGAAAGACTTGGAGCTTCGAAAAATTTAACGCGTATCATCTCGACAACACGAAGGGAGGTCATTAGTATCAATAGGACTCGAACCCACGATTCGATGAAACATCATCTGCTGCAAGTTCGCGACCATGACTACTAAGTTACTGCGGGCACTAATGTTTTTACTGAAATATATTTTTAATGAACAAATAATACAACTAAGCGCAGTTACTTAAAGACGCAATATATCTAATATACCTTAAAACTATTTTTACTCTTTCAATGACAGGCCCATGGTGTGTGCTGAAGAACATGTAGCCAATAGTAATAGAAGTTTCTCAATACCATGGACAGGAGGAAGATTGTGTGGCTCTGAAACGTAAGAAACAATTTTCAATGAATCTTGTAAACTGTGTTATTAATATATTTTTGAACATGTACTGAATGTCTTTTTTTTAAGTTTAGATATGAATTATATACAGTCAAATCTGTTTTATGCGCTCTTTTTTGAGCAGTTCTTTTTGAGCGTTTTTTATGTGCTTTTTTTTAATGCGGCGTATTTACTCCATTAGTTAACTCGACCGCAGTCTTAAAGTCAAATTAAGAAGTCAATAAGCTTAAAACTCTAAATTAAGATACGTAAGAGAAAGACAACACACAGTTTATAAACAATTAATATAGATATGCACGATCATTTTCTCTTTTGAACCTCTCATAACTCAATTAATTCTAGTCTACATTCTTATGATAAAGTTTTATCTTACCCTATCACTTATTCCGGTTCAAGTATACTTTTCGATTCAACCAGATTCAACCCCTATTGTTCAAATAAGGAGTTACTTCCAACATAAATGATCACGATTCACTTCTATCTACTTGTACTTCTATTCCTCTATATCCCTTCTATTTCCTTTCAATTCTATTTCGTTTACATATCACTATCTCGAATTCAATTCAATACTCTTCTTATCTTCATATAATTAAATTGATATGTTTTGTTAGTTCGGCAAGGATATTGTAATTGAATGCAAATTACAAAAAAATCTCTAGGTTAGTGCAGGGAAAATCGCTAATAACCCAACGTCACAACAGATGATAAGTTCATCAAAATGGCATAATGTGAATAAAAAGTAATAAAAAAGTAATTTAAAAAGAAAGCAACAGATGGCCCTTCTGATCTGGTGATGTGTGCGTTGTAGCCTCCTCAAGTGAAACAGTGATTTTGAATAAGTTGTCTACAAGAAAAATCCATATTCTTGACTACGAAGAATGATTTTTTTACTCTCATTTTGAAATTTTCTTAAATGTAACACTTAATGTATAAGCAAATTCCTCCTAGAGTCGGAATGCGATCGTTACGCCTCTGAATCTTCAACTATGCGCCGGTTTATATTTATTCAAATACGTTTTCTTCACTTTAATCAAAAAAACTAACGAAAGTAAGCAGAGGCTTACTTACGTACCCTTACATTCTCCCCTCGTGTAATGATAGCAATCGCATTCCTTCTAGTGCGACGTTAATAAAACTAATCAATCATCAATTACAAAAAAAAAAAAAAAAAAAAAAAAGGAAGTGCTCATCTTTCCAGCTTAAAAAAATTTGACTATAAACTAAAAAGTGTTGCGCGCTCTCCGACTGCATACTAACACGATCATGCATATTTCAGGTTTTAGACAATAATTTTTAGCTGTAGGGCCGGACGAAACTTTCTTTTATTATGTTGATAATAAACTGTTGTTATATCTACATTTTCATTTAATTTCTTACTATCCGGAGAAAAAAAATTATTTTTACTGTTTTATCACATAGAAAAATTTGGTTTTCTTTAAAAAAATTTATATATATTATTTTAACTTTTGATGTTTCGAAACAAGAATTGTAGTTAAAACTTTTCTGAAATTATTCAGTTCCTTAAAGCAGAGGGATTCTTATATTTATAATAAAATACACAAAACTTAATTTTTTAAAAAAAGAGTAAAAATGCTTTTCAGTAATCAGACTAAATAAATACTTGAATTCGTAAAAAGTGTAAAAATAAAAAAATTGGAGGAAATTTGCTAATGAAATCCTATGACAATGTAATTTCAAGTGTACTAAATAATGGAATTTAGTTGAAGAATAAAAATAAATTTTTATTACATAAGTATTTTAGTTGTAAGAAACTAAAAAAAATATCAAAATATTCAATTCTTCTCCCTTCAATCAATGCGAGGTTATTAATTAATTCCTAATTATTCCCTTTTTTCTATCATTACTGTTGTTGTTGTTTAATGCGGTGGTTGAAAATTATTTAAATGGACAGTAAGAAGAGAAAAATGGTATATTGTACGCCAGTTTGTAAGTTTAATTAGGATTGTTTATTAACTCCGGCACTGAGTAAAGCAAAATAACAGCTGTTGGTGATGGACCTCAAAATTTTCAATACCTGTCGAAATTAACGTGTTCGATACCTGATTTGGCAACTCCATCACCATATTGCCAAACCACTCCAACGCTGGAACATCGGACCTGAACTAGATTTGATGCTCATCAGCATCACTACAATACGAGACTTGGATGGCATCAGAGAGAGAGGATTGGTATATACGACTTCACGAAAACAACAATTAAAGGACCATCATCGCTACGCTACCGCTGCAACAATGCAGTGCATAAAAATACATTGTCAGTATAAATTATTATAACAACTACTAAAAAGCATATAAGTTCTGATGAGTTATACATAAAATATTTTCAGTTGTTGCACTAACCCAAAAACATTTCAAATAAGTATATGAATAACTAGATCTATTTAGCGGAATAACAATAGTGATATCAGAACTACATATCTGATTGATAGCTTATAAACATTTCACTGAGAAGTAACACCAGGATTATTGGCGGCAGACTTCATAATTTTAAATATATGTAAATGGTGACGAGATCGCCCTTCGAGTTGGCTCCTCCTTACCAAATACCTAAAACATCGGGAACGCTCGGAGCCTCGACATATTTAATGTGCATTGTTCCCATTATTTGGCTATTCTATGATGGCTCAGGGTGCTTGCGGTAACTAAGGGCTCATGATCGGGAACTCGCGATCGAAAAAGAAACGCTTAAAAAGGTTTTTACTTCATGTTTACTTAATTTCGTTATTTATTATTCCATTTGTCGTGTCTACTTTTGTTATGTAGAATTACTTTTAATAATTAGCATACACTTTAACTGCTGAACTCGTTAGCTAGAATATCTGCTATATTTTTCTAAGACAATCAAGTTTAAATATCTGGCGGCAGTAGCCTAGTGGTCATCGTCCAGAACTCACGGTCAGCGTCTGTTTCATCAAGCCGTGTGTTCGAGTCCGGTTGCTACTAAAGACCCGAAATGCAAAGTGGTTGATGCACGTTAAATCTGTTGGGACTCCAAGTCCTTCCGTAAGCATAGTATGAAAGCTTAGAGGGAGACTTCGGTTCAGGTTCCGTCATCGTCTCTTGATAGTGGTTCAAAATTACAAGGACCCTTGCCAATAGCTTTCATGTTGCTTCTGAGACGAGGCTCTATTAAGCTTTTAAATCATTTAAAACTATGTGTATTTTCCTTAATATGAAACATTCCTTTATATTGATTCTATTTATGGTTAATGTTATTCTGCCTTTTCTTTGTAGTAAGACTTTGATTTCCTACGCAAATTATGCGCCAAGATACAAAGTACACATATTGTGGAATGAGGTTGCAGTTAATAGAGTGGGTGCCTATTCAGGTGTAGTCTTCCTCACACGACCGTTGTTAAAAATTACGAGTTCCATCTTAAATAGCCCTCGTGTATCATCTAAATGAGACGTTAATAAGCGAACACTAAATGAATAGAAAGATATAAATTGTATATGTGATAATAAACGTTACTTATGTAATTTCAGGAAAAGAAACCTAAATTAAAAGAGGAACAATAATATGTAAGAGTAACAGTGGGGCAGCGGTATCTCGGCAGTCATAGCCACATCCTCAGAAATTTAACTCTTAAGTAGACCTAACAATTATTTCGAACAGTAAAATAACATTTGGTTTGGTTTTAATAACGTCGAACTAAAAGCAACACATGGGCTATTGGTGACGAACCTCGTAATTTTTATTCACGGTCAAGTGAGGAGGACGACACCTAAACTAGCACCTTCCTCTCCTAACTTACACACCACAGAAATAGAAGGAATTTGGGCTCCGAGGGATTAAACGAACATCAGCCCAGGCTGCGCGCCGAGTCCTTAGTGGCATCGAGTCTCCTGCCCACAACTTGAAGGAAACCTCCAGTCACGAGGCTGCGGCATGACAACTAGGCTTCCACAGCCATAGGAAAATAGCGAGTGGAAGTTCAAGTCACAAGAGCCATATTTGGCTTATTTCCGCTAAACATTTTGGTTCATCTTTAATCTAGCAGAAAAAAAGAAGTTCCCGAGTTACTCTAGAGCAAGGATCTCAAACGTCTTGGCTTAAGGGCAACACTGATATTACTGTTAAGTCCACGGGAAGAAACTTATCTAGTTTATACCAGCATTCTACAATTTCGAATAAGTAGGTATTTACCTAAGAAACAAGAGTTTTTGTTCAGAAAATACACGTTTATTACGTTTAAAAAAAGTATTCGAAATATTACTCATCTCTAGCTTTACATTTTTCTCGTCTCGGTGACAATTAGTGGATTACATGTAGAAAAAACTATCTCTTTGAGGAAAACCAGTTATACAGCTATTTTCTAAGAATGAATCTAAGATATGAAGAACTGCTAAGCAATTGTGTGCCCCATCGACGCAAAATAAGTGAAAATCGACAGGAATCAAGACTGGTGAGTATGCCGCATGTGAAAGTGTTTCACAATTATACGCTTCAATTGTTTCTTTGTCCAGTTATGCTGTGTGTGACGGTGCATTATCATGAAGCAAAATCACTTTGCGTTGACTTTTTTGATAATTTGGTATTTTCCCACGCATATCTTGAATCAAATTGATCATTTGTTTTTGTTAACATTCAGTATTAATGGTTTCGTCAGGTTTTACCAGCTCATAAACGATCACACGTTTCTGATCTTACCAAATATAAAGAATTCTCTTCCATCCATAGCAATTCGAACTTGCAGTCGACATCGATGGTTCGCCAGGAGTTTCTCATTTTCTCTTACGCTTAGGAGTCTCGAATTATATCACCTTTCATCAACAGTTACAGTTCGTCTGAGAAATGACTTTCTTTTGTACCCGGAAAGAAGAATTTCGCAAGTCGCTTATCAATTTTCCTGCTGTCCTTTATTTAGTTCATGTGAAGCCTATTTCCTTAATTTTTGGAACTTTTCCATGGCTTTCAAACATATGGAGATAATACTCGAGTCATAATTAATTGATACAAGAGTTGTTGTTGCGTTTGATCATCCATCTCATCCAACAATGCTTGCAATTGGCCGTCTTCAGTTTTATTCGGTGTTATTCCACGTTTTTCATTTCTTAAGACAAAATCACTACTTTTATATATAAATATTTTAAACCACATAAAACACTATGATTTGCCAAGAAATGTTTCTCACCACAATCTTTGATAAGCTTTCAATGCGATTGGTCGGCAATTTTCTTCAAAAGGTAACAGAAAAATCAGTCCTGTCAGCAAATCCTTATTTCCAGGCATTATTTTAATGTTCATGACCATTAAAATAATGCTGCTTTAGGAAACTTCGATTGTTGTGAGTTAAAAGTCTTTATCAGATAGCAAAGTAAGAAAATGGTGAATATGGCGTGGTTCGATAGAAACTACAATTACAGATAGTATTCATTGATGGACAAATTCTGGTTTCATATTTACATACGTAGTAAATGTAAATTTGAACTTCAAAACTAACCGGCGACATGTTCAATTGGAATTATGTTTCGAGAAGGAGTGAACTCTCCTCCATTTTATATATCGGTTGGTAGTTTCGAACTAGAGTCAAGAGCATCTTCTTACGGCAGAGGGAGCCAATGCTAGAACTGTGCTTTTCCTGTCGTTACGTCTTTGATAAATGAATAGAAGGGTATCTTGCGCAAAGTAGGATAATAAAATGCAGGTCGTGTAAACGAGGTGGCCTAATAATATACATGGGGAACTCGCGGTAGGAGATGGGAATTTCACAGTGAAATCAAAATAAACTACATCAGGGAAGTCTAGTTTTGCTATTGAACCAGTGTTGGCCAGAAAGCCATGACTTGGATAGAGACATGGGCTGTGAATCCTTTTAGATCAAACTGATGTTCTGTATAAAGTCAAGGATAGATACATAGTAAATTATCAGTATTAGTTGCCGAAACACAACCAGGAAAGCTGACTGTTCTCCTCTCAAAATAGTAGAGTAACTTCTAATTTGTTCGATTATTAAATTGATTAAATACTGAATCAGAACGAAATATTCGGTGTAAAATAAATAACGTGCACATTTTGTATCTTAAAAATATTAATTTTTTACATTTTAGGGAATAAAATTTTATGTATTTCACATATTTATTATTTTTCATTGAGTACCTTAGTCTCTAAAGTGGAATAAATCTCGCATTCGTCATTTATCGAAAGTTTTTCTCAAAATATCTTTAAACAACTGAAAACCATTCTTGTAATTAAAATTGAACTATTTTATATCATGTAGAAATACGTTACTGAACCTTTATAACTGACGGATATTTAACAAAATTCTTGTAAGTCAAGAATTGCTCGTCTCCTGATATTTCAATTTCTTAAGATATTAACCTTAAAAAATTTGGGAGAAGTGTTGTCAAAAATAAGTAAAATATAAAACTGTATTAAGAAATTTGGAGAAAATCTCAGTAATAAGGAGAACGCAATAAAATGAAATAAGAAAATAATATACTTTTAAAATAACTCATGCATACCATATAATTCAATCTTTATTTCATATATGCTTAACTGTTTGAAAAATATACTGGAAATTAAAAGAAATTCTTGTTAGAAATTTCACAATTGTAAAAATTGTTTGTATTCTTTTGTGAGTAGGCAACTGTTGTTTTAAGTTGTGACAACAAGCGGGGACATTCTTTATATAACCTGTACAGAAGACTTTTCTTTCCTGTGAGTAAGCAAATGTGTTTTTAAGTTGGAACTTTGAGAGAACGCCTTACTGCAAAAATCACAAACATATGGCTTTTCTTTAGTATGAATACGCAAATGTTTTCTTAAATCGTCATTTTGAGAGAACGCCTTACTGCAAATTTCACAAACATATGGCTTTTCTTTAGTATGAATGCGTAAA
>BMAW01051341.1:0-43032 GCA_019974015.1 Nephila pilipes | reverse complement strand
TGCAAATTTCACAAACATATGGCTTTTCTTTAGTATGAATGCGTAAATGTTGTCTTAAACTGTCATTTCGAGAGAACGCCTTATTGCAAATGTCACAAACATACGGCTTTTCTTTAGTATGAATCAGGAAATGTGATTTTAAGCTGCACTTTTGGGAGAAACCTTTCTGGCAAATATCACATACATAAGGCTTTTCTTTAGTATGAATACGTAAATGAACTTTTAACTGATCATTTGTAACGAAACCCTTCGCGCAAATTTCACAAACAAAAGGCTTGTCGTCGGAGTGAATACGTCGATGCACATTTAAATTATGTCGATGAGAAAAGGCCTTGTTGCATTCTTCACAGTAGTAAGGTCTTTCATTTGTGTGAGTGAGCAAATGACTTTTTAAAGCAGATATTGTATAAAATAATCTTTTGCAAAATTCGCAAGAATGTGATTTTTCTTTCGAATGGATACTTTCATGTCGTTTTAAATTTTGCAACGAAGTTAATGTTTTGTTGCATATTTTGCAGGTAAAAATTTTTTCTTTCGAATGAATTCTTAAATGATGCTGAAACTTTCCTTTTGATAAAAAAGTCTTTTGGCAATGCTGACATTTGTGAATATTTTCTCCGCTGGTATTCGGAAAATGCGACTTCAATTCTTCCAATTGAGCCAAAGTCTTGTCCGATTGCTTGGAAGGATGTTTTGTATTCATCTGAAAATATACATTATTAGAAAGAGGCAATTTCCTTTTAAATTTCTGAAACAAATATCACATAAATTGCACTTACCGCGTGAATCAAATAATAACAGAAAATCGTAATATTCTCCGAAAGAAGGCTTGGTATTACAGTCTCAAGGATTTATATCCCTTCAATTAGTACCGTTCATGTTATACTGAAGTACATTAGGACATCGAAATTTCTTTTTTAACTGTAACAATAGTCAAGTGCTACACGAGTTTTATTAAAGATTTGATGACTTGTAGTTAGCGACCTCGTTAGTTTATTGTCTTTTGTTACTTCACGTGTGAGAATAATGAGGAAATCAAATTAAATGTTCACTTCTTAAGAATCTAGCTTGTAATAATCAAGAGAATAAAAATCCAGAAGGGTAAACAATTTTAAAACTAAAAGTTATCCGGACAGACCCTTCAAAGAATATATGGATTATTTTTATTTGAACAATAAAAACGATCGAACCAAAGAAGAAAACCTGTTGCGCTATTATTTTAAATATTAGTAATTAGAAAAGTTTAAGTCTTAATTCAATTAGCTGTAGTTTTCTCTTTTAAATAATCCATTTGGCTTATAAGCACATGATGGAGCATTTTAGTGATTCCTCATGGGAATGTCTGAGTGGTCATGGTAAAGAGTTCGAGGCACATATAATTTTTGAGAAGTTGTGGGCAGTAGTCCTGATACCATTAAATACCCGTCATACAGTGGAGCTTTACCGTGTTAAATCTATCTAGACAGAAAATCCTTTGGCGTGATGGGGAAGTTAAGAGAATGGATACCAACTCAGGTATCGTCCTCGCCACTTCACCGTTTTTGAAAATCACGAAGTCCATCTCAAACATCCCTTTTATTCGTAGCATCTTTAGCTTAACGCGCTATCTTATTTATCACAATTTAATTTTATAATAAATTATTTGTGTCGGGAGTGATAGTCCTTTTTTTGAGTGTGGGTCGCTATAACCTAGTGGGTCGCTATTGGCAAACTCACTGACAGCGTTACTTCCATCGAATAGTGAGTTCGAATCCTGATGTGTGAATCAATTAATAAGAGAAAATCGTAATATTCTACTTAAGAAGATTTGGTATTAGAGGGAGAGAAACTAGAATTTAAATCCCTTCCATTGATTCCGTTAATGTTAAACTTAAATACACACAGCTGGATACCAAACTTTTACTTTAACAGTAATAATTGTCAAATTACACTGAGGACAATCGTTTCCGTTCCTACATGGAAACTGGAAGTCAAAAAGAGTTTGAAGGTTGTCATTCAAAATTTTAATTAATCGTGGAAAACGTTGAATGCGTCTCTTTTGAAAATAAAACATTAATCTACATCCTTCTAATAAAATCCATACGAAAATTTAATAACATCTTAAGTGTAAAGAAGATCAGAAATTTTTGATCAATTTCATTTGAATCCAGTAGCTCGTAATCTATCATGACATAAATTAGGTTGAATTAGAATCTACTGCACAATACATTCTCGATGAAAGCTTGTTTTAATCATGTTAATTGTCAAGAATAAAAATACTCATACAAAATCGGTCCTTTATATAGTAATGATTTGTTTGTTAATGACAAAATATGAAACAACATGAGAACTATTCTGAAAGAATTTCCAAACTTTCAACAGCAAACAATTGAGGAGGATGAAATTTGAACTGGAACCATATTCTTCAAACTTCCACACATGTCATGGGATGATTAGGAGCTTCGAAACATTGGATGCTCAGTGGAAGCAAGATTCGAACCTAGTAACGGACGGAAACAACACAAGCAGCGAGCTCCCAAGGATTACCACTTAGCTGCAGCGGCATTAACACATTATATAGAGTACATGAAATTAATGATTTATATACCCTTCATTCTGAACTCTTGTATATAAAACTAAATGAAATAACACACACACATGAGAGAGGTGGAGCACGCAAACGAAGACTATTATGTCTTACTGTAAAGTTATATGGATGGTTATTATTGATAAAAACGCTAGGTCTCTCCGTTCATTCATACTGTCGTGACCTGTAAATATTCAAAGAGTATTTAAGAAAAACTCAGAATTCATGTAATCCTTTTCTCATTAATTCTAAAAGAATGTGACTGTAGTTGTCTAGAGGTTATGGTTGCGGACACGTGGAGGGTGGTCTTCGTCGAGTCGTGGACTCGAGTTTTGATGGATCTGCTGCACAATTTCTCATCGTGTAGCAGGACAAGTAAACATTAAATATGTCGGAGCTCCAACTCCTCGCAGTGACGTGTGAGGAACTTTCGAGAAGGTTGTGCTAGCTCAAACGTCGTCTTCGTCATGTTACTGAAGCTAAAAATTATGAGATCCGTCGCCAAAAGCCCTCGTGTTGCCTCTATAGCGATGTTAATAAAGTCAGGAAACCATTTCTAAAAGAGAATCCTACTTTTATATTTTCACCAAATTATGTGTCAATTTCCTGAATATAAGCTCAGAATTGTTTAAATTTACCCCATTGAATTTTTTCAGAAACCCACTACTACTTAGTGAGTGAATGTAAAGGTTATTGGCGCAAGAGGCCAGGTGCGGCTGTGCTGCGCCAAACAAGATTTAACTGCGGTCTAGACATGAAAAAATAGGGAAAAAAAAAGACAAAAATTGGTTGACAAGAAAGAAGGTCGAAAAAAGAGAAAGTTCGCTAGGGTAGAACGAGGGGGGGGGGGAAGAGGTGTCTCACCGGTGTTTGCAAAAGACAGTAAGCACCATAGGAAAGAAAAAGATCTCTAGGGGCCATCAGGATCGTGATGTCCGTCCTTACCTACAACTGCTACTCAGCGAAGGCTTAAACCAACAAAATCAAAGGAATTTTTTTCCCGTAAAAAAAATACAAATCGCATTCGAAAGTCACTTAAATATGCATTATACGATTTATGTGTCTAAAAAAAAATAGAAATTTAACATCATTCCAAAACACTAAAGGTTTATGCTCGATGCATCTGTACATATACTAATCAGTATTAATTTAATATAATTTATATTAATTATGATACATTGTTTAGCAGCACACACCCATCCATTTCTGTATTCATAAAATATTAAAACAGGAAAAAAGCCAATTGAAATTTTGTATAAGAGACAAATTTGTCGTAAAAGCAGAAATGTATGATTTATGTCTATAGAAATTTTTTTTACTGATACTTAAAAGGATTTTAAATGTCACTTTAGGGTAAATAGACATTCAGTGATATTATAGTATAGTGGGTTTGATAAGCAAAACCAAATTATAAGGATAAAGGTTTGTTTAATTTATTTTCGGATTAAAATACACTTTAAGAGCTATTGAAATTAGAATTATTCAAGATTCAAATCTTTTTTAAAGCGGAGTTTTGAGAAACGTCCACTACGGAGCATCAGAGAGTTAGGTATAATTTCTCGACATTTGACTATATTTTACAGTTACAAGTTCAAAATTAATCGAATAAACAAACCAAGAATTCCTTCGATAGCTAAGAGTAATTTTCTTTTTCTCTGGATGTTACGAATTTGTGTAACGTATGCAGTCTACGTACCTTTTGAAATGCCCTGAAAGAATTTCTGTTTTTTTTTTTTTTTATTACGATATAAATTCTAGAACCATATCCTTTTATTCATGGTTATATAATTTTTTTAATAAGCATGATGTAATTTTAATTTTGATGTACTTTTAATAAATCAGTTTTCCCTGCCCCAGGGGATTATATCAGGGGACCTCAGGGACTTGCCTTCTTTAGGCAAGTATGGGCATCATGACCCCGAGGTACCCTTGTGATCTTTTTCTTTCCCATGGGGTTTACTGTCTTTGGTAAACACGGGTGACGCGTCTCCGGGATATCCTAGCGATCCTTCTCTATTTTCGACCCTCCTTCTTGTCAACCTATTTGTCTTTTCCTCAATTTCTTCTCTTCTACACTACAGTAAATTCTTGTTTTTCGCAGCATAGCCATATTTGGCTCATGCGCCAATAAACTTTACTTTCTTATATGACCTTTTTGTCTATCAATCTTTTTTCAATGTTTTAATGTCTAGATCACAGATTTACCTTTTTTGGTGCAGTATGGCCACATCTGGCTCTTGCGCTAATAAAACTTCTCTATCATCATCATAAAGATCATTAGCCATTTAATATTCTCTTTTAGGACGAATAATAGCAGAATAAAAAAAATTATATTCCGTTTATTCTATTTAATGTTACTATACATAAAGACTACGTAGTAAGAGATAAAATATTGATTAAATTGTGTACTATTTAGTAGGTTAATTTTCTCAAAACTACAGAAGCAAATTTTCCTTAAGCACAAGTTTATTCAGGTAAAATATTGTGACAATTGTACCTACAGTTAAATAAATTAAAAATTTATTATGAATTAAAATATTGTATTAAAAATTATTAGCCATGGAGCCATACTCTTTTATGTCGAACGATGGTAGAGTAAGAAAAAATAATATTCAAATTATTCTATTTAAATATACCAAGTAGAGAGACTATGTTGTAAAAGATAATATACAGCAAATTTTTTTATGAAGAAAGTTGTAATTTGCTTTGGTTTTATTTCGCTAACGTGTCGCACCAGAAGTAACACGAGAGTTATTGGCGACAGACCTCATAATTTGAACCTCGGTCAAGTGACGTAGAAAATTTATGAGCTGGTACCCTCTCTCTTAGCTTCTTTCCACGCCAATTGGGGGATTTAAGGCTCCCTTCGAGCGATTCCGAAACTAAGAATCGACGAAAGCTCCCTCTACTGGGAGGGGGGAAGGGGCGTTACTTAGTGCGGACAAAGTACTCATACAATACTGGTCATATGGAGCAGAAGTAAATAGTTCTCTTATAAAAGAGAAATTACAAGCTTTATTTTTCTTAATTTTCCTTATTTCGCTTGAATTCAAATTAGGAACTTCTTAGATGCTTTTAATTTTTTCAATTTTGCTCTAATATTTTCCATTTTCTTATATTTATGTTTTGACAGCTATCATGAAGTTTGAAAATGACGTCACAGGGTAATAAATATTTCCTCTAGACAGAACTGAAAGAAGTAGAGCTGTTTCCCCACCTCGATTCTTCCCCTTCTATCTCCCCCTCCATTCAAAACAAGAGAAAAAGGGGGTAATTTGATCTCCCTCGTTCCTTTACGCAGTATCTTGCAAGCTTTTGCGGTAGGAATCGGTCCCTCCTGAGGCTAAATTGCCCTTCTGTGTTGTTCAAGTGTTTGAAAGCTATCCCAAACTAGGAAGAAACTGGTTTTTTCATTGCTTCAAAAATAGTCATCCCTTTGGACAACTTTTTTTTACTCCTTTTTTCATGCCTTCTAATTTCAAAAAATCTGTTTCTACTATTTCATTTTTTTCAAAATCGTATCACTTGATTTATAAAAGATCGACAATGTTAGCGATATTCCAAATTTTGTGTTTACTGATTAATTATATGAAAATAAATTTTAATATAATAAAATGTTCTATATACAAAATTTTGCAAAGAACAGATTTTGCCACCCAAAGTGCGCTTTTTTTTGTAATTATTATTAAATTACTCAATTAAATATTAGAATTAACATAAATGATGAAATATCGAGAAATGGACAACAGTAAACTTTTCCAATATTAAAATTAAAGGAACCAGTAAATTATTAAATTGATTTTATTTTAGCTAAGTATAATTAAAATCAAAGCAAACGATAAATTATTAAATTGAATATTATATCAACTATATGTAATTAAAATTAAAGGAAATGACTAATTATAAAATTGAATATTATATCAACTATATGTAATTAAAATTAAAGGAAATGACTAATTATTAAATTGAATATATTTAAGCTATATGTAATTAAAATTGAAGCGAACGATTAAAAATTGGAAAGTGATTTCGTACGCGAAAAGTGATCTGGTTCGCCAAAATTGACCCAACTAAAACAATAGCCCCTTAGGTGGCTAAAAAGCTGAAACCTGGTCAAAACAAATTGCTCAAAGAGGTTGCTGTATTGTCAGTATGTGGTTGTATTAACTGAAATAATTATTTGAATTTTGTTGCAAATATTGTATCCAATTCTAATTGCCCCAATAGGAAAGAAAATTTATATCAAGGCATTTGCTTTTATTAAGAGTTTGATTTTTGTAACTAAAAGACACAGATTGTAATATATATTTATTTTAAATTTCATAGCTGTCGTGTTGCTTTTAGAGCGAAATTAATAAAAACTAAAAAAAAAAGCAAATTTTATGCTAAGTATATATATACACTTTTCATTTACTTTTTTTACAAGATTTTATTTGGATTGCTCTCATATTGAAAACAAAAGTTTTAAAATCATTACCTTAACTCAATTTTTGTTTTTTGTGAAACAATTATCTATAGCAGGGGTATTCAACCTTTTACACTATGGGAACCCTTTGAGCTTACCGTTTTCTTGAAGGAACCTCTTGATCAAAGTGCTGAAAAAATACGATATCAAAGCTTTATCCTACTCAAATAAACAAAATTATTACTGCCTCTTTTTTTTCTTCATCACAACACAAACTTCTTAATAAGATAATGAAAGGAAAGATAGCTAATGGCGGTTTTTTTTTTTTTTTTTTTCCTAAAATGTATTCTATCAATGAATAAAAACAATATTTTAAATTAAAACAAATTCATAAAAAAGAACATTTTTAATGACTTGTCCGTGATTGTTTTTTTTATTTCAAAGTATTTTAGCACTTGGAATAATTGATAAAACCTGCAACCTAATGTCCTGTTCAGCAACCAATCTGTTTCTGCATTTTGTTTTTGTCGCAGCGTACAAAGAGATAACATTTTCTCATACATAGGTCGAAACAAATGACATTATATGTTCCTCAAATCTTTTGGCAATTTCAGGATATTCTTCTCTAAAGTCAATCCAAAAATGCATAATATGAACTTGACTAAATTTTAGTTTCAGTTGAGTGCCGATCAATATATCAATTTAAGAAATACCGATTGAGCCAAAGAATTGAGACTAATATGTGACCTAACGTGTCTCGATTAATGTATTTGAAGCACGTGACTTTCATGAAACTTAAGATTTTGTTTTATCCAAGAAATATTTATTTATACTTATTTTTCATAAGCACTTACGGCACCCCTGTCAAAGTGCTAAGGTACCCTAGGTTCCGCGGAACCCAGGTCGAAGACCTCTGATCTATAACAAAGGCTT
The DNA here is from genome assembly GCA_019974015.1 of Nephila pilipes. Taxonomy (NCBI): domain Eukaryota; kingdom Metazoa; phylum Arthropoda; class Arachnida; order Araneae; family Nephilidae; genus Nephila; species Nephila pilipes. The sequence goes on along the minus strand of BMAW01051341.1, from coordinate 35,128 downwards.
ACAAAAATTTAAGGTAATGATAATTTTAATTTATACAAATAATCACGTTACAGTATCATTAACATCACATGTATGCATCAAACGATAGAAGCTTATAAAAACACAGAATGAACAAAAAAAAAGAATAAATAGTATGCACGTGAAATATTTGTATTTAAAGATACAAAATTTATATTTTATTCCCAAATCAAAGGCAAAGAACCTACAGAAGTGGGACAATGTTCGTATAAATTCAGATATCGTTACCTTTATCAGACCTTGGTTAATTTTTCTGAAGTCTGTCGCTGAAAAGTTCATGTTACTCTAATACGTCATTTACGCAAACAAATAAATAACAAAATCTAAGCTTTAATAAATCATATTTTTCTAAAAATCTAATACTATTTAATAGAAAAGAAATAAGACATAAAATATGGTAACTAATTTTATGAACTTAATAGGAAAGCTATATTCTAAGATACTTCATATAATCATAATCTACATTTATATTCAAAAAATAATTAAATCAACCTTAAACTATAAATTTATCTCAATCAAGAGACTTTACCCACACAATCTCATTATCATAGAAATTTGTCGATTATTTTCGACTTTTAATTATGTAAAATAATGTAGTTGGGGGAGAAATTTACACTTAGGGATACTCTATTTTTAATTATAAGAAGGGAATAACATTTTAGATATATATGAAATTAACACGAAATTCATTAGAGTCTCTCAATAAAAACGAGTACTTGTTTCGTGCTAGGATTATTTCTAAAGAATCTAAGTTATTTATTTATGTTTTGGCACGGAGACTAAAAAAATCAATTACTGGAAAGGAAGAGACGAGGATGATAAAATATCAATAAGCATTTCTACCATCATAAAAATGCAATTTTTCCTTCGTATATATAGTTTGGCGCAATCTCGTTAACCTATCTTCATGAAACGTCCTTTTTTTTATTTTAGAGAGGTGAAAAAACAATTCAATAAAAATTAAAAAGTTGTATGCAAAGTTTTGCAAAGAGCAGATTTAGCCAAACAAGGTGCGTCCACATAAAAAAAATAGTTCATTTGTTAGCTAATAATTGTAAATCAATATTAAAATCATTTGACCACTAAGCCAAACTAAAAATTTGTAATTTGAAGTTCTCCGGGGAATAAAAAAAGGCTGCTTCACCGCTTAAAATTCTAAATAAGGTTATTTATTTTCAGACCTTCCTTGATTCCAATTTACAAATGATTCAAGGTAATACATAAATAGATAAGTATATAAAATACTTATTTTTTATATTTGTTTCCCTTCAATCCAAGAAAAAAATTGGGGGAAATTTATGACGATATATTTTTGGAAATTGAGTTCATTAGTGGTGAAAGCAGGTATCAGACACATATTTCATATATTTTATTTCAATCCAATAAAAAATTCAAGAGAAATTTATTACGACGTGTGTTTGAAAATTAAGTTCGTTCCTAATGAAAGCAGACATAAAAAAAGAAAAAACAAGTTAATTTTTGAAAAGTGGTCGGGTACGGCATTTATAGTGTAAAGAAAACAATAGCCCCTTGGGTAGCTAATATTTGTTGGCAGAGCTTCATTCATATAATATCCATTTAATAATTTTCATTCTGCATTAGTTGCTATACTAAAGAGAGGGGGGAAAGCTAATTCGAGGTCGAAATCTTAAAACAAAATTTGTAAGGATTGAATATTTATTAGTGTCGCAATTGGAAGAAACATGAGAGCTATTTATTGTTTTTTTAAATTTGAAACACGGTGGCGGCTCTAGGAAAATAGGCCTCGAACTCTCGTTGCGATTAAAACATCACTAGCCACAAAATAGCGAGCATAACCATTCGGATACTCCATACGCTGTTTCAAAGCAGTAAAATAATGTTTCCGTTCTTGAGAAATGCACTAGCCATGTAAAATTGTTCACATATATAAGAGCCAGTAAAAATTTAATGCAATAAATATCTTCTCTGTATTCTTCATTTAATCATAAAAACTCGATATATTTTAATCTGATTCCTACAAATGGAGTTTTGAAAAAATAGTAATAAATGGTTACGCACATAATTAATGTAGATGTGCATTCAATTTTATCATAAAAATTTGAACAATATTCCTTTAGTTATAAAACAATTTTAAAAAAAAATTCTTCTTTATCTCTCTCTAAATAGCGTATCTAAAATATCTATTGTTCATTTTAATAATTAATAAAGTAATTTGTATAGTTTGTTTTTTTAAAATAATCAGTAAGAATAGCGTAAAAAACGAAGGATTACTTGTATTTTTAAGAAATCGTGAATGAAGCTTACTTTTTAAACACTGTGAAATACCACATAGATATCTGTATAGCAAGCTAGACAAACTTTCAACGGATATTACTCAACTAGGGGGGATCCTAAGAAATTCCCAGAATCGGCTGACTTCCCTCCGAAGGGTTGTAAATCTCCTTTTGTCAACGTGTCTTTACCATGTATCCTTGCGCATTGAGGCGGGACTTTTAATATTGCTTTCCCCTCTTTCCCTGCTTAGTTTGCTGACTCAACAAATTACAAGCAGGGAAATAAATTAAATTTTTATAAAAAATATGCATTTGAAAGAGCGTAAAAAAATGAAGGCTTCTGTAGAATTACTTTTTTTTTCTGATTATTCAAAGTATTTTTATGATCAATTTAGTGCGTCGGATGCAAGTTTTCAGATCTTTAATGAAAATTTAAAAATACTTGCAAAAATCAGAAAAAAAAAAGTAACTCCATAGAAGCCTTCATTTTTTAATGCTCTTTAAAATGCACTTTATTCCATGCAGTTTAAATAAATATTCTAGATGTGAGACTTTAAGTACGTAACTCCATAGGATTAACATTAGGTGGGGAAATTCGTGGTGGTGTGTCGACGGGGGCCTTAACACTTATACAGATTTAACGTGCAACATCCCATATTCACGGCGAATTTATAGTGTCATCAAATTTCGAGCCAAAGTCTCAATGAAAAATCGCCATTTCATAGTCTGAGACAATGACCACTAGGTTATCTCGTCTGAAGAAAATTTGTATGGAAAATAATATGCTACAAACCATAGGATTCCATATTTGTCACACGTAATTGTTAAATTTTTACTTAAACGTGATTTAAAATTTGATCATAACAAACATTAGCTTATAGGCATGTTAATCGGATACAACTACAATGATATGTCAAGTGTATGTGAGTGAGTTAGTGAATATAAAGGTTATTAGCGCAAGAGCCAGATATGGCTATGATGTTCAAAACAAGATTTAAGTGTGGTATAGACATGAAAAAATTGAAGAAAAGACAAAAATTGGTTGACAAGAAGGAGGATCGAAAATAGAAAAGGATTGCTGGGGTATATTGGGAGAGCATGACCCGTGTTTACCAAAGATAGTAAATCCCATATTAAAGAAAAAGATCGCTAGGGTACCTCGGGATGATGATGCCCTTCATTACCTGAAGAAAGTAAGTCCCCGAGGTCTTCTGATATAACCTCCTGGGCAGGGTGCCCGGCTATACACCCATATACTGGGTACGTATTTTAGTCGCGTCTTACCACATGCATGAGGAGCTACAGTGGGACCATTCTGACATTCCCGGTCACCACATGGGTTGATATGAAAAGTATTAGGTCAACTTATCAATAATTATTATGTTGATTGTCAATTAAACAACAATATAATGTACCAATCCATCCATCCATCCATAATATATATAATATGTGTATATGTAATGATTTAACTTTTAATTCAATAATTACTCTAAATAATAACTTAACTTTCTATTCTATCTTATTCCCTAATACAAAAGTAAAGAGTTCATTCGTATTTCCTTATCCCCTTCCAAAGTATCCTTTTATTCATTACATCACGCGCTCTTGAAACGGATCAATTCTGCTTAAACCAATTATAAATCTGTCAAAAACAATCCCTTTTTAATTCCCTATCTATTATATTTCCCTGGAATCCCCTTATTCATACCACGTTCTTCTGACATTTCATGGGAATATTCCCTGGTATATAAACAAAAACCCAACAATTGATATTTGCAGATTTGGAAAATATAAATCTAGAAGTTCAGCGATTATCCTAATATTTCAATCATCGCTTCAATTGCGGGAATTGATTGCCTAAGGACCTTGATGTTTCTACCAAGTAGAAAGATGTTGAGAAGCAGTCTTCATTCATAAAAAAAAAAAAAAAAAAAAAAAAAAAACTTCTTGGAAAACGCGGAAAAAACGCTGCTTGAAAAACGCTTGTGCAGACCATGAAAATAATGATACCTACATGCGAAATTCTTCAAAACTTCGAATGCGTCATCTCAACATAATAATGGGTTCAAGTTTCTGCCTTCATCATGTTTGCTTTCAAATTATTTCTTCTATTATCTTGTAACATTTGAACTGGACTGCATATCAACTGGGATTGATTCATCTTAATTCATCATAATTTGATTTCTAAATAGAATATACTTTTACATCTAAATTTATACACTGAATTTCTGTAAGTAAGTCTATACATTATTTTTTTTTATTAAGCAAAATGTTTAGTGAGTTGAATATCATATACTGATATAATATAAAAAATTCTGTTTCTGGATTTTGATTTGAAATTTATTACAGTGAAACATTTTTTGATAATGCAAATTGAAATCTTATTATTGCTACAAGGTAAACAAACCAGAAAATTAATGTGTGATACATAAATGAATATGATCTAATTTTGATAAATTGTGCTTTATTAAGAAAATGATTTGAACAATGTTTATTTAGATGTGTGGTGGATATTTTACAATGATATAAAAATATTTTTGAATTTACATATTTTAATTTGAATGAATATTATATTACTTAGAAATTATCATTATTTAGTTTTGAAATGAATATAAACAATGTTTTGAATTGGATAATTATTGAGAAATATTTTTGATATTATATATTTTTGATTTGAATGAAGCATATTGTTGTTTTACATTACTTGAGAAATGATAAATAATGCATGATTTAAATGAATATTATATATTGAGATAAGAAATGTTATATACTTTTTGAAATTAATATTATATGGCTTTAAAATGAAAACCAACAATGTGTTTTATGTAATGAAAGCAAAAGAAATTTTTTGAATGTTTAATTATCAATAATACTATTTTAAGTTTAAAAGATGTTTTGTATTTAAAAGAATGTATGTCTAGTTTAGATGATTTCTATAGATGAAGGTATTAATAAAGGAAGGTGGATAATTAATTTAAATGATGAATAATATGAATAAATAATAAATAAATAAATTAGAATAGATGTTCCAGTTTGACATGCGAACAAGTGTGGCACAGTTTTGTCAACAAACCACATTTCTTCAGCTAATTTTGAAAAAGGTTTGGTTTAGAAATTGTTGTAGACTAAGACAAAAAGAAAGTAATAAATAATACAAAATACTTTTATAACTATTTTTTAAATTTAATTATTAATATTTGTCAAATCAATTTTAAAAAACTTGCATTACCATGTATGTTGACATTCCTGTACCTGTGGAAAATCAGAGTTTAAGTTTTTGCATGTTCATTCTTCACCCAGAGATGCATGTGGAAAATTTGTAAATAATGTATTGCATACTGTGTCAGAGTCTTGTCATCAGTGATCAAAATGCAATTGAATTTAAGAATTATCAAATTAATCTTTTTGAAATTTTATATTTGTTTTATATTACTTTTGATCTACAAAATGCCACCCACACATTCTGTTGTATACGTATTTTTTTTACAGGTTCAAGAATTTGTTGGATGTTTAAGCACACTGCCACACACAACAAATTTATCTTTGTATTTAATATTTTGAATATCTTTTAAAATTGTTTAAGTGTTCTATGAGGATGAAGGGATTTCAAGGCATAAAATTTTTAGGTCTTAAATTTTTAAAAATGAATTCTTTATGTGTAACATTTTTAAATATAACTCTTAATTTTAAATTTGATTTTTTTTCCTTTCGCTGATAGTCCTCGTATTGCTTCAAGTACGACATTAATAAAACCTAAGCCAACCATATCATTTCAGGTTAAACGTTAAAAACATTTAAAGAGTTGATGTTGTTTTAATAAAGCTTTTGCGAGAAAAAAGAATAAGGATAGTTATATTGAATATTTAAATCATATACAAATTAGGAAGAAATAGTATTCAGTAAAGGAAATCTCAAAAAAATATTTTTTATATGTTTTAGCAAGTAATTTTGCAAGTAATACAAAAAAAAATCTGATTTTTTTAGTCGGTTTTTTATTGATTGATTATGGTATTTTCTTATGATATTATGATATGTATACTATTCCGAATTTTTAGACTTAATTGCAGCTTACAAAATGTGATAATATTTAGAGCAGGCTTCTCCTAAACATAAGTTCCGATCCACGAACGATGTGTCTCATACACTACAACAGAAACACGCATAAAATAATCTGATTTGGAGAGTGGTATGAATTGGTACGTGTCTTTGACGCTCGACTTGGTCAAAAATAACTATGCAAATAAATTTGAACTACATATAAAACAATACCTTTAAATACAAATAAATACATGCCTTTTCGTCTCCCAGTTCTGCTTTAACAGTATATGGAATAACGGAAAATGACTCGGATATAATTGTTGTCATTTTAGCATAGATCAGTATTTGGAGGCTGCTCCCGGACACACAAACGTTCATTTTCAGAACGATAGTAATACAAAACTCCGGAACCCTCAAACAAGATTAGAGCTCCTGACGTTATTTGAAGAAAAAATAATTACAATAGGAACAGATTAAGCTCGAATAAAGCCTCCGAACAAGAAATCCTATCTGAAGAGCAATACTCTCTGAATTTCTAGGAGTAAGCATTTCTTTCGATAACATTCAACACATTTTTCAGTATCTGCCCAATTTATTTACGATCAAATAAAGAAAACATCATTGAAAACTGTTAGTTACTGTCATATATTTGTTTCAGACCATTCTTCGGCATATTGGAAAGATATCTGGTAAAAATTCTGACCTTTGTTACACTTTTCCATTATGCTCCGGTGTGATTCCTGTAAATTTTACAATGTTCTCTCTTTTTTTTTTTTTTTTTTTTTTATTAAAAGAACAAATTTTTCTTTGAATCGTGATTTATATTGAGTGACGAAATGGTACAAAATAAGACAAACTTACATAGCTGAAATATTTTCGATCTTTTGAATCGTTTGGTGGAAAATAAATGCCTGATTATGTACAAAACACGTTAATATCTTTGCTGAATCATAATTGAAAAAAGATTTTCAGAAGTTTCGGATGTTTGTCTAAAATGAAAAGAATGTGAACAGAGGGATTCAAATAATTGTAAGACATGCTCTGTAGCAGATGTTAGAGCGAGTCATTTAACTTTTGAATGTCCTAAAAGTATTTTGTATTCAACATTTGCGTTACAGTTAGGCGCAGAATTTCTGAATAGCGAGAATAACAGATTAGTTTTAAGATATCAAAAAAAACGGACGGGAAGAAAGACACTTTTCGAGGAAGGACATAGCATACAAAAGAAGGACTGTCCTCCCTAAAGAAAAACGACTGGTCACTTTATTGTAAGAAACAAACTTATATTAATAGGTATGTAAATTTTGAAGAGAAAAGATTTACTATAAATTAGATATTTATAGGTTTTATTGAAGCACCTCACGTGGCCGATATAGTCTAGTGATAATGGTTTCGGATTCGTGACCGGCAGTTTTCGTTCAGGCGCGATCCTTGACTACAAAAAACCCGCCATGCAGTGGGAGCTTATGCACGTTAAATCTGTCGGGTTCCAATGTCCTCCCGTTGGAGTGGCGTGGAAGTTAGGAGAGAGGGTGACAGCTCAGGTGCCATCCTCGTCTCTTGACCGAGGTTCAAAATTACGAGGTCCGTTGCGAATAGTCCTCGTTTTGCTTCAAGTGCGACATTAATATAAACTAAACTGAAGTAACTCATGTGACTGCAGGAGCACTAGTAAATATTCTATTGAAAAGATTAAGTGAGCTTGTTTTATAGATTAAAAATTGCAGAGCAGGCATACGGCAACGATAGCAACATAAAAGGGAAGTACAATGGCATACAATCTAGGAAAATCCCTCTAATCCTCATGCAATTTACGTGCTTTGTTTATCATACACTTTTAATTTATTAGTTCATGACGCCTCTTCCAGCCGTATGTACTGTACAAAAAATTCGGATATTACAATGTTTGTATAACTTATTTTAGCATCAACAAAAAGATGGGAAATTACAAAAGAATTTATATATTACTCCTAAAACATTAAGCGAAACTCACTCTGAAGCCGAAACAGATTCGGTTAGAGCAAAGAATACACAGGTTAAACAAACTTATAATGCCCCAGAAGAGTTTTTTGAAGCAATTAACGATAATAGACCGGTATCCTAAGCCCAAAAGTCTATTGGATTCAGTACAAGAAATGCCATTTCTTTTATGATTAATTGTATGTTTTGCAATATTGCCCAAAATTAACACTATCAATAAACTTTTTCAAGCAAAAACCATTGTTCTTAAATCAGCTTTTAATGTAGTCAACATAGCTATGACTGAAATCCGAAATTTAAGAACTAAATGTAATACATTTTTAGACGAAACAAAATTGCTTGCAAGTAATTTGAAATTTCAGAGCATTTTCCTGAATAACGAAATAGAAAAAGATTATATTAATAAAAAGTAGAGCATGAAGTTACAGAAAATCCGTTGGAAAAATTTCATTTTTATTCTTTAACACTGTAATTGATACTGTTATTGTACAAGTAGGATATAGATTTAAAGGTATACAAAATATTATTTTTAATTTGAAATTAATGGTTGATATGAAAATTTGAGAAAAACACGAATTAAAATTCTCTTTTTGAAAACTCCGTAAAATTTTATAATAAAGATGTAAATGAAAACCTAATCCAGGAAACTGGTTTGCTACGGAATTTGATTTTAAATGAAAGGGAGTTAAATAATGCACACTAAATAATAATTATAAAAAGTTATTTCTAAATGCATTGTGTCAAAACTTTTCTTTACGTTGGCAGTTACTACCACGCGTGCCGAGCACTTTTTCAGCGAATTAAAATTATTAAAGAATGACCTTCGGTCAAGCATGTGAGCAGAACTCTTAAATGCAGTTCCCATCTTAAGCAAAAGAAAAAGAAAAAGCAACAATTTCTAATGTTCCTGAAGTATTTAATGCAGCAGCATAAATAAAACAAAATCACGCATTATATAAACGTGTATTAGAAATATATATTCATGTTTGTAATTTTTTTAATTGTACAAAACATTTGGGACCCGAAATAGTTTCCTGCATCCAAAGCGGTTTAATGTAGCTCGCACTCACACACACAAAATTCTGATAACAGGAATATAAAACAATTAATAAATATTTCTTTTTATTGTATATCACTGTCCTAGATGTAACACTCTTAAAATGATTCATAAAAATCAAATAATTTTTGGATATAAAGAAACATTCCATTATTCAATGTTCTGGAGTTTATTATTAAAGTTCTTTGTAGATCGGCGGCGATTCATATGGCACAAGCGCAGAGCGAAACAAACACATATATATGTATACAGCTTCTCTAACCAATATTCCCTAAACATTATAATCTTAATTTAATGATGTTCAGTAAGTATTTTTTTTGTCGATAAAAATACTCTAAAACTATTTTTTTCGATGTGCAGATAAATAAATAAATAAAAGGTGCTTACTTTGTAAGGTAAAATTAGCCGGATAGAGATATTACACTCCTTTCAATTGAATGTATTTCGGGGGAAATGATTCACTCTAAAAAAAAATGAAATATTTTTAGTAGCTCTCAGGAGTAGAATATATCTTCTATTTTTGCAGATGCATTGCTAATACAAATAACACCTAAATACTTAAAATACATTTTTCCTTCTTTATCCAAACAACTAACTCAAATGGACGTTGAATTGTAAATATAATTTTTTTTTTCCTGACAGAACTTAATTCTACGTTACTAAGTTCACTATCGTGATCACTTCTTAAAATTTACAATGAGTATTTTTGATAAGTTAATCAATGAAAATAAATCAAATCAATGCATTCAGTTTCGATGCTTCTCAAAGACAGGCAGTATTACTGCTTCCGAGACCTTCATCCTTCTGAATACAAGCCGAAGAATCAAGGCATGATTATTGCCGATTATTTCAGTCTAGGAATTCTCAAATACCCTAATGTTATTCAAAGCACATATGAACGCATATTATATTTCAGTGTTACATGCCATCTAGTGTAAACTGCAATCTAATGCCATAACCTTTCGGAAATCCTGGGTGGTAATCTTTATTCCAAATTCGTATAGATCTTTTAATCCAGTCATTTTTTAAGACTTTGTCCTGTTTATGAGCATCATTTTACGATATAGAAATATTAAAAGAACTTTCTGAGGTGGGAAAAATATATCTTTCTGCATTCGGATGAATAATTATTAGGAGGAGGTCCTCGCTATTTTGTCACTTGGTCGAGGGATGAGGATACAGGAGTTGGCACCTTCCTCTTCATACTTCTACTCCACACCATGAGAGGACTTGAAGCCTCCATATATATTAAACATGCATCAGTCCACTATACGGTGGTTCTGAATAGCATTTTGGCTCAAATTCTCCAATTGACGGCAACGGCAACGGTGGCCATGACTTTTGGGCTGCCGCGGCCTCCTGATGCTTTAAAATACCCACCATGTAACGTTAATAATAACCACTAATGCACATTAATTCTATCGAAGACTTAAGCCCTCTTTTGGCACGGTGTGGAAGTGTGGAGAGTTAGATGCCACCTCAGGTGTCGTACTCATTGTTTGACCTGGGTTTAAAATTACAACGAGAGAAGTTATCTTAGTTTAGTTAACCTGATTTAACATACAAAAATAAATAAATACTTAATTCCATGCTTTTTTATTCAAACATTTCAGAATAATTAGTTCCCTTTTTATTACTTTCGTAGTTATTATATTTACTTGTTTATTTATTTTGTACTGTATTGATATTTCTGTACTGCTTTTTTCAATCTCAAAAAAAAAAAAAAAAAAAAAAGATTTAAAATGTAAAATAAAGAGTCATTGCGAATGTAAAATTTCGTTTAATTTTGACGACTCCTTGGTACGCTATTTTTTTTGTCCATGAGAGTATGTATATATATATATATATATATATATATAATCCCATCTATATGTGTGTGAGAAAGAGGGAAGTATTCTTTGGGGTTCCATACTGTGATCCCTCTAAAATGCAGCACAGTTATACGCACATCTGCTTTACCAGGGGTTTTACTATTGGTCCTTCCTTTTACGTTCGTTTGTGGTATCACACTCAGGGACGTCTTAAGACTTATTGAGGCCCTGGACCCTAATGAAAAAATAGGCCCCACCAGCGACCCTTTTATCTTAATTTGATGTATATATACGAACAGTTCAATAAAAGCCATCCTTAGTAAAATGAGGCTTTATGTGAGTAATCGTTTTCTACATTTTAAATTTACAAAATCATTAATTATGTCTTCAAAATCAATTGTTAATAATATGTCATTTTCAATACTCATCAAGCTTAAATTATTCAAACGTGATTGAGTCATACGATTCCTCAATTCATTTTTGACCAGTTTGAGTTTTGAAAAGGAACGCTCACCACTCGCTTTAGTTATCATCATTGATAAGAAAATTCTCATTATTATTTCAATATTGGGAAACACTGTGAATAGTCTTTCATTATACATGTATGAATGGAGTGTGTTGATCCCAATTTCTGTCTCCCCATCCAACAACTGTTCTTTATCTTCATCTGCATTTGTAGAATTATATTTTTTATTAATCTTTCTTTTTTTCCATTTCTTCTTTTTGCGTTTTCTTCAGCTTTTCGCCATCAATGATCATATATGACTTGAAATGTTGACATTCCAAGTTCAGTTCCTCTCCATTAATGTCTTTATCGTAAAATTTTGAAATTTTCTCGCATGCTATTTTAATTTCTGTCTCATCCAAATTAGAAATATTTTCAAAAAATCCAAACATTTCTAAAAGCTCCTCATATTTTTTACTGCGTGTTAGTATATTGCAAATTAGAGAATCGATTATTGGTAAAAAGGTTTCTATTTTAAATTTCTGGCTGTGTCTGTTTTCAAACGTTGTGTCGGTGTCTCTATTTCCTTCAAAGAAAGTTACCCTAACACTGCGTTGTCTTACACGCTTGTGAACACTTTGATATTCCTTTATAAAGGATACTTTCTTGGCTTTTGATTCATAATAGTCAAAAGAATCTCTTTTGGGTTTTTATGTATATCATTAATGATTTTAATAATTTTACACCTTTTGACAAATCCATATTTTTACTCTGGAGAAATATATTTACTTTGTCAATACGTATCAAAATGTCATTCCAAAGGATAGTTAAAAAAGCAGTTTCTAACTCATTCATCTTAATGTTTAATTTTTTTAGCAGAAAGTCGAGTATCCGCTGCCTGTAATTCATCATTAATTAAGCAATCCAGACTCATGACAATTTCTGAATATCCGGAGTTTAAGGCTTTAATTGCATCTGCGCGTGCTAACCAACTTGTTTTTGATAGGTTTTTCAGTACATTTTTATTTCTATCACAGCTCAAATTTAATGTTAGTATATTTCAACGATGAGTTGATGATGAGAAAAAATTATAAAGATTTTGGACAAAATCAAAGTTAATTGTCACATTAGAGTTACATTCTCCTGCTTGGAAGCCAATTAAATTCAAAGAATGCCCTGCGCATGGTACGTATATAGCGTATTTATTTTTTCTTGAAGTCAGAATTGCAATCCTGAATATTTCCCTGACATATTCGAGGCATTGTCGTATGACTGACCTCTACAATCACTGAGAGAAATGTTGTTATTTTCCAAAAAGGAAACCATAACATCCGTCAGATACTCTGCAGTATGTTCATTAATATTTATAAATTGCAAAAATCTCTCAATGGGTGCACCATTTTGAACATTCCGTAAAATAAAAGTTAGTTGATTAGCATGAGTCAATCAACGGAAATAGAATAATATTTAGCTTTCTGAATTTCAGTGATGATAGTTTCTAAGACTTTTGACGCCATGACTTCAATGAATTCATCACAAATTGTAGCAGATAAATAAGACGGATTACCTTTTCCAGAATTGCCGTACTTTTTAATATGTTCATTTAAAAATGGATCAAATTTACTTAGAAGTTCTAAAGTGCCTAAATAATTTCCATTATTCACTTAACCTATAATTTCGTTTTCCCCTTTGAAAGGCAATCCTCTTGATGCTAAGAAATTTATTACAACCACTATTCTCTTTAGCACTTCTTTCCAATAATGACGTTCATCATTGAATTGCTTAATAATTTGGTTGTCTACACGACAAGATAACTGTAATCGACTGTGGTAGTTCATCATACACTTTCTGTGTTCAGGTGCGTTTTCATGCTGAGAAATAGCCATACTTGCATGCTTCCAGTCATTGAATCCGCTACTGCTGAATGTAGAATTAGTAGATAAAAATTATTTACATACGAAACAGTATACTTTTCCTTGTGAAGGAGAATATACTAGCCATTCACGCTCTACAACCTCACCATTGCGTAACTCTTTTTTGAACAGCAACTTAGACAGGTATCTTGTTTTAGTTTTATCATCTGATTCGTTGTATATACGAGCTGATTTTTCAAAATTATTATGTTTATTGGAACAAACTGTCGGACCTTTCTCTACCCAGTAAGATTGTCAATTTTTGTCAATATATGAAGGCCACAGCCCTGGATCTGTACTTGCAATAAAAAAATTTGAAACGTTATTAGTTATTGTACTTATTTCAGTAGGTTTTTTAGTACCTTCTCGAATACTTAAATAATCTGCTTCTCCCTGACCTTCAACTTCAGGTACATTATTGGATGTACTGATAGAAGTTGTAGAGATAGATGTAGAATTTGTATTAAAGAAAAATTGGGTGAGTTTCGGTAATTTATCAATAGATTCCTGCTTTTCCTTCGATCTTTTGCGTTTCGCAGCTCCACTTTCAAAACGTTTCATTCTAACTTATTCTGAATCTGGAATAATTAAAATAAAGCAATTGAGAAATTTGATAGAAATAGTGGAAAATAAAGTATTGTAGTGACTTAAAATCTGTACTTTTATAACTTTGTTACAACAGCGATTAAATTTTTATTTTATATTTATCCGTTCTTAAATTTACTGAAATATCAGCACCACAAAAGATTTATCTTAATTCTGTTCAAGAGATTACAGAAAGAATTTCACCAATGCAGCACGAAGACAGTAAACAAGACATTTCTAAAATGGCAATGATGTTGCTGTCTTGCGCAAACGTATACGTACACTGTCAGAAAATGACAACGAATAAAATCTTTTTGCCTAACTTATATTATATTGTTAATTTTTGTGTGTGGTACGTTGTTCTCCCTTTTTAAAGGATATTTTACTTGATATGATATATATACAATCGTTGTGAAATTAAATATTTGAGATCCTAAAATGGAAATACATGGTTGTATTATTTTTGCTGATTTTTTAGGACTAGAAGTAATCTTCTATTTTTCCATAGATGCAATACTTTGTACATGTGAATTTTTTTACATGTATTTTTCGGGAATATATCTGATGTATATGTAAGGGGCCCATCGATTGAAATCAAAACTTGAAAACGAAGAAAGCTCTCCCTTCTAGGAAGGGAATGAGCGTATCCAAAGGAACAGCGAAGTACTCTTGCAATAGTGGTTGTAATGATCGAAAGTAAATAGCTTCTTCATAAAAGATAAATTATATATGTGCTTTCTTTTTCTTAATTTTCTTGACTTTGAAATAAACACTTTTTTCGTGCTTTATTTTTCCAAGGTTGCGTTTATTTTATTCCATTTCTGATGATTTTATGTTCTGATAAGCTGTCATATGAAAGAAAATGACTTCAGAGTGTTAGAAACATCTCCTTTTACACAAGTTTAGGGATGAATTCTGTTTATTTCCACACGCAAGTTGCGCTTTCATCGAGCGTCTAGGCCGCGAGAGAGGCCTTCAAGCTCGTATCATAATTCTAATAGTGAACACTTGACTATTGATGGCTTTTACACTTTCTGTTGGGTAGTATTGAGTAGATTAGCTGCTATTGGTTGAAGGGTAAAATGAAGAGTTCCTATAGGCTGTTACTGTTCTTACTGCTGGATTTTGGTGAAGGGCCTTTGCTTGTCTGAGGCGGCAGGATATGATAGTCCTTTTTCTCATTGGATGCAGGAGGGCGGAGGGGAGGTGTCCTATTGGCTGCCCGTGTTGGCTGCGAATACTAAGGAGGAGAGTGGGTGTGGACAATCGGTAAAGGCTCTGAGGCCGTGGAGAAATAAGTTAATAGTTAAGATCTGATTTAAATGTAATGTAGTTGAGTGACTTTTTTATTCTTTAATAAAACTAGGGTGGTTGGTGTGAGTCTAAAAGGATTCTTCTGGGTCTTTTGGTACTTGGTAGAGGGATATATTCTTCTAAATTTATCATATCTTCATTTTCAGTGGAACGGATGTTGTTGAAAAAATTTATGGATAGTTTTTTAATGTATTCTTTGAAAGTGGAGATTCTTAGGGCTTTTCTAATATCATCATTTCTAGTGTACCAGTTTGCTTTTGTGATTAATCTTAGTGTGGAATTTTGAGATCGTTCTAGTATATCAATATTAGATTTGGCCGCATAAGCCCAAACCGGGCATCCATATGACATGATTGGACGTAGAATGGAGGTGTACAGAAGCAGTTTATTTTCTAATGTCATTTTTGAGTTCCGACATATAAAGGGGTAAATTGCACATTTCATTTTTCGGAACTTCTCACGCGTGAGTGTAATATGTTTATTCCAGGTTAGGGATTTATCTAGAGTTATACCTAAATATTTAGCAGTGTTAGACCACGGGATTTTTGTTTGGTAGAAAGTGGGAGGGGGAACATTTTTCTTTTTTCTTGTAAAAAGTATCGCTGCAGTTTTGTCCATATTTATTTTAATTTTCCAATCATTAAAATATTTTTCTAGTAGCGCAAGATGCTTGTTGAGTGCGAAGGTGACAGATTTTGGATTTCTGTAGGAAGCAAGCACAGCTGTGTCATCAGCATACATGTTAAGTGTTGTTAATGAGTATGTGGGAATGCCATTAATAAAAAAATTAAATAAATAGGGCCCGATTTACGAGCCTTGGACCACTCCATTACTAATTTTTCTTGGGGTAGAGAGTGTGTTATTTACTTTAACTTGAAATTCTCTCCCTGTAATGTAAGAGTGGATTAGGTGTATAAGTGTGTGTGGAAATGAGTATTTAATGAGTTTGTAGGTGAGCCCTTCTAACCAAACTCTGTCAAATGCTTTCTGTATATCTAGAAAGACTGCACCTGTTGTTTTGTGTCGTTGAAAACCTGATGAAACTATTTCAGTTAGTCGAAGTAGTGGGTGTACTGTTGAGAGTTTTCTGGTGAAACCATATTGGTTGGGAGTTATTATATTATTTTGTGTGATGTGTTCTTTTATTTTTTGAAGTATTATAAATTCTGTAAGTTTATTGAGTGAAGAGAGTAAGGAGATGGGTCTATAGCTATCTGGTAGGTGGGGATTTTTCCCAGGTTTGAGGATAGGAAAAATAATTGCAGTTTTCCAGCATTTAGGGAAGTACTGCGTTTTTAGAATTTTGTTGATTAAAAAAGTGAGGAGTATGATAATTTTTAATGGGAAGTTTTTTAGGATCTTGTTGGTAATTCCATCCTTACCAGGAGCTTTTTTAATGTTTACTTTTTTAATGTAGTTAATTATTTCGCTGGGCCAAACTGGTTCAATGGAGTGTGACGTTGGTGTGGAAGTGAAGAAATGCTGTAATGTGTTGTGAACTACTGTATCAATGTTAGTATTTGAGTTTGCTGGTCTGGAGTTTTCTTGGAAATTTTGTATTAGTGTGTTTGCCAGTAGTTCAGCGTTTTGTGTGTCTGTGTTAGCTGTGCTGCTGTTATTTTTTAGAGTAGGAATATTACATCTCTTTTTTCTGTAAAATTTAGTGTGATTCCAAATTGAGTTATCTTGTGTATTTAAGGATTTTAATTTTTGGTTCCAGCTGTCGTTAGTGAATTTTTGAATTTCTTTTTTGATTTTATTTTGTATCCTGTTCATTTCAGTTTTAATTGCTGGGTCAAGATTTTTCTGATATTGTTTTCTAAGATAATTTTTGTTTTTAATAAGTGTTTTAATATCTTGGGGTGTATATCTAGTATTTTTATTGATGATAGGTGATGAGGCATTATTATATGCATTGTTTATTTCCTCTGTGAGATCCATAATTTTGTTTTCTATGTCAGTTGTAGTGTTCATTTTTTCAAAATTTTGAATATTAATATTATTATTGATTTCTTGTCTGAACTTTGACCAGCATGTAGTCCTTGCACGTATGTTGATTTCCCATCAGTATATATATATATATATATATATATATAATCGGTGCTCTATTCGCAAATATCCTCCAATCCCCCGCTATTTTTGTTCGAAACTATAGATAACGATACTTTTACTGCGCCCTTCACAATTAGAAGGGGTACAGTTTAATGTCAACTTTACGGTCAACAGTTGTAACACCGTATCTATGACCTTCTTTTATTGTCCTTTCCTGTCGTTCAAGTACATGAAAACTACCCAATACGTACAAGTCTTACAAAAAAACTGCTTTTCTCGCTGTTTCAATATGTAGCCCATTTTCCTGTTTGAGGATCATCAGTTTCGGCTACTTCCTTTTTTTTAATCAAATCATTTAATTTATTAAAGATGTACAGTGTTAATTAAATATTTTACAGATTTATTTTGTTAATTAAATATTTTCAATGAGTACGAAAAAAGAAACATTCCGAATTTTGTACAGTGATTAATCATTATAAAAAAATAAATTTTAATAAAGGCGGAAACCGAATCAGAACAATTTGCGGTGATATTTGTCAATACGAAATGGCATAAAACACTTTTTTTAAGCAGTTTAATAAGAATACTCAAATTGAAATATCTAAACTTCATTGCATCATGTATTTTTTAATAATTATTTACAAGAAAAAAAAGTATATAAATCTTTTGCATAAAGTCTTTTTTTTTCCCTTTCTATTTTATTGAGGCTTAAAAAATATGTTTCATTATTCTTGATTATTGTTATATTTTCAGTTTAAAACGAAAGCGATAGCTGAGTGGTTATGATCTCGAGCTCGTGGGTTCGAATCCTCGTGGCGCATAAGACATATCATGTTGAGCAGAGGTATTCATCTTTTACACTTTTGGAAACCCTTTGAGCTTATAGTTTTCTTGACGGAACTATCTGATCAAAGAGCACAAAAAATAGGATATCAAATCTTTAATCCTACTCAAATTTACACAATTACTATTGTAATTTTATTTTATCGCAATAAAAATATCTTAATAAGACAATGAATGGTAAGGTAGTTAATGAGATTTTTTTTCTTTCTAAAATATGTTCTAACAATAGCAATAATATTTTAAATTATAACAAATCCGTACGTATATGTATTCATCCGTACATATACCCTCACACTTTTGAACGAATGTTTCATCGGAAAATACCTCAACCCAAAGAGAGAGAGAGGGGTTCCTTAATGAGCCATAAAATTTACTGTCAACGTTCATTGTGTTGCCACAACCCTCCCCAATTATCCACCAGGAAGTCAAACCTTTAAAAGGGGGGAGGAGAAGATTTTCGAAAAAATGCTACATCTAAAACGAATACGTCTGACTGAAATGTTTTGGGCGAGTTCACGGCCATGCGGCATTATATGATTGGTCGCTTTATGACTCTCGAAAAAACATCCAAGAAACGCGCTGAACTCAAACGGTTCCCCAAAGTGTTGAATACCCTTGACCTAAGCCAAAGAACGGTGGCCAACACGTGACTTAATGCGTCTCGATCAATGCATTTGAACCACGTGATTTTATTTTATCCATAAAATATATATTTATACTTATTTTTACAAGCAAACTGTTTAAAATTTTGGCGCTTTGATTAAGCAAACAGTGATCCCTTGCGCAATCCCTGTCAAAGTTCCAGAGAATCCTAGGGTTTCGCAGAACCCAGTTTGAAGATCTCTGATGCAGAGAAACTGATACACGTCAAATCTATAGAGGTTCAATCTTCGAAAGTTAAGTGCGATACTCTTCTGAGTATCTAGAATGGAATATAGATTCAAGCGAAACATCGACAACGGCGAGCTCACGGCCAAACTACTAGGCTATCTGGAATATTATTATAATGCATGAAGATAATATACCAATTCTGGCAAAATGACAATAATACTATTCTTATCCTTATTTGCATAATCACATCAAATTTATCTGTCAGATTCTGCATGAAATTTTGAGGAACGTGATATATTTCATTCTGTTTCTTATAAAAGTTCTCTTTTTCATGACAATTTGTAGAAATTTAATGGTTACAAATTAATAACACAAATTCTTTCTTATTTTCCAAAAAATGAAATTTGGGAGCATAAAATGTAATATTGCGAAATATAAAATTTCCAAACATTGAAATATATCTAGGGTTTCATATCTACAAAATTCAAAAAGTATGAAACATTATACAACATTTGTAAGAAAAATATAATGGGTTTTGTATTAATTATAACAGTAAATCCCATTTTTGAGAATCAAGTACGTAATAAATGCCTTTTATTTATTTTTCTTCAAGGACTCTGCACGAAAAAATTTTGTCATCAGACTTTGCAAGAAGAAACAAATGAGTTATAAAGTTTAACAATAAAGGTGTCACTTTTAAAGTTGAATAGTAAGAAAAATATCTGTAACGCTTGAATGTTATTTTAATTAGAAGTTAAAAAAACAATACATTTTAATTCAATATATTTTTTAGTGAAATTATTACTTAGAAAAGATTAATTCCTTTAGAAATTATTTGTATTTTGTGCAAAACATTAGATAAATTCATTTATATCTGAGAAATTTAAATAATTTTTCTATTGTAACGTTATTTTCAAAATGCCAGTCTTCATTAAGTTATGAAACTTATATTTATTAAAGTTAACTTTGTTAAATTATGAAACTTACAAGTACAAGAGAAAACAGAAACGCATCAAAAAAATACATGCTTGTTCTATATTCTCGAAAAATTTTCGTGTAAATATTATTTATAATTTTATAAATTATATTTCATAAGTATATACAATTAATTGAAAGTTGATAGAAATAAGGATTTTTATTTTGGTACATTAAAAAAAATGTACTCAATAAGTTAAATGCACAAAAAAGCCACCCCCCCCCCTAGACGCACAAACAGGTTTAAATAACAATTTTTTCCCTCAGTTATATAATTATGAAGAGGCAGTTAGAACAAATCAAGAAATAATACAAAATAAAGAAAACTAATAATTAATTTTAGCATGATAGAATAAAAGTCAGAAGATAGCTTATTTCAGAAAACGTATTTGTAGTAATTTTCAAATGCAGTTTCCAGCATGCTAAAGAACGACGTGATTGTAGAGTCTCAAACACGTTACGAATTCTGAGAAAACTACATTTCTGGTACGAAATCCACGGAACGAGTCATAAATCACATTTCATCAATGAGACATGGGCGGGGCGCCCCTGTATCCTTACGCATAAAGAAGGAGTTGCATGTTTCCTTTTTCCTCTTTTCTCAAATGTGCAATGCTGATTTTCTAATTACTTGTAAGTAAAAGAATTTAAAATTTTCAAAGTATATGCATTTGAAACAGCATAGGTTCCTTGATTTTTTTTTATCCAATGATTGAAAACTTTTTTACGATCGTTTTAGTGCTCGGGATGTGAATGTTCTGAGGTCTTTAATAAATATTTAAAAATACTTGCAAAATTTTTTTAAAAAATCAAAATCTAAAGAAACATTTATATTATTTTTCGCTATTTCAAATGCATTTTATACCATGCAATTAAAAGCAATACTCCAGATCTAAATATAACAGCACTAAATTCTATAGGATTATCATTACGCACGGGATTTCTTGGTGTCGTGTCTACGGGAGCCTAAAAGGTTTTATCTCTATACTAACTGGAGTACCCCTTTTCCTCATGAGTGATATTTTAAAATAAAATGATCAGTTATTAAAAAAATAAATGATAAGTAAAATTTAAATTAAAATACTAGTTAAAGTTCAGAATCAACTTTCAAACAGGTACAAGATGATAAACAGAAAAAATATGAATAATTTAGAAAATGATTGCTCCCCTTTTATTAATATCCTAAAAATAACTAAGAATTTTTTTTAAAATGACACACATATTCGGGCACAAGTTATACGAAAAAAAATTATTATTTTGCTACTAAGAATAAATAAACAAATACACTGTGTTTAAAATCATCATGACATATCTCAAGTAATATGCACATAACAATGTGTAGCATTTCGCTTTTTTTTTGTTCCGTTCAAGGAAAAACACTCGCTTATTCGTTTGTAAATCAAGATGTATAAAAAAATGAAAGCAATTTGTAACTCTCATTTTCGTAATAATTCTGGAAGTGATAAGATTTTTTTTCTTAAAATAATTTATTTTTTCTTTTTCGTGAATAGAAAGAACAAAGCTTCAATTAAGTGATTGCTTCTTGTATTCAATTTTCCTATTTTTATCTTACGATTATTTCATTATTATTAATGTACAAAACATATTTCAAATCATCATTATAATGCAGTTATAGATATGTACTATATATACTAATATAAATCCATATTAGTTTTATCGCATACAGTTAATTATTAGATTTCCTTAAATATTTATTTTTTTTAAACTGCGAATGTAGAATCATATCTAAGAAAATATTGAATACTGAATATCAAAGAAAATATAATAATAAATACAGCATGCCATTTCCATTAAAATGGAAATGGCATGCTGATAAAAAAATCTGTAAAATGATTATAGGTTTCTATATTATATTGTCTTACATAATATTTGGAATCTCTTAAAAATTCTCAGAAAAATGTATTTTTTTAACTATACGAAATATATATAACCTTGTTATTATGTTTATCAAACGAATCAAAGAATTATAATAAAAAGGAAATCATAGATTCCAAAAATTCAAGAACATTATTACATAAATTATTAATAAGGAGAACTGTTTTCATGAAAGTAATTTTCATTAAAAGCATTTTATACTAATATGTGATAAAGTATCAGTAAGTAATAAAGTATTAATAAATGATAAAGTATAAATACATTATAAGTTTTAAAGTATAAGAACTAAAATGAAAATATATATGATAAATTTCAATTTTCTGCAGGAAAATCTGATTAAACAAACACACGCAAATAGAAAATTTCTAGGGAGGGGTCTTATACGCTAAAAATCTCTTATTTTGTACTGTGTTGGACGAGAATTTCTCCATTTTTGATGTATAAAGTTAAAACATTAAACTATCGTACAGGCATTTATTTATCTAATAATCAAATCTTACTCTAGGATTCCTGTTATATGATTGTTTTTCTACATTTATATTACATTACCACAATTTGTAGTAATGTAATATATTCGTTTTATAGATGTCCTTTTTTTTATTTAGTATTCAATAATGACAGAAAAGGACAGTAATTTGAATTTTTAAACGAGTAAAATAACACTTTCCATATTTAGAAGAAATTAAAAAAATATTTCTCTGAATTACAATACACATCGAAAATTCTTCGGAAGATCATAATGCATTCAAAACGGAGGAAAGCGCACTTATATGCATATTAAACAATATAAAAATATTCTAAAGAGTCTATTGAAATATTTATATATGTTTTTATAAACCATTAAGAGATTATTTCAAGTTGTTCACATGGGAGAGAGAGAAAATTTACAAAATAAAGAGCAGAATTTTTCCAAGACTGGATATTATATTTATAACTCTCTCTGTAAGAAAAGCAAATACAATTACATATTATTTTACTTTCCTTAATGCCATATAAAAATTTGTAAATTGTCTTAAATCTCAAAGAAATACAATTCAAAAATGAAAACATAATTACCTTTTGCTGTTGCAAAAAAATTAGTTTTCAAGGAAAGAATTGATGATTCAGGCCACTGTTTCAGCAATTCTACACCTCAGGCTGATTCAGACCAAACCGTAGGCTACTTGTTTCTTCGAAAAAGTGTGATTTTCTTCAGGGTCATTTCAACCCTCTTTTTTTGAGCCCTGCCACCTGTCATAAAATAGGGAATGTGTTTGTGTCACTTGTGCTGGGGGTTTGTGTGCTGGGGGTTTAAGTGCATCTCTTGTCCATTCATGAATGATCTTGGCATGGATAGAAACATGAAGGTATTAATGATTTTGTGAGTAAAATTTTAGAATTGGTAGTAAAGAGAGGATTGAATAGTGTTAGAGTGACTTATGAGTGTTGAGTGGGATGAGCGATATGATTGGTAGAAGCGAGCGGAGGGTAGGGTCTGCCGTGGGTGAGGGGGAGCAAGCACACCCCCTCACCACGGAAGAAAGAGAGCGGTAGGTGAGAGGGTAGAACTGCCGATGGGAAGGAGTGAGAGGGGCTGAACCCTAGCCGGGGCAGGGAGGAAAGAACAGGGAGTAGGGGAAGGAGAGTGGTTAGGTCTGCTGAGGGGAAGAGGGAGCAGAGCTCACCCTTACAGGGGGAGGGTGGAGAGGGAGAGAGAAGAAGGTAGAAGGGGAGAAACGGTAGGAAGTGTATCTCTTGCCACTCATGAGTGCAAATAAATAAAAGGTCGTTGGAAGGAGTGTCTGTGACTGTCCATTCCACAGCAGCACTTTTATCAATATAATTTGGATATCTCTCTCTTTAGAAATAAAATTAATATTTTCCCTGATTCTCGGCAAGCGTTGTAAATAGATATATTTAATATAGAAGTAACTGTCTGCAACCAGTAATGTCCGGGAATAACATTTGACGATTAAAATTATTTTGATCATGATCTTATTGAGGCGTCCGAGTAGAGAACAAGGCGAGGCCCTGGGCCAGGGCTCAGTTGGCCCATGCCTTAAGACGTCCCTGATCACACTAGGTATTATGGGTATCACAGTTCCCCAATTTTTTTGTATTTAAATTTTGATTAATCTTTTATTCGAAAGGCATCCCGACTTATCCGTTTGTTTCAAAGCATGTTTTGCATTCATATGAAAACGTAAATTATCAAAAAGAGACATCTTGTTTTTAACTTTCTTACTTCAAAAATCGCACAAATAACACATACGTCTTAAAACAGCTATTTAAACAAAATCGTAATATTCTTCGAAAGAAGACTCTTGGTATTAGAATCGGAGATTTTAATCCCTTCAGTTGGCGTAGTTTATGTTAAACTTAAATACAGTCAGATATAAAAAAAACTCTCCTTTCACCGTAATATCAGTCGAATTGTATTTCGGTTTTACTAAAGATTTTTGATGGCTTGCATTTGGGGACTTCGTTATTTTGTTGGAGACCTGGTTTTTTTACTAAATATGATTTAATTCTTAAGAAATATAATTATATCTATATATATATTTTTTAAAAAAAAAAAGTAATCCTGTGTGCCATATTCAGTCAAAAAACGGATTCCTAAATAAATGTAATATTATATGATAAACCTCGTTTGTGAATACTTTTGAAGGAGAACATGGATCATTTTACGTCAAAGAAGGGCGAGTCAAAAGGGTAAAAAACACGTTATGATATTTTTAAAAATTTTGTTACTTAGAAAACTATCCCTGAAGTTGATGAAATTAAATATTAATTTAAGCAATTGATTTTGTTTATTATTTTTGTGGCTGTGGTAGCCTAGTGGTGATGAACACCGACTTGCTGTCTGCTTCTTTCCTCGAGTAGTGGACTCGAGCCTTGATGCTACAATAAACCCGCCGTGTGGAGTTGATGCACGTTAAATCGGACCAATCCCAAAGTGCTACCGAAGGCATTGTGTAGAAGTTAGGAGAGAGAGGTTCTAGCTCAGGTGTCGTCCTCATCCCTTGATGGAGACTAAGAATGACGAAGTCTGTTGAAAATAGCCCTCGTGTTACTTCGAAAGCGAAGTTAATAAAACCAATGAATCCGTCCATTGATTATTATCTCTTTTGTGGTTAGTTGTAAGAAAACGTAATCCTCGTCAAACATGATCGCAATATTCAAGTGTTGATGGGTGCTAGCTCTTGGCGGACGTTGTTTTAGTCCAGTTATGGTTTCGTGTCCTCATACCGCTAAAAACTGATCAAGCAATACAGATGATGCAGATTAAAACTATCGAGGCTTTAATTAAGTTGGCATAGAGTGGAAGTTTAGAGCTTGGGTTCCAACTCAAATGCCCTCTTCGTCACTTCACAGAGGTTCTAAATTACCTAGTCCATCTCAATATTTCACTTAACCTTAGCTCATTACCTCTCACGGGATGTGATGTATCAATTTATAAATTTGTTACGTATTAACTGTGTTTCGTGAGAATTTCGTTGCTTTGGTCGTCTTGTTTCTCTACTTTGCCACTTACATGCTATTTGAATTTTCATTAGTAAACTCTGTGGACTTCACTTCATCAACTAATTGCTTAAGTTTTTTTTTGGTAGGGATATATTATTTTAGGTTAACATATAAATCCCATACGATTTATACTGGTGTCTCTTCTCGAAGGCATTACAAACTTCTAGGAAGGGATAGGTACAACTAGACGATTTGGGATCACTGAAACGCGCTGGATCCAAACATATAACAGGCGGGTTTTCTATTCGAAGATGCCTTGTGCAAAATTCTTCGTTCACTTCTTGTGGAGTCTCCATCTAAGCGGACCGTACCTAATGCCTGATCGCATGAGTGGTGCAAATAATCTCTTGGTCCCAAAGCAAATTTTACTGCATTCTTTGAGTACTTCTGGGGATATAAAGGTCATCATCTAACACCTTCATTAACAGCGCCGAGAGCCTAGTTGCAAGAATCGCAGTAGCTAATGGAAAAATCCGAGACATGCCAGAAATAATCGAAAATGTCCGGCCTTCCATGCACCGAAAATAAAAGATCTGCATCACAGCTCTTGGACGGTGATTTGAACAAATATTTTGAGATGTATGTAATTGACCACATACATCTGAAGTTACATATACATTGGTTAAAAATTTAATATATATTATATAACAGGTATATGACGAATTAATTAAAGTTATACTTTGTTGCCTCAAAAGAAATGTTTGAAATGAATGAAAGACACATTTGTTAATAAGTTAATATCTATAATATATAGCTGTTATATGACGAATTAATAAAAGAAATACTTTGTTGACACAAAAGAAATTTTGATTTTATAATCACAGTTTTCTGGGCGACGTAAAAGAGAAGGAATTAAAGCTACATTATGCTTGTAACTAAGTGTTACGTTTAAAACTGATAAATTGTGTATCACAAAATACTGACTACATAAATTTGTCTTTTTATAAGAAAATTAATCGAAAAACAAATTTTCTCCGAAGAGTTGAAATCTTATAAAGTCGTGTGAATCCTTGAATTCAATCGAGAGTATTTGTAACTTTTTTAAATATATTTTATTTTCAACAGCAACTATAAATATTGCTCAATAGGGAAAAAAAGTATAGAAAAAATATATCGAGATATTATTCCTGAATTTCCGAAAATAAGAATTTGAGCATTTTTAGAATGCGCTATCTCAAGAATAAGAAAAAGTAATTTCAAGAACGGAATACCAACTTTTTTGTATTGAATTTATTATCATTGCTCTAGAAAACACAAGAGGGCTGTTGTTTGCAGACCTCGTAATTTTGAGACTCATTCAAGTGACGAGGACCATACCTGAGTCGGAATACCAGAAAAAGAGTGCCAATCATATTCATTCTTAGTATTAAGTACAAATCATGACATTATTTGCTAAAAATGATCTTAATAAAAAAAAATTAATTCAAATAAAATTACGCGATATTGCTGGAAGCGATAATGAAAAAATATTGCTGACTAACAACGACACACAGGCCAATAATATTTACTACAACAAATGTTAAAGAATAAGTGATAAAAGAAATATTTATACCCAACTCTTCCTAGTACCTCCTTTCATTGCGTATCAGTTTTACTCCACACAAATCTTTTCATCAATTTTTCACCCACTTCCCGATAAGATACGTCCTTGACATTTTGCATACAATTTCAGTTTGAATGGCCGTATAGTATTCATTTGTAAAACTCTAAAAAAATTGCTAAAAAGACCAAGAGTGCATAAATTAGTATACATAAAAAGAGTTTTTAAGAAAAAACTAACACTTGATTGTGAAAAAAAAATTTAAGGAAAAAAGGAATACAGTAACAAATTGTTTTTTTATAGAGAGTAATTAAAAGGTTGGTTGGTTGATTTTATTAACGTCATATTAGAAGCAACATGAGGGCTAGTGGCGACGGACCTCGTTATTTTAAACCTCGGTCAAGTGACGAGGACGATACCTGTGCTGACACTTTTTCTCCTAACCTCCTTTCCATGCCATTAGAAGGACTTTGAGCCATGACGGATTTAACGTGCATCAGCCTCGGCTACATGGCGTGTCTTTAGTGGTATCAAGGCTCCAACCTGCGACTCGGCGAAAACCATCAGCCACATATAAGTTACCATAGCTACTAAGCTATCGCGGAAAGTAATTAAAAAGAAGTACACTGAAAATGACACCTTATCATCATGAAAAAAAAAGATGGCCGCAATAGCCTAGTAGTCATGGCCGTGAACTCGTTGCTGGCAGTTTCCATCGAGTTGTACGTTCGAGCCTTGATGCCACTGATCCGACTTGCAGCCAAGGTAGATGCGCGTTAAATCTGACAAGGCCCCAAGTACTTCCGAAATTGTGGTATAGAAGTTGGGAGATGAGGTGCCCGCTCAGGTGTCGTCCTCACTTGACCGAGGCTAAAAATTACGAGATTCGTCGATAATAGCCCTCGTGTTGCTTCGAGTGAGACTTTATAAAAACTAATCAATCATGAATCAAAAAAAGAAAGGTTCATCTTTCCAGCTGAAAATTTTTGACTATTAACTAAAAAGTGTTCGCTCTCTCTCTAACTATCTATTAACACGATCACTCCCATTTCAGGTTTATGACAAAAAATTTCCGCTGGATGGATGAAACTTTCCTTTATCATGATAATGATAAACTGTCGTTATAACTACATTTTCGTTTTAATCTCTTACTAGCCGAAAAATATTTTTTTTTACTGTTTTGTCACATAGAAACTTTTGGTTTTCTTTAAAAAAATTATGAATATTATTTTAACTTTTGATACTTCTAAACATGAAATGAAGTTTAAACTTTTCGGAAATAAATCAATTTTTAGAGGGGAGGGAAGAAGAAGTCATATATTTAAATAAAATACAAACCTTGATTTCAAAAAAAAAGTAGTGAAAATACTCTTGAGTATCAGGCTACATAAATAATATTTCATTTCCTTAGAGAGTAAAATAAAATTCGCAGAAATTTAGAAAAGAAATTATATGATTTTAAGTATAAGAATTAAGTGTAATTTTAAGTTTATGAAATAACGGAATTTAGCTGAAAAATAAATAAATTTTTACTACTCAAATATTAGTTTCTAATTAATTAAAAAGAAATGTAAAAATACTCAGCGCGTCTCCCTCTAATCAATGCGGAGCTATTAATTAATTCATAATTACTCCACTTTCCTATCATTATTGTTGTTTTTGTTTAATGCGGAGTATGAAAAATGATTCAAATGGACAATAAGAATAGAAAAATGGTTTAATGAAATCCAGTTTGTAAATTAAATTATGATTATTTATTAACATCGGCACTGAGTAAAGAAAAACGAGGGCTATTGGTGATGAACCTCGTAATTTTGAATCCCGTTCAAAATTAACGAGTATGACACCTGATCTGGCAACTCTATCTACATATTGCCACACTTCGCCAATGGTAGAATTTCGAAACTCAACTAGATTTGCCGATCATCAATACCACTACACGGCAAGCCTTTGATGGCATCAGGGAGAGAGTAAGGGTTGGTACACAGGACTTCACATAAAAAACAATGGTCGCGATTCCACGACCATCACAGTTAGGCTATTCTACACAATTCTAATAACAGGAATACAGAAATTTAATAAATATTTCTTTTTAATGTATGTCAAAGTTCTAGATGTTCCACTTTTAAAACGATCCATAAAAATTAACTAATTTTTAAATATAAAGAAACAGTCTCTTATTCAAAGTTCTGGAGTTTATTTTATGAAGTTCAATGTAGAGCGATGGCGATTCAAATAGCACAAGAGCGGAGCGAAACAAAAACATATATATATATATTCAGCTTCTCTAACCAATATTCCCTAAACATTATAATCTTAATTCATTTATGTTCGGTAAATAATTTTTTATCGGTAAAAATACTCTATAACTATTTATTTCGAAGTGAGTGCAGTTAAATAAATAAATAAAATGCGTTTAATTTGTAATCTTGCATTCCTTTCAATTGAATGTATATGGGTGAAAATGATTCACTCTAAAAGAATGACATGTTCTTAGTAACTCTCAGGTGTAGAATATATCTTCTATTTTTGCAGATAAAAAGCAAATAAAAACACAGCCTAAATACTTGGAAAACATTTTCTCTTCTTTATCCAATCAGCTAACAAAAATAGACGCTGAATAGTAATTATTTTCCTGAAAGAATTTAATTCTACGTTTCTAAATTCACTATCGTGATCATTTCTTAAAATTTAAAATGAGTATTTTTGATAAGCTAATCAATGAAAATAAATCAAATCAATGCATTCAGTAGCAATGCTACTCATACACAGGCAGTAACACTGATTTCGAGACCTTCATCCTTCCGAATACAAGCCGAAGGGTCAAGGCATGATTATTGCCGATTATTTCGGTCTAGCAATTTTCAAATACCCTAACGTGTTATTTAAACACATGTGATCGCATATCACATCTCAATGTTAAATGCCATTTAGTGTAATTTCAATCTAATGCCATAACCTTTCGGAAATCCTGGGTGGTAATGTTTTTTCCAAATTCGTATAGATCTTTTAATCCAGTCATTTTTTAAAACTTTGTTCAGTTTATGAGCATCATTTTATGATATAGAAATATTAAAAGAAATTTCTCAGGTGGGAAAAACATATCTTTCTGCATTCGGATGAATAATTATTAAAGCTTTTATATAAATAAAGTAGTTGTCCCGTGGGATAGATTGTTGATTGTTTTATTAAAGTCGTGCTTAGTGGCAGAACAAGGGCGTTGGTAGAATGCCCAAGGGAACCGGGCACACATAAGAGCTTTGAACTACACAATCATCCCCGCATTCAACATTTATTAACAAAAATATGTAAAAATGTTTCTTACAATTTTTCAGAATAGAGTAGCAAGAAACAGTACATGTTTCATCCAAGAATAAATAAATAAAACATAATTCCGAAAATCAAAAGAAAACAGAATCAAAAATTTGTTTACAAATGAGTCATATTTCTGAAGACATTCATTTTTGAGGCAATCTTTCTTATACTTCCTATTTCTTACATTTCACTTTTTTTTCTTCTTTCTTTCTTTCTCTTTTTGTTCGGGAGAGGAGGGGCAGCAGAATTTGTCGCAATTTCTACTGCAGATTGAAGTCTTCCGTATTTTTATTCCATGCACAAGGCGGACTACACTTTTCGGGTCTGAATCGAGTACCGAAACGAAATGAAAATAGCAATATTTTCCTTTGTTGTCAAAACGTTTCCGAGAGCGACTTCGGGATTGGGGGCGAGAACTATTGCGTTCTACCGTTCTTGATTTGTGGAGGATGCTTAGCTCCCATAACTGTTCTTCCAGGCTCTGAATTCTATCAAGAAGAAGCTGATCCTTTGATGACATTGTGGAGTTCGCTTTTGTTTCACCCAACTCCAACGATTTTCCATTTGCAAGAATTTCGGATCTGGGAGTCACATCGGATATCTTGTCAGCCATTATGGCTAACTTACTTAAATTTTCATCGCTGACGACTAAAATGTTTTTAATAGATTCGGGCAGCTTTTCCATTGATAAAGATTTGATTACATTTTCCGAAATATTGGACGTTGCAACAGTTTTTAACTTTTGCAGGAGTTGACTACGCTTCATATCCCCTAGATCAATTCCCATTAACAGCCGCTTAATGCGTAGATTCTCGCTCTCTTATCCGTCCAATTTCATTTGAATGAAACACTGTATTTCCTATTCTTCATTATGAATTTAGAGAAATCGTGTTTTTATGTTACAATATATTTTAAATTTACTCCCAAAGGGTGATTTATAATCTTGTGATGTCAGTATGTTACTCATTTCCCTACATTTTCTCTTACAAATTTGATGTCATAATGAAATAAATTTTAAAAAAGTGTAAGACACTTTAAGTAATTATTTATTAATTATTAAGTAAGTATTAAGTAATTAGTAATTAAAGGCGAAGTATATTTCTCTTTCTTAGTGAAAAGTAGGATTTCCTTAAGAAGTATAAATTGTTGACTGTTACCATGATATTCTATTTAAAATAAACGTGTTCTATGGAATACTATAAGAATATTCAGGATAATTAGCACTCCGAAAAAGATTATATGTAATTCAATATTTTTTCCTAAATATTAACTAAACGAAGATTAAATTTTTAAAATTGAATGTAGGTAATTATATATAATTGTAAAATAGAGATAACGACATTATAGTTTTAAATCATAAATTCCTCTATTTTGTAAATATGATTTGAGAATACAAAAAAATGCATAAAAAAATCATTCAGGCATAATCAGATTATAATACTTTTTTGATAATTAACTAACAGATTGTTATATTATTGTGCAAATGCTTTTATATCATTAGAAAACTTTTAATTTAGTAAAGGAAAAAATTTTAGATCTTATGTTTGATAACGAAGTGAAAAGATGCATTTTATATTGCGAATTCTCCCTCTCCGTGACAAAAAAAGTTTCCATTTAGTTAAATAACAAAAAATTTGACTACATCTAAAATATTTGTGAGTAAGTGAGTGAAAGTGAAGTTTAATGTCACAAAAGTCAGCTGTGGCTATGCAAAGCCAAACCAGATGCAACTGTGGTATGACATTTGGAGAAAAAATGGAAAAAATATAAAATTTTGATAAGAAGGGGGGTAAAAAAAAGAGAAGAATGGCTATGGCATACCGGGGACGTGTCAACCGTATTTCTCAAAAAAAGTAAATGCTATGGGAAAGAGTAACGTCACTACTGTGCCTCGGGTGAGTGAAGACCGTACCTACCTAAAGAAGATAAGTCCCTGAGTCCACTAATATAATACAAAGAGCAAGGTGCCCGACTTTATCCCTAGACACTGAGGGCCCATTTTCGTTGCCTCTTACGACATGCATCAGTTACAGTGAGACTATTCTGAGCAATATTGTTGACATAATTTCTTAAAACTTAAAATCAAAACTGTGATTAGATAGGAAACTTCTCTAGTTTCAAATTTATTATTCTATAGTAAATTTGATCAGGAGCGTATTATCTTCAGGTAAGTACAAACATCATGACCCCGATGGAATATTCCCCCCCCCCTTTTAACCCGTGGGGGTTAGTGCTTCTGACAAACACGCTACGCGTGTGATCCTTCTCTATTTTCGATCCTTCTTCTTGTCAACCTATTTTTATATTCTTTTCCATTTTTTCTAACGTCTGGATCCCAGATACACATTGTTTGGTGTAATGTAGCCGGGTTTGGCGCTACGGAAGCTTCGGAAAGCATAAAGCGAGAGTTTTCTCACACATTGTCATTTCTAAAGTGGATTAAGGTAATATGGCGAAGTACAGGAATCAGGAGAACCAAATTATTTTTTCCAGATTACCGTACATCGCTATGACTCTTGAAATCCACTGTAGAAATGACGATGTGTAAGAAAAGCTTTCCATTACAGCGCCGTCTAGCGGCATTCCCTACGCCTATGCATATATAACCCCTCGAATTTTATCTCATAAGTTTCAAAATACCCTGTAAAGTACAGAAGGGATATTATGAAAATAAAATGAATTTTCAAAGGAGAATCATTTGAATGTAATATTTTTTACGCGTGCTTCTGAGCATGTCTTTATATGGTTAATTTTTTCAGAAACTCAAGACGCATTCTTTTCTTTTCCTCTTTTTTTTTTTTTTTTTTTTTTTTTTTGAACACTATTTACCAAAAGAAGAGGAAGTGAACAATCTTCCCATAGATGGCTATAATATCTGGAGAAAGCTGTCAACAGCAATCCGAGATCATGAGCGTTTTCATTTGTCACTTTAATTCGCTTATTGCTGAGAAAGGATTACTGAAACGATTAATTTTATGCTCCACTATTCATGAAGAAAAAAAATAATAATAATATAAATAAGGAAATAGAATGACTTAAATTATCATTTCCAAGAAATATTGATGTGATGCAATTTT
Organism: Nephila pilipes; assembly: GCA_019974015.1. NCBI lineage: Eukaryota > Metazoa > Arthropoda > Arachnida > Araneae > Nephilidae > Nephila > Nephila pilipes. The sequence continues at coordinate 1,679 of BMAW01051341.1, read as the reverse complement.
TAGCATGAATAACTTCCACTTTGAGAAATCCAAGAAATAAAAGGATCCCCAAAGTATGGAAATTTTTTAAGTTTAAACGAAATTTTCAGAAAACATGTCTCTGTGCTAATGGATCATAGAAAGAGAATAAAGAATTCGAAAAATAGATTTTTTCATCAATTAGCACATAAATTGCAAGAAAATATTCTTTCTGCTTTAAGAAATAAAGTCCTTCACAAAATCAAAGACGAAATAAAAGCAGCCACGTTCTATAGTATCTAAATGGATTGTGCTCCACGTATTTCCTTAAAGGAACAAATTTTAACCTTTATTAAGTTTGTAAATTTTGAAGAGAAAAGATTAACTGTAAATAAGTTATGTATAGATTTTATTGAAATTTTTGGTGTGACTGGAGAAGAACTGGTAAAAACTCTATTGAAAAATTAAGTTATCTAGATTTTGGTGTTATAAATTGTAGAGGCAGGTATACGAGATCGGTAGCAATATGAAAGGGATATATAAGGGTGCTCCATCTAGAATAATTGATCTATTCCTCATGCATTTTCAGGGGCTTATCTATCACACTTTTTTTATTTATTAGTTCATGATGCCGCTTCGAGCGGAATATATTATAAAAATCAATCCGGATATTGCAACGTTTAGTTTTCTTATTTTTGCATCTACAAAAAGATGAGAAATTACAAAAGCATTTAAATAATACTTTTAAGTCATTATGCGTCAGGTATTTTCAATAATTTTTTTTCGTAAAAGGGCATGACAAAACGTAGTGGTCCGCATCTCCAACAGAGCCCCAAGAAAGTATATTTGTATGTTTCAAGTTAAAACGATTTAAATAGAAAAATGAAAGGACCATAACTATTTAAGAAGTGATAGTAAAATTTGAATTAGAATGAAAACTTAGATGTGATTTTGAAACATAATACTGACCTTGAATACCAGTATTATAAGTTGACCACCAAGATTCCTAGTCAAAAATAGCTTATTTTTTAAAACCTTAACTATATGACACCAAAAGGCAGGGACATTCACTCCCTTACCCTCATTCATTACGAGTTTTGCAAATGAATCTGCAGTTGCATTGTAATAATCTCCAATATGGGTCCGAACACTGTAAAGGTTATTAAAAGGAGAGTATGTTGCTAATTTTTCTGTAGTCATAATAATAAAGGCCGTCTTATATCTAGAAATCTGCGGAAACTATATTGAGGGAAAATTATCAGAATATTTAAATGAAGATTCGAAATTATGAGAGACGGCACACAAAACGGAAAACCCAATTGCCGAATGCTCGGCCTGAAAACTGAATTACAAGAATACAGTTTAAACATGTACATCCTATTTAGGATACTCTAATGAAAGACAAATACGATGAATCCAGTTTCGGACCCGATACTTGATACGTCTGAGTAAATCTCCCACTCAAAAAGCTCCGAAAATTTGTTACAAAAAAGAATTTGTTTTTCAGTAGGAACAGCTCTCAGTTAAATATTTAATTTGAATGAGATATTATTAAGCAGGAGAAAAATTTGGAAATATGCCGCTTCCGGATTTGATATTTGAATGTGAAATCTTAGGGTAAGAGGAATAGGGGAATGCCAGCAATAATCTGCAAAACAATAGCAGTAGACAACCTATAGGGCATCCTGTAGGACCTTCCGGAAAAATGTTTGAATTGGAAA
>BMAW01051337.1:46253-86152 GCA_019974015.1 Nephila pilipes | reverse complement strand
GTCAGTGGTATTTTTATTTCAAGGTTTTTTAATAGTTAGAAATTTTTATAAAATGTTTCTGGGTATAAGTTTAAAAATAAGGAAATGTTTTTTTTTTTTTTGGAAAAATTAATTTTGGTTATGTTTGAGTTTTCTTACCCTCTCTAATAGAAATATCATGAAATACAGAAATACTATGAAAAGTAAATTTTTATAGCAAAGTATTAGGCTATTTCTACAATTTAATATTTTGGAATATTTTTTTAACCACAAAAAGATTTTTGAAGAAAAAGTGTGAAATTAGTTTTTGATTAAATTGTAATATATCTGATCTTGATATTCTGTAAATAAATATCCGAAATTGTAGTGTTGTTTCTACATATTATTACCTTCATACTAATATCATGTAAAATGCTTCTCAAACAAGTCAAATTTGTTAACATAATATTTTGAAAGATTATATGATATTAACTTTTCATAAATTTTTAAAATGAAAAATCAATGAACATTTGAGCAAAATCGTAATTTACTTGACTCCTTTCATTCTTCTTTTAATGTGATGTTTTCATCCAGAATTGATATAATCTCTTACCTTTTGGTAAAAAAAATAAAGGCAAACACTATCTTCATTTTGAAATAAAATAAAATAATTTCAATTTCAAGCTACAAAAGCAGAAAATTTCATTTTCCTTGAAAACTCAAGAAATATTGCTTTTTATTTACATCAGTGTTTTCATTTTTGTGTTTCATATGAGAAATATTCTTAATATAAATAACTGTAATATTTATAAGAATCCCGAAAGTTAGCAAACTATATTAATCGAGCCTTATTATTTTCTATCTGATGAATAATTTTTTTAAAATTTCTATCTGAAACATTGAAATAATGCTCTTTCGAAAACTCAGTGTAAAGATCAAATATAAAATTTATATTCAGTAATTTTTCAAGAAAAATATGCAAAATGACCACAATTCTAGAAATATTAAAAGCAGGCAGATATAACCTTTTAAAAAAATTTGCATTGACTTTGTCATATAGATATTTGTCTTGTACTTAAAAAACGGTTGAAATAAAAGGATTTTTCAGATACACTAAAGCAAGAAATGATATTTGGATTTTATTTTCTATCAGTCAAAATAAGGGAATTGAAATACAAACGGTTTTAGATGTTAATAATACCAAATTTATTGATTGTGTTTAATACTTGTTATATGTTATTGGGGTTTGGTGATAAAATGAAAATAATCTAAATTGAGATATATATTTTTGAATCCAAGTTTTTTTAAAAGAAAACACTTGTATGTGTGTGGATCAAAAATTTTGAATTCCAATTAAAATTTATCCATTATACTTAACAGTAATGAAACATTCAAGATAAATTTTTAAATAAATAATGACAAAAGACAAATAAACTGTAAAATTTCATTTAATATATATTTCGTTATATAAATATGTATCTATATTAATATATCTTATAGGAATTAAATTACACTACATTTCAATCACTCAAAGGTATCTACAAATAAATAATACAAGTCTATAATTATTTTATTCCAAATATTATAAACATGAATATAATTAATTTATAGATACAATATTTATAGCACACAGTTCTGAATTACTAAAACTCAACTTTTCTCCTAATGCATTCATTATTTATTACGAACTTTTGATTAAAACATCAAACTCAAATTGTCATGCAGTGGCACAATATTTAAGTTAAACAGTAGCTTACTAATAACATAATTATGTATTTAAGACATCCAAATATATTTTTACTTAACAAAGGTGTTTAGATTGCTAGATACAAAATTATTGATAAAGTTAAGATAGCCGCATTTATCATTAATATTTTGATTACTTCTCTGTTTTCAAAATCATCAAATATTTGTTTGAGTCAACTTTAGAAATGTGGTAATGAAGTTTTATGATCAAAGAATACCTCCGGAGAATTCAAAAGGGAGCACTTTTAGAAGATGTTCTATAAAATATTTAATTTATGATTTACTTTCGATATGAAACAGAAAGATAAGTTCATACGACGACAAAAAGCATTTAAATTATTTTGAAATGCAAACAGTAACAACGTTTAATGAAATAATCAAACATTTCCTGGTAATAATTTTTTTTAGTTCTTTCAAAAACCTAAACTTACTGATTTAAAAATAGAAAAATAAAAAATAATATTAAAAACCATAAATTATTAAAATCTACTTTATCAGAATACAAGTTTATTTCCCTTTCACAAAAAAGAATTCTCTAAAGTTTCAGTTTCAGTCAGTATTTAAAAAATATGTTTTAATGAAAATAACTCCTTATTTGCAAATTTAAAAGATTTTGCACTAGTTTAAAAACATAAGTCATGAAAATTATTTAATGAAACTATATTATTAAAATGTATATTAATTTCTAAAAATTGTAATTTAAAAATGATGAACGGGAAGAATAGTTTTCTAATAATTATCTCCCTATTTTTCAAATGCTGATATCCTTAACAATTGTAGAATAAGTTCAAAGGGTGTTTTAGTTTTTTAAAATTAGGAATAAATTATTTTTCTGATATTATAATTATCTATCTTATACTCCTTAATTAACTTCCATATAACATTATAATAATTTAATCTTTTAACATAGGCAAATTAAAAAAGGGAATGAAATTGGAAATATAAACATTTATAATTTTGAAATGTTCATTTATCTATAAGAATAAGAATTCGACGTTCAAAAAAATGCATATATTTGAAAAATTTTCCAGTTTCTATACATTTTGATGTTTCTTAAAATAGATTCTTTTCCCCTACATTGCTCATCTTTCTAAGAAGTCGTTTCTAAGAGCGTCGGACCATTTTATCAGATAATAAAAACTTTGGAAATCATCCTGAGTACATAAATTAATGATAAAATAATTGATCGTAAAAAAATAAGTTCTTTAAAGACGAAACAACATTCAAGAACATCAAAGTAGGAATGAGTCTATAATAAAACAATGAGTGATGAGAAAACAATGACTTGTGTTTTTACAAGCCTGTAAAAAGTTTAGTAATGTTAAGAAGTAATTAAAATTTCAATCAAGGGCTTATTTAAAGCATGTAGCCTTACGAATGTTGATCCTGATAGGATTTTAAAAATAATTAAAATGCAAATTGTTATTAATATATTATTTTTCATTATTTCATTTGTTTCTATGTATTGTTTTCAAATCCTAGAAAGTTTCAGTGAATTCTTATTATAATGTTACTGAATTAATAAATGCTATTGAATTTCATTAATATTTTATCTATCTTTCTTATAGTATATTGCTATTGAATAACATGTTTTACTTTACAAAATTATACAAGATTTAACAACAAAGCATTACATAATACTTCACATTGATTTTTCTGTACCTTTTTGCAACAATGTAAACTGATTCTCACAAAAGATTTGAAAGAATCACGGAATATTGACCTACAGAAAAGTTTCTTCTCATTTTTAGATAAAATATTATACATATATATATATTCATTTTAAATACCTAAATTGCCTTAATGATTTCCTTTTATTGGTATCAAATATACACTAACTATTAAAGAAATAAATCAACTTTGTAACAGCAGAACATAGGACTTATTCCATCAACTGAAAGCATTATAAATGCAAATGTAAGCGCATTGCAAGCGTAACTCATTTGTCTTCTGAACATATTGATTCAGGACTACCTCTTTTAGCCGACAAAGCATTCTCTAATCATCCCTGGAATCTCCCTGATTCACAGCCTTCTAGTAGCATAAAAGACTCGACGTAAATAATCATGAAAATGAAAGAAAAATTTCACAACTTTTATTTATTTGTATTTGAGAACATTAAAATGCTATTTCATTATTAAATGTATTATATTTATATTTACATAATAAAATGGGATGTACTTTTGGCATAAATGTATAAAATATATTTGAATTTTACAATAACCTATTTCGTCTTAAAAGTAGAAGCAATATCTTATTAATGTATGAGTGATAAATTCAATCACATCTCATACATATAAACAATGTATGAAGTGTGATTGATTTCCAATACTTTGGATCTTTCTCTGATTTTACATTATTACCATTGAATATGTTTCATTCAGGTTAAAAAGTTGAAAACAAAGCGTATCAACTACCTTACTACTAACATATTAATAATATAAAAAAGTCAAATTAAATGAAAAAATTGAAATATTTGTTATTAAAAAAATGTGAAATAAATTTCTGACCCCTGATCAATTTTAGGTTTTATGACTAATTGTCAAATTGAAGCAAAATATCACAGAAAAATTTAACTATTTTATAAATTATGCCAATAAAAGTGTATTAATAATGCTGGAAACTATTTTACTACTTTAAATCATTAATAAAAATTAAATTTATTGATGACTCAGTAGAACGTGTCTGATTAAAAATATATTCAAAAAATATAGGACATGTTGATATTTTAATCTTATTTAATGTATCAAACGTGTAATTTCAACGGATTTCTTTTCTGAAACATTTCAGAACTCCAAACGTTGGGATTCTGTCACCTTCTATGCACTCAAAAATAATCTACTTTAAATATATAAAGATACTGTTTATTATTCATTGTTTAAAATAGTTTCTTTCATTTTTTGAACATTTTAACTGATTTCTCGTACTTCAGTAATTTAAACTGATTATATTGAGATGAAAAGAACTATTTTAAGAAATGTGTGATTCTTTTTCCAAATTCAATAAATAGTACTTTCAATTAATGTGCAAAATGAATATTAACGTTTGTTAACATTCAAAACTTCAGAAAGTCTTTAAATTTGCAATTTTGTGGTAAATAATTACAGAAAATACAGTAAATATCCCAAATACATCTTTAAATTTATATTCGAAATTTCATCGCACTTGAATTGAAGAACCTGTAAGTAGGAATTTATGAATATTTTATAAATACTATTATATATATATATATATATATATATATGCTGCGAATATAATTTTTGAATTTTAATTATTATTAACGAATATAGTAACAGTATTATTACGAAATATTATATGTTAAGGATATAATATCATTTAAATTATTTGCGAATTATCTGCTTATACTACACTAAACTGATAAAATTAAAATGTAAATATTTACTTTCTAAACAATGTAATATAAATGATGTAATCTGGTATTTTTAAAATAAACTACAAATTATTTTCAGAGGGTGACAGAAAAAAGTATGATTTTAAAATGAAGTTATAATTCTTAACAATTAATTAGGAAAATATTTATTAAATAAAATGTATCAGAAAATTCATGATTAAAGGCATTTTCTAATGGTAAAAATTTATTTGTTCGTTAAATGAGCTCAATTGCAGAATATATATAAGAAATAAATTCCTAACAATTTCTGTTATTTTACATGAACCTAAAAATAAAATGCTACACAATTTTGACTAAGCTGTAAAAGTAAATATCTAAATAAATTTTTTTCCAATAAAAATGTACCTTAGTGTGATTTATGAGTTAAATAAGTTAATTTTGAAATATTTATATCTTTTTTTTCCTTTAGTCTCTAAAATGAATTACAAAAAATTACACTTCCTTTTATTAATTTACTACAATTGAATATTTAATCCTTTATTACAGTTTTTTTTTTATATAAATTTTGAATTTTTAAAACTAAATCTCCTTGTAAATGCTTCTTGTAAGATTTTAATTATATTATGAAAGCATTGCAATTTGCCTATTAAAGTCTCCGTTATTTTTTAAAAATAATACAAATTTTTAAGATTTCTTTCCCCTTTTTTAGCTGCTTTTGGCGTAGGTAAAACTAAATACATTAAAAACTATCTAGAACTCTTTACACTAACAAAAATAATCATTTCTAAAAGTAAATATTGCATTTATTTTTAAAATATTTAGTATACAACTTGTTTAATGTTTCATTGTTTACAATTGCGGTTAAAAAGCGATATAATGTTTGTCTTCATAACTTACATCTTTCATGCGATGCACAATACCTTATAATTTAGTATTGTATTCACAAGTCTTGGATTATAAAACCACACAGTAAAATAAAACTAAATGTGTGATTTAATTACTTTTTAAAACTAAGAAACATAAGGAAAAGGATTTGCAAATAGTCAAGAAAATTGAAATTAACTATTATTAAAGCGATATTTTTCATTTAATTTCTTTGTTAATACAAAAAAGTTACTTCGCCTTTATACATTAAATAATTTTATTCAGACAGCCAGAAAATACATAAATTCAAATGTCTGACATAAGTATTTTCTTTCAGGGACTATTAAGCTAAAACGCCTTTGCTTTAATAAAGATTAGTAATTTTCTTTCAATTTTGTAGAAATAACGCATAAATGTGCTTTTAATTCTAGTTGCCATCTAATAAAAGTTTCTTGAATTTTAAACTGTTTTTATATGAGTAAGAATAACCATTTCAAAATTCGTTCTAAGTACTTATCTATCAAAGTAAGCGAAAGGAAAATGATATTTTAAATGAAGATTAGCTTCATTCTTATAAAACGTATTTGCAATGCACTTTGAATCCTTTTAATTTACCTTTCCTTTTTGATGCACACATAAAAAGGATAGCTTACAAATTTATTTACTGAACAGTTTAATTACTCCAAACATATTTTCTTAATTAACCTTTATTATTTTACTCATGAGTCTTGTACTGTAAAGCTGCATTGAAGGAAATTTTATGTAAAATATATTAGTTAATAAGTTACATAGTAGAATGTGGAGACTAACACGTTTTTTCAGTTAAATAGATTAATTTCTTTCCTATATTGTTCAGATTAATAATTCTTTTAGCTTGAATGACAAGAACATTAATGTAATTTTAGTATACTTGTTATATTCAAAGCATGAAATAATGTTTGTCATATTATTCAGATTTAGGTGTAATAAAAGGAATCTAGAGATTAGATATAATTGATCAATGCTAAGTTAAGCTTTAGGAGTTAAATAGAATCTTCTAATAAAGTTCATATTTATATATTTATTTTTGCATAAAGCTAAGATATCACTTTAACTGTCTAAATAATTTTCTTTTACAAAATGTAATTTAAATCCATTAAAAAATGTAAACATACATTGAAGTAATTTGATTATCCCCAAATTTTGTTCGTGCATTTTATGCCAATAATTTAATTGGTTAATATTTTAGTAATGAATGGGTAATGTTACAATACACTTATCTACTGCTCACACATTTGGTAATTTATAAAACAGTTATGTTAGTGTTTTAAATTTTTCTCATCATTATAATAACAGTTAACTGTAAACAGTACTAATACTAGTACAGGGGTGGTTATAATTAATGTTATCCTATTTAGACCCCAGTAGAACTCGTACTTCCTATTGTATTTTGATAAAATTTGGTTTAAGGACTATGCAGAAAAAATTTCTTCAATAAAATATAGTTCAAATTTCACCATCAGATGGCGCTTTTTTAAAACTTTCATTATGCGAATTAGTCAAACATATAAAGAGATTCTCAATCAGAGCTAGAAAATCATTCTGCGTATCTTTGTCATCGTTAATTATGCCCTTGCTGAAGGAAGATAGAGCTTTACAGATAAAAATTTTTTTTATCAGAACGGTAGCAATGGCTTAGCTACAATGCGTGAATATCATCGATTAAAGGATTGCGAAAAAGAACCATGTCTAAGAATGGATTAAAGAAGATGTTTATGAAATTTGAAGAGACAGAGACTTGGGTGTGCTACCCGGAAGTGGACGGAAACCGATTGCGAATGAAATTGTCGAAGAAATCGCTATTGCTGTGGTTGAAAGAGCCTCAGTTCCAGCTATTCTTCATGAATCGGTTTTACAAGATTTGGCGATTCCGTGGTCGATAGTACGATAAATACTGTGGTCCATTTTAAAATGGTTATCCGTATAAAATCCACGTAGTGCAAATATTGCGACCTCACCAAACACGTTCTGATTTTCCTTGCCGATTTTTGTTGAGAATGGAAATGATGACGCGTGGGCAATTCTGTGGTCTGATTATGCTCACTTTCCTTTTGATGGAGATGTGAATGATTAAAATTGCCGCATATGGGAGGCTTCACCTCCTAATGTCCTGCTCCTAACTCTAATGTCCTAACTCTCACTCTACAAGGTCCTAAAAATGCTCTGTCACGAGTGCACGGTACAGAGAATTTCTTTGACAGCAGGACATTCCTAATTTACGGGAATGTTTGCAGACCACTGTCTTCATGCAAGGTGGAGCAACTCTTCACATTGGGCGCCAAGTCAAAGAACTATTACGAGGTAATTGTGGCAAAAATCGAGTAATATCCAGAGCTTTTCCGGAGGTCTGGCCTCCTCGTTTCACCCGACTAAAATCCTTGTGAATTCTGGTTGTGGGGATTCCCAAGAGATTGTGTTTATGGAGGAGGAATAGGACTTTTTCTGAGTCCAGCATTATACGCCATGTTATTGGAATCCCTAGGGAGGTTCTTCGCGCTATCATTCAATACGATATTACGCGCTTTCAACATGTAATTGATGCAATGGAGCACACGTTAAGCACATTCTGCATTTGAATAAATTTTAATGATTCTGACTGATTTTTTGATCATCTTTATGCGTCATAATTATGCCTGGTGGTCAGGGTTTGAACTGTTTTTATAGCAGAAATCGTTTTTCCATGGTCCATATAGCATATATTCCAAGTTTCATCAAAATCTGATAAGCAGAACGGGTTCTACAGGCCTCTGAATAGTGTAACTTTAGTTATAACTATCCGGTATTAATGCTGTTTATAGCTATGAGTATGAAGATGTTTTATGTCTGTTGACATGGATGATCTCATCATTCTAAAAGATATTTATGAGAAATAAAATACTAATAAAGTTATTGCCCATGCAAAATTTAATTATTAAGTTAAAATAATAAACTTGAAAGAAGTTTAGAAGAAGTACAAAGTTTCATAAAAAGTTAGTTAATAGAACGGGTTTTAGAGAGGTCTGAAAAGGATCACTTTAATTATAACCAACCTATAGAATGTCATTTTTATAATCTTAGAAAATATACAGATATTTGGTCGACTTCGAAATGTGTAGGATGCATAAAGTGGGTTCAAACTATGTAATTTTAGATTGAATAGATCGAATACGTTGGAGCAAAGATGCTGTCATCAATGCTAGTATCAATATACATGTAATAAAAATGAAGGCTTATTATGTCAAGATATTGGTATGTGAGTTAAGTTCGGTCTATTTCACAACAGACTAAAATTACTCCACTATGCAAAGTGCTCTCCTTTATCTATATTACAGTTGTACTTACTTCCTTTTTTGAGTCTTTCCTGAAGTGATTTCTGCTTATGAAGCTTTTATACTCCAAATATATTATTTAATTTTTCAAATTCTGTAAAGTTGCATTGAAGTATAATATAACGTATGGTCATTTTGTTTGCTAGCAAACCAGTATCGCATAGAATTAAATGAGTTCCGTTGGATTTTGTCTACAGAAATTTAACTGGGCTATGTTTTTAGAAGTTTGAGTTGCAGTAGCTATTTACATTATTTCTGATGCTAAGATTTTCAACTCTTTAGATTACTTACTTTGCACAATAGTATGGGGTGATGTTTCCACATGACAATGTTAGATCTCCTACAATCAAAATATATGTAAATTAGCTATTCGAATTTTCTTCTCTGGCCAATATAGTCATTAAATCTTTTATCATTTCAACATATACAGTACTTAACAATCGGATAGACCAGGCATCATGCAGCATTAGGAATCTATACCATTTACTTAGCAGCCGTATAAAATAATGCATTGTAGCCAGAACAAGTTTCATCATTTAGGGATTTTAACATTTAATTTTCAACCGTAAGCCATTGATGTACTTGTATAATTTTGCCTTGAAAAAATTTGATGTATTAAGTATTCATGTATTTTCTTAGTATTTAATTACAATATAAACGCAAACAAACCCTTTTCTGTTTTTCAGAAAAATAAAATCTTATGCGGTCTTATTTTCAAAGGAATTTATGCTTTTCAGTCAAAAAGTAACTTTCAAACAATATTCACTCAGTTAATAAATTTAAAAGAATACTACGAGCAATAAATAATTCATTTTTTAAAAAAATATATATATTCTGATTTAAAAACAATGGAATATATATGTATATATATATCTATAAACTTGAATAATGCTTATTTAGAAAATAAATTTAGAGAGCTAAATGTTACAAATAGAATTACAGCTCTTTATGGAAACAAAAAAAAATAGAATTATAAATAAATGAAATAAAAAACCGAATTGTGAAAGTTGTACCGAATATTATATTTCTAGAAATAATAGCTTTATTGAGAAAGAAAATCATTTTTTATCTGTAATCTTTAGTTATAAATTACTCAGGTTAATAGGAAATATCTCTACCCATATAGATTAAAAACCTTGTTTAAGTGTTTAAATCATTCAATTGAAGTTTGTAATTTTCACCTCTAAAAACAAGTCATTTCTTCTCCAAAAGGTGATCCAAATGTTTTCGATTAAATGAACATGGCGATACACACTGCTCTGTATTTTCAATATACATAAAATTGTACCGGCATTGTTTAACTTCCCCATTTTAAGCATCATTTCCAGATCTCAGATTAACTTTGTGATGTCGTCTAGGAAAGGGAACCATGAATCAAATCTAACTAATTTAGAAAGATCATGCATTTGTTCCTGTAATTTTAAGGATTTTACATCTCAGCAGTTGACAATACCGGAAGACACACCTATATCAGACACATAATTAACACTTCTCTGATAAATTTCAATAATTTTGCGGTCAATTGATTAAGCCTCCCAGCTAACAGCCAAAACATAGGACGTTAAGTGCTTTATCCAATTGCTTATTAGAAACGCTTCGTACCCGTAGTTCTCATTCAAATCTTCCATTTGCCTGAGTAGCACAGATTGAGATATATATCCATTAATTCCAAATCATCCATTAGTGTTTTCACTTTTTTACTATGGAACATTTCAAATTAAGTCAGCAAACGAGTTTAAATGCGGTACATGAATGTTGGGTTGATTTACACATCATATATCAGTGCCATGCGAAAAGGTTTCATGATTCAGAGCAGCGTCCAAATAATCAAATATGGTTTGCTCAACCATAACCTGAAATGAGCCTCAAGCTGCATGAAAAGAAGCTTGGAGTTATTGGCCCAAAAATTTACTACTCTAAAAGCAACTCTATCACAACCCGTTTTCAACCCAAAATAACTATATCTTTAACAAGAACACTTTTGTCGCCTCTTCAACTAGCATTTTATTACCATTTCAAGAACTAATATTACTAAATTCTGGCCCAAAGATATCACGAATAAGACTGTTGCAGATTGACGGACTTGCTACATAAGGCATCGGTGTAAGACAATTGACCTGTGGTGTCCTGTTTGTCGTATTCCTTGTTCGGGTCAACAACTTAAAGTTAGTCGAGCTAAGGCCTGTTTGCCATATTTCTTCTTCATTGAATTTAAGTATGAAATAAAGCTATTGAAGTTGGTATCTAATATAATAACCTCGTGACAATTAAGAGCGTACTTGTATTAAAGCTCCCGTCTACCCGCCATTTTGATTTCATTAGCGTAATGTTAATCCTATGGAATTTCGACTTTAATTCTCATATATTTACTATTCGATCTATTTGAATGCAATCAAGTGCATCTAAAAGAGCAAAAAATAAAGAATGCTTCTGTGGAATTACTTTTTTCCTCCGATTTTTAAAAATATTTTTATTCTTATTTTAATGATTCGTTTATGAGTTTTTCGCTACTTAAAAAATAATTTTAAATATTTTTCAAAATTGGAGGAAATAAGTAATTCCACCGAAGCATTCATTATTTTTTGCACTTTCAGATGCACTTTATTGCGTTCAAATGGATCAAATAGTAAAAATGTGAGAATTAAAGTCGAATTCCATAGGATTAACATTAAGCTGACGAAATCAAAATGGCGGGTAGACGGGAGCCGCAAATGAACAATTTAATAAGCAAAAACATATTACAGACATCACAGTTTGTTAACTATAGATCCATATATTCTACTTTATGGAAATATTTAATAAAGTCATAAAATTTTGTTTAGTTGAGAGGAACCAATGTCGCTCTGATAATATAGCTTGACTATATGTTATTGCAAATATTCGATTCCTTAGATTAATGAATAATTTTCGCAAGTTTAACTGATAATTACATATCTAATATTTGTACTCAGGAGCATAAAACCCAAGAGCAAAACTATCTTTTAATTATAATATCAAACTATTATTCATAAGGGAGCATTCAAAACTGTACGATTATATTTTATTTCAAATTACAATAATTATGCAAGGCATAAACATTCACAGTATTTAGACTAGTCATTTTTATATTATCATTTCACAATTACTAATTAACGTGTTATATTTGGTATCTTAATTTCAAGGATTCGTGCAGAAAAATGACACCATAAAAATAAATAATTGCTCTTCTTTAATGTCTCATACCATCTTTTATAAAGGAAGCTGTAATTTTGAAATAATTTCAGTTACGATATTTATTATACACGCAATTAAATCACTATGACGAAGTTGTTCTTTAGAATAATAAAATTAATTAAACTTTGGCTCACATAGTACATTAGATGAACAGTACTGAATTTGATGAACAATGGACTTTAAAATGAAATTACTTTGCTGGATGAATAATTTAAATTTTTTTTTATTTAATCTTTCTCTGAGCAATAGGCGGCGACGTAAGACTCCCATGTTTTCCTCGATGAACATTTTATAAAATTTTGCTACATTATTTCAAATTAATATATTTAATTTACATTTAAATTTTATTAAATTACTTTATCGTCATACATTTTTATTTTATAAAACTGTTTCCCCTGTTTAACTTTTCCTTCCTTATATTAATTTAATTTATTCAACATATTAATTTCTAATATATTGTATTAATAACAGGAATTTCCGCTTTTATTACAATGTTTTTCTGAATTTCACTTGGTGCGTGTGAGTGAATGTGTGTGTGTGTCATCAAATTTTCGATCGTTAATTTAATCAACTTCTCATCAAGCTAGAGCTTTCAAATTTTGGGAATCGTTCGTATTCGCCTAACAATGCAATATTTAGACATTTGAGACAAGTTTTAAATAATATTTCAATAATTTTAATAAGTCAAAATATTCTTTCCTCTCGGCGCTTTTAGGATTGAGGAAAAAATTTCTTTCCCCCTCTGTAAACACCGGGAACTCCCTATACGCCACATGATGTATCGTAAAACTCACAAAGGGGAGATAGTAAGGGTTGCTGACTTTCAGTCAGTAATCATTCGCAAGAAAGAAAGATTCCAATATTTGGTGCCGTGTCTTATCACAATAATTTTTTCTGAATTCTGGTTCCCATTTTTTTTAATAGAATGACTTACAAACTTTCAAATGCATGTTTTGATTTTATGAGTGTTATGAATTTTTTAATACGTTCACAAATGTCTCTTTTTAAGTAAATTTTAAAGTTAAAAATAACTAATAGTTTTAACTAATATTTCAATAATTTTCTTTAATAAACTTTGCCACCATATAAAAACGTTGTTTTTAAAAAAGTTGGTTTTTATCTCGAATTACTTAATATGTATTTCCATATCCTGTAAGTCCTACTTTTTATGAGTTACATATCAAAACAACTTCTAATATTTTATACGACTTGATTCATGCTCCTTTTTTACTTAAAATGGAGAATTGTAAGTGGTGATTTTCGCAGCAAAGCATGTTTGTCGAATAACATTTATGAAAGAATTTGTGAATATACTTACAGAATGAATTTTAACTATCTAGCTGTAGAGTTTCATGTAAACAATATATATTACTTACATGAAACGTTCATCTAATGCACTATGTGAGCCACTTTTACTTTGGCTTTAATTTAAAAAATTATCTTAACACCAAATGTTTATATATAATTATTCGTACATATTTCTTAAAATATTTCATATAAATAAATGATGAAGAAGTCAAAAACATTTGTTGCATTTGGATGTCTATTTTGACAATATTTAATTGCTATTTTACTTTTAGAGGAAATTTGATTGAATTAATTTTTTTTTTCATCTCATTTGGTGATATTGAATGACATTGCTGCAAATTTTATTGTTTCCACATTTGATTTGTGCTTAACACAATTTATTCAAATATAAATTACGAAAGAGTAATAATTGAAATGTATCAGTCTTTTGCGATAAATTTAGGTTTCCCTATGAGTATTGTTCTACTTTATAAACTTCTTGCCGTATTTTGTTAATAGATGAAAACATTTTCACCACTCAGAATTTATTTAAAATATTTATTAAATTTAAACTAAAAAAAAAAATTATATTCTATTTATATATTTATTGTTATACTCGTACAGATGCATTAATATTTATTAAATTTCCCTTTATGTTAAGATCATTTCATTTTTAAAAATATCTCGGTCACTTAATTTACTTTGTAATATTTAATAGTAGAATTTATCTACTATTAAATTTACATTTTTATAAGAATTCATATCATTCGGAACAAAATAATTGAGATGGCATGGAAATTTTAGCAGAATGAAATAATATTCATTTATTATTTTATTGAAAAAGAAAGGCTTAATTAAGAATTTAGTAATGTAAAAAATAGTTTCATTATTTACTTTAACTATTTAGAAATGTTATATTGCTCGTTATTGTAATCAGAGAAATGTTTGACTTTAGTTCCCACTTTTTTTTTAAATGAATTTGATCTAATACGTTAATTGTAACAATATCGTTCCTTGTATATTTGTCTTTTTATATAACTTATGTTTGAATCATTAGATGTAACGTATTAAAACAATTTTATTATTCAGCATATGATAACAGAGACTACTTTTAGCTTGGGAGCAATATATATTCTTAAAACTTGTATTTTAAATGCTACATAAAACGCATTTTAAATACATATTTGTATAAAACATAATTGAAGTTATTTAAAAAATATTTACTTCATGAGTTTGTGTATGTCGTACATACCATATATATTTACACAATACATTTTATGTAAATACATTGTACATTTTATTCAAAATAAGATTTTATACCTACATATGCTTAAATGTAAAATGAATATGTTACGCTAAATTTATTAATTCTAACAAATCACTTCATTGGCAATTATACTAAAATCAGTAGTTATTTTAATTATGAAATTAAATAATTACTTTGAGCATTTATTACAGAAAGTTTATATTCGTTCTCAGAATGGAACTGGAAAAAAATTAACAATAATATTAATGCCACATGTATGATGCACTTGTAAAATTAAAGTTCCAATTCATGCTTAACTATTATATTAAATGTTCAGATAAACAAAGAGCATTAAAATATTAAAACTGGTACTCTTTGTGGGGTTCCTAATAATAATTACAGTAACTGAAAAGTTTTATTGTAGTCCATTATTGAGTTAATTAAAATTATTTTCTGGGCAAAATCGAAGGAATTAATGGTTAGTATGGCTATCACATACTTTAATAAAGATTCACAATTTTTCACATGCTTAAATAGTAGCTGCCTGCATTCAATGTGAATGTATGCGATCCTATTATATCCTTATTAACAAGAAGGAACTTCTTAATTCACATATAATTTTAAATTTGTAAACTTAAGAAAATAAAATGATTCTTGCAAGATCATTTAAATTGTAGGAAAGGGAATCTCATTTTATTCAAAACAAACTGATGGAATGTTTCAATCCTGTGGAATTAAATGATTTATAATCAAAATTTTTACGTTATATTCTAGATCGTATCGTATATACTTATAAACTTAAGCGTAAAGACAATAATTTCCTTGAGCCATTGCAGTCCAAAGTGTCTCGTACGAGAAGCTCCCATACTCTCTATTTAATAGCGTATCCTTGAAAGTCACTCAACGTTGCTATCTTTTCAAATAATTATGTGGCAGCAGATTGTGAAGACATCTGAATTGCGTTCTAATATGAAATGATTGCACCTTCGAATAAATTATCTCATCCTGTACGTCCCCATGAGTGCTCAAGCTTTTGTATGTCGTTGACGCTTGTGAGTAATTAGAAAATGATTGAACTAAATGTATGCTAGAGTTATCCGAATAAGATTTAAGTATATTGTGTTGAATGAATTAATATTATAATGATTATAATTAGTTTAAATATTTAGTGAAATTAAAACAAATAAGAATTAGTCATTAATAAATTTTTATCACTGGAATATTTAATTTTACGATTAATTTATTTACGTAAATAATTTAAAGATCATTCTATTAAAAATATAAGCCTATTTCTTGTAAGCTCTCGAAAGAATTTTATATTTAGGAAAGTAGAAAGTAAAGTAACATAAATAGAAGAGATTTGTTTAATCTTATAAATTGAATCTTTTAATAATTTTTATCGATAATTGATTTGATAATAACAGAAAAAATACTTCATTTATAATAGAAAGTTAAGCATGCAATTTCCCCCTAACATATTAATTTTTGATTCATTTAACTAAATTTATTTAGCGTGTAATTTATTCGAGCCCTAAATATTTAAGTAAACATTATTAAAATATAAGGGTAAAGTGTTTGAATATTTATAATTATTGTTTTTTTGCTTTAATTGCTTAGGAGAAGTAAGTGTATGTCAAAATATCTATTGTGAATCTTTGAAGAGATATTTATTTAACTATATAATTATTTACCTTAATTTATGTTATGAGTTTAAGAAAGTTCTGAAAATATTAATTACCAAGACAACTGAAATGGTAAAAATTTATTAGATAATCTTAATTTGAAAGTAAATCTTTAAAAAAATTCTTTCTGAAGTGAACTTTGCTAAACTTTTAAGCCATTAATGAATTAACAATTAACCTAAATCAATTTCAATTTTTACACTAAATTAAAATATTTAGAATTTTAGGAGTGATGCGTAAAATCTTATATATTGATTAAATAGCATCTTAAATTAGGATTTTAATTTTTCTAAGATAAGTAATTTTTTTCAGATACAAAGTTAGGTTATGTTTTACATGTGTATTAAATCATATATTTATTACTGTTTAGTGATAGAAAAATGAGCGAGATGTTTTTAAAGAGAATTACGCCTATATGACACAAAATGTGTAATGACGACAAAATTTTTAAAATATTGTTTAGCTAATTTTCGAAAAAAGATTTTGAATTTCAAAAAATAATAATTCATTTCTCCGCTTAATGTTTATTAACAGGTTTTTAAATATAAAGTTATTTTGTATTTCATTTTAGAAGTGGAAACTAAAACTGAAAATTATTTCCAAAATAAAGAGAAGTGGAGAAATTCAATTTTGCATTTCATAGAATTTTTTTTAATAATTTAATAAGGAAACAAATTAAGTATTTCGTAAAAATGTAACTTTAGTATTATTAGATGTTTCAACCATTAGTTCCACTTTATAGAAAAATCAACTATTAACTAATTGTTAAGATTTTATTAACAGAATCCATCACGGTGAATCTTAGATTCTTTCTCCGTTAACTAGAATGAAAATACCTAAATTTAAATGACATCCATTTTTCTATATTTCACTGCATATACAAACAAATTTATTTCTAGAGTAGAACTTTGATATTGTAAAATAAAAAAAATGAATAACATCTTAAAAATTATAAAGAAAATAAATTTGCTCACATTCGTATTAAATCCCAAATATATTAATAGACTATAATTAAATTCATCGCATATAAAATTACACACGTGTTAATACAAGTATTTATTTACACAGAAATTAACATACATATACACATTCGGTTATTTTGAAAAGGGGTTCATCCCTACTTTTACAGGAGAGGCAAGAAATCATTGATTTCCAAAAAAACTTCTAAAAATTTAAAAATTTTCTATCATTAGAGAGAATACCATAAGATGTCAAAATATCATTATTTATGGTCCTTCAGGATACCAAGGAAAATTTTTTTGCCAATGTAGAGATGATCTGTTTTGAAAATAAACGTGGTTTTATTAAGTAATTGTTGTATTATGACAACATGTATACAAAAGGTTTGTTAAAAAAGGTATTTCTATCAAACGTAAAAGGTTATTCACTGTCTTCACCAGAAAAATGGGATCACTTTAATGGTGTAAAGAGCATAAGAACTGGAGTGGATACGAATGAACTTATGCTCTCTTTACTGATGAGTCAATGTTTAGTTTACCTTCTGATTCTAAAGAGTTTTAGACCTCCGAGGGATCTGGAACGTGAAAGTTTTGAATATTATAGAATGTGATAGTTTTTGTAATGTATTTATGATGGATGCATGGGCATATTTAATCATTCGCTTGTAACAGAGGTAAACTCGTTGACAAATGTTTTGAAAGTGAAGCCATTGAGCGAATATCAAGGCAAACCTTCAGGTCCGAACTCGGTAGAAAATTTATGATACTATCTTAGAAAAACAGTTGTAAGGAATTTTTTTTCCCTATGGATATAAATGTCCTGAAGACTACATTACTGGAGTAGTGGAATTTAATTACTAAAATTGTGATTATTAACACTATTGCCAGTAGTAAATATCGTTGAGATATGTTTCTACAAGTCAAGAGTAATCCTTTTGAGTATGAAATTTATAAGACTAAAGAATTTTTGAGCTGCTCTTTTTCTGAATTCCCTTTGTCACAAATTATTGCAATTTGTATTGTTTCAGGCTAGAGTTTTATATCATGTGCATTATACATTATTCCTTTCCTTATGATTTTGTCTCATGTTGAAATGTATTATTCCACAAAAATTCATACAAATAACGTTCACAGTTTCTAAGAAATGCGTGTTTTCATGCATGTATAGATAATTTTGGAAGGGAGTGTAATCTGGTGTATTTTGAATGAATAATTTATAAAATATTATTTCAAAATTTTGATAAAATAAAAAATTTCACTTCATAAGTCCAATATTTACTGTAATGTAAATATTGGATTTATTGCTCTAAATTTTTTTTAAATCATTGATTTTTAAAAATAGTTAAATAGGTTTAGGTTACGCATTTGAATAAAAATAAAGAAATAAATCATTTATTTGACTTAAACTTCAGCTTTCTCATGAAAGTTGAAAAAAATTATTCTTGTAATACAGTTATTTATTTGGAAAATAGTACTTTTAAAAAAAGCTCTTCATTGTCCATATAAACCAGCTGGTAAATTTTAAGGGAACTTATACCGTGAATTAGGTAGTTGTTTTTTTCGGTTAACAGGGCATCAAAGTGTCAGGAAATGTTATTAAGGCATCATTTTTTGTTAAAAAATCAAGTTATGCCCAGATAGTAGCTACGTTTATGTTTCCTAAAACTGACAATTATTTGTCATACGAAATTAATTTTAATGACATTTTTGAAAAATAAAGTACTCTTCTTTTAAAAATTTAAAACAGCAACAAGCAGATTGTTTTCTCATATGATCGAACTATTAATCAAAAATTTGTCTTATGAAAGGCAATAGAGGCAGTAGAATCTTAATCAAGTAATTTCATCGAGACCTCAAATGGTGTCTATGCCAAATTCACCTGCGCCTTCACCAGATCTACATACTAACTAGGGAATGTCAAGATCTTTGCCAGTGCCATCGAATTCGATTGTTCCTCGTTCAACTGGATTATCCAAATCTACTGACAGATATGTTTCTGGACAATGTTGTAATTGTATTAGCAATTAAGGGTAAATGTATTATGAATCAATGATATGATGAGTTAATCTGTATTGATGTACTGATCAGGCGCACAAACTGCTGATGTCTATTGTACATTTTTTGCAATTGCTTAAAATTTATGATGTTATTTTCACCATGTGCCTTTGCTTTTAATTTCCATATCTTGTACTTCTGTGTGACTTAAAGTGTGTGTTTTTAATAAATGTCTTTCCAAATTAAAAAGAATGTGCTCTATCCTTATTGGTTGATTCCATACTTAGAAACCCAGTACAAAAAATATGATGAATGTTTCGTAAGAACTGGCACTAATTCTGAAAGGTAGTAGAGCACACTAAAACAAACAAATTTTGTAAATATACCGCACTTTAAGGCAAAACGAAAGGGCATTACAGGGTTACTGATCTTGAGAAAATGATCTAGAGCCAGGTATGTTGGGAGAGTAGAAAAAAAAAAACACTTTGTAGACTTCTTTACGCCATGTTAGAACCTTGCTTTATTTGCAGAAATTAACCCCAACAGCAACTTCTGAGAAGATGGAGATTAATTTACAAATAGATAAAAACCTAATACCTGTTTAACGTAATTTTATAATTCGCAAAATATTTTATAAGATAAAGTATTATAAAAAGCTTATAAACAGCAAACAAAAAGCATAATACGCCTGATGTGTTTCAAGAAGCTTGTCAATTTCTTATCAATGCTGTGAAATATACATTACTGTCAATGATCCCGTTTTTAAGCAATTAATGTAATAATTTGTGATTTCCAAGTTTTCTTTTTCGTTTTACCACTTTGACTGAGGTACCAAGCTCACTATAAAACTCTTACGTTTCGTATTCAAATCTGAAAACTAGTACTAAAAATGCTAGTTTTCATTTGTTCGTCTTTCTATCTTATAAAAATAGTGCCAATCCTTTTCGAAGCATCCTGCACAGTCTAGGTTCCTTGACAAACACGGTAGAACGGTCCAATGATTACCAATGATGACAGTTGATTTCGATTTCAGAGATATTTCTGGTAGTTATCATCAAGAATCATATTAATATTCTGTAGATAGTTCATGTACGAGGGGGCCTTAAAAAGCATATGTATTTCACTAGAAATGGTATTGCTAATGGATGTTGGTGTTACTATTGCGTACTGTATTTTGTTAAATGTAGTCAAACCGGAAATGACACAGATTCATATATTAGTTCTGATTACGCATCCATTTTCTATCATATCAAAATTCGGTTGCTACAATGTCGAGTGGAAATCGTGTTTGAGAATTGGTTTCATCATTATATATCAGAAACTAAGCAGCAATCAAAATAATGGGTTTCTTCCAACGAACTATTTCAATGTATGTGAACATAATCTCATTTATCCCAAAGCTTACATAATCATTTTTTGGGGGATACGAAGAGTGTCACACTCACGGAATTCTTGGAAAAAGAAAACAGAAACAGACTATAGACAGTATGTTAACCCATTTCTTCTACGAATCACAACGTCTCATTTCCCATTCTAAACACTTAATCTTTTTGAATTACCTTCGTAAATAATACTCTAACGACTTTTTTTCAGTTATTTTCCATACAAGTGCCAATGAATCAGGCGTTCAATGTCCTATCTGATATAATAATAGTTACGAATTGAATAATCTTTGAATCACGTTATAAGAATTTATCTTAGATTGATTTTATTTTGTCGCGCCTTTTTGGAAGTACTGACTTTAAATATTGACTCATTATTAAACATTTTAATATTTTGCTCTGTTATTTCATTCACATATGTATAGTAAGGAATTTTTAATAGAAATCTTTCTTACTATTAGATATTTAATCCTTTTATTTAATCTGATAGTAAGCTAAATAAATTATCCGATGTATAGAAAATATGGCTTAAGATATTTTAAGTATTTTCCTGTTTAAATTGCTCTGAGTCTTTTCCCATTCTATCAAAAATTTAGTCTATATTTATTAATGAAATGAAATGACTCAAACTTTCAACTCCATATTTACTAGAATCAAAATTTAGTAAAGATATCCAATTCACTGTAGTTTACCCAAATGTTGTTCACTTATCTATAGTGTGTATATAATTTCAAATGGTAAACAAATAATATCATTTTGAATTTAATAAAAAACATATTTGATTGTCATTCACTCTATATAAAGGACATAGATATATTTTCTTTCAAAAAAGCATATTATAATATTACAAGGCATTAATTTATTCACTGTTTAAATATAAACATTTTTGTAATAAAAGTGTGAAGTAAAAGAGAGAATTCCATGAATAAAATGGTATAATTACATTATATGTTGTTATTCTGTGTCTAATACAGTTTTTTCTCCTTAGCAATCAAAAATTTAAACAGGAATCTTTAAGGACATTCATGATAGCATTGGATAAACGGAATTTTATAGTTTGTGTCGGACAATATTTTCTAAGTTGTCATTCTGTTAAAAAAATGGTACGGTATTTTTAAATAAACAGGCATACAAGTAAAGATGTTTGTAAATGTAATAATGCTTCATAAATAATGTATATATTTATAAATACAAAAACTCCTGTAGGAAAAAAAACCAATTTATCCTATCAATATAATTGCCTTTCTATTTCTTAATATATTACACAAAGCCCAATTTTGATATAGTTCTGTAAAAATACAAATGTAATTTATTTGAAGTCGAAACTAATTTTAGTATACATCTAAAAAGTACACCAATTTGCGTGTTTTATTGTCAATCAAATGCATTCAAACATCATCTAGAGTTTTGACTTTGGAAAAGTGACAACAGTGGTGTTAATTTCCATAGAAATGAAAAATAAATATAATTATTTCGGCATGAAATAGACTACATCAGTCACTGAATGTTTTTTAAGGATACCTAGAAATGGAATAAAAGCAATTAAATGATATGTCCATCTAAAAGTTTTTAATTTAACATCAAAATAATCGATGAACTGATAAGTTCCATTAATGAGTATAAACTCTATTAGTGTAAAAGTACAGTTGAATTAACAGCTAATATGTGAGTTATTTCTTTTAAACGAAACTTTTTTTTGTTCTTTTTGGAAAGTATCAGAACCTGAAATAATTCCTAAAATTAAATCAGCACATAAAACATACTTGAGTATAATTATAAATAAGTGATTTATTAAATCTATAATTGAGTTTACAACCCTAAATATCTAAATATATAATTAAATATGAAACCAAATATGGGTAAAATTATATAAATAAAAGGAAAACTATTTCCTTAATGGAACGTTGGCTATTAAAATTGCACGCAGAATAGGGGCTTGTCGGAAAAGACGATATTGTTCCACTCATGTATCCAGCTTTGATTTCGGCGCACCTGAGTCGCCGTCTCTATCTATACGGCAATGTCAAGGGAACCCTAAGTAATGGTCGTCTTGCTGACAGTTCATGCTGCTGCAAACGTGGTCGCAAATTACAAGCGGATACAGGGCGTGGTACAAGCATGCCCATTTCTTGTCTAATGTTCCGTAAAATTGTAGTACTTTTTTGAAAGACCAACCTCACAATACGTCTGTTCTTTTGGAGTTTTTCATGGTAGGGCATGGAGATCCTGCATGCCGTTCAGTATGATCCTCAGCAACCCATTAATTCCATATTCGCATTACAGTAGTTGGATTACCACCAGTGCGACGGGCAATATATAAGTGAACTATAATCCACCCTCTCGATAGGCAACGATACTGTCTCTATCTAATTCCGACACTTGATGGTAAGCATTTCTTCTAATTCGAGGCATAACTTGATATTGCGAGCAAACTCCGACTTTACAAAGCGCTTTTTGAATGAGAAATCCACTACAGAACTTTTCTTTTATACAGTGCTTCAGATGTCACTCTTCCCTCCTGCGACATCTAAATGCGCTGACATACTAATAGCTTTTGTATATCCTAACCTCTTCTTCCTTTCATGCGATTTTGACGTTCGTTAGATCATTCTCTTCAGGTGTTGCGATTTTAATGGCCAGTAGTATATTTTTAGAGCTATCGTGATCACACAATAAACTATTCAGAAAATAGAATACTGTGTAAAATTTATGAAACTGGAAATAGCTTATAAAATATCTTCGAAAATCTGGAATTATATAAACAACTTATCAGCAAGTATTACATAAAATTTCTTCACAACTTCATTCTCTCTATAAATATTTTAGTATTGTTTTTAAAAATTACTATATGAGCCAACCTATAGTAAATAGTTTTTAAATTAAGGAATGAATTATAAATTTAGGTAAACATTAATCACTATTAATAACATGTTAACCCGCTACAATTAAACATGCTTCTTAAATTTGATTTATTATGATACCAATGAATATTTAATGTCTCGCACTGAAATTAAAAAATGTAATCGAGAATATCATTTATTTATAAAGTGTGGGGAAAATGGAAATTAATTTTAAGCTAGTTAGGACAACAAAAAAGTAAGAGTAACTTTTGATTAATTATTACAGAAATACTTCGTGAAATATCTAATTTACTTTCACATGCAGTATTATCTTTATCATTATTAATTAATTAATATTCTTTCTTCCTGCATAGAAGTTTACAAAATTAAAATAGTTATGTTTATATTCATTGTTAAAAATCTACATTAAGCATTTTTTTGCTGTAAGCAATAAAAAGATTAAAAAAATAATGTATCCAAAATCATTAATATTAATTATAAATAATGTATTGAAAATTACAAAAATTAAATATAAATAATGTATCAAAAATTACAAACACTAAATATAAATAATGTATCAAAAATTAAAATATTAATTACAAATAATTTATTGGAAATAAATTATTAACCAACATGGGATTTCACAAAAAAATGAATTTTGTATAAAGAGAGAATATAAGAACAAAATTTAGTTTTCAAAGGAAATAACTGCATTTTTAAAGACAGTCTGATCTTCACATCTCCCCGAAAAATCATCCGTAACAGTTGCATAGTTCCATTCAGTTAACTCAACAATTCTGTAAGAAATTTGTATTGAATAGAATTACATAAAATCTGTAAGACATGCATTCTTCTAAAGAATCCAAGATTCTTCTAAATAACAATTCTTAGAATAATGTTTTCTTGCAATATTATGATTTAAATGGCTTCTGCGGACATCTTTTAAGATAATAGAGGAAAATATTTGTGTTTTTTATATAACAATTTAAACGATTTATTACAAATTATTTGCTAAACGTTTTGAGATGTCAACCTCAAACACCCAAACGATTAACATCGCTTACAATGGACATTTCGTCCTATAAAAAATAATTCGTTCAGATACAGTAAATCATAGGATCAATTTCATGACATTAAGATATTGCCATAAACACTCAAATATATATATATTTTTTTATAATTGTTGTTTTGATTTAAAAAATGTTTTAAATAATTCTTTAATTCATAAAAGTTTTAATTCGGAAACATATATGATGTAGGAAAAGTGATTACATTTTCATACACAGGGAAAATTTGATATTTAAATACGCCTTTAATCAATTATATGCTGCTTCATATTAAACATGATAACTGGTTGATAAAGTAGCAGTTTTTTCCTCAAAAACCTCTTTAAGTAGACAATGTTATAAATTTATAATTGCTTTGAAAATAGTTTAAAGATCATTAAATAAAATATATGTATGTTTATTTCTCTATCTCTAAAATTTCTGTTACAATATTAAATGGATTAAAAATAATTAAATAATAAAGATGAAGATTTATACGTCTGCTAAAAAGTTTTTAATTGTAAATAATATGCAAAAATGACCAGAAATTTAAATCACCACTAGAAAAGGTAAGTGTATTTTCTTCTAAGAATAGGGCCCCTTTACGAAAAACCTAGATTTCTGAGCAAATTTGCAAAGGTTTGTTAACCAATTGACCTAAAATATTTTTGTAAAGAAATATTTCACATATCACCTCTGTAGTAAGGAAGGCAAAGAATAACACTTCATCTTCTTTATCTTCATCTTTTCTTCTTAAATGTTAAAAAAGAAGATACTAGATCGAGCGGCAATATTTTTTTTGTATAGGGTATTTGTCTTTTGTTGTTTTCTGTCTCCAAAGTTCTTGAAATACCTTTTAAGAATTTTTGCTTATCTTGACATTCTATATGACTGTTTTAACAAGCCTTTACGTGAAAAACAATCTGATAAAATTGAAAAAGTATTAGCTTTTGACTGACGCGTGATATTAACTAACTTTTTTTTCCGAAAATGTAACCGAAAAATTTCTTTTTCTTAATATATTAATAACTTTTTAAACAGTAAGTAATACAATGACTTAGTGTTCCTATGAAAGCCCCCCCTCCCCAATTATCGATGAAGACAACCAGTAATTTAATGAGAAATAAGGAAAGATTCTATTGCAGAGATACAAGCAATGCTTTTAGGAATTTACTGGGTTTATGTTTATTTATTGTTTGAATAGAATAATAAAATATTCATAGAACATTTTTGAATGCCTAAATACATTATTTTGAGAAACTGATCCGACAAAATTGTAGTTACTTACTACAAATTGATCATAAAAATCCATTGTTTCAAATTAAATTAGTTAAAATTCTTTTGAAATTTCGATGTAAATTAAAATTTCTTTTTGAAAATTAAAAGGCTTTTAAAATTTAGTTTCTAGTGCATGTAGCACTTTTCTGTGAAATATTTAAACCAAAATTGAAATTATTCAGCATTGATATGTACAATGAAATACTGCTTCATGTTTCACGTAACATGACGATAAGGAAGAATAGAATGAATGTAGCAACTTACTGAAAAAATAAAAAAGTGATAAAAGAAAACATTCGTTTTCATCTTTAATAAAACATCCAAAGATCAGCTATAACAATTAACATAAAATAAAGATTTTACTGCATTTTTATGTTTCTTAAACTTATAAAGGGTTGACAAAGTAATTTATATCGCAAGTATCATACTGCTGCAACAAATTTTGTGACTAATCTTGAATCAATACATTAAATTCTACTAAGGAATATTGCATGTGCTGGTATTACTGGCATTTTTTCATTAAGTGTATTTAAATAATATGATGCATCTAATTAAATATATTATTAACATAGACCTAATATATAAAAGTAATTTAAATCTATCCTTTCAAAATTGTATTTAGTTTCATATTTTCATTGTAATAACTATATCTAAGAAATATTCCTAACCCTCTAATATAAGCTCGTAATCAAACAGTTCTGGAAATCCTTTTATTGTAACTATAATTACATATGGAGAAAAAATTGGTATTTAAGATATGCAGTACTTAAACCTGAAAATAATTAATGAAAACATAATTTCATTTTATATATTAATTTATTATAATTATTTTCATGTATAATTTTATATAGCTTTTGTCCCATACATCTAAATATGAAGCTAAGAAATTAAGATCTTTGAACATGCAGTTGCATAGAAAAACTCTAACGAGTAAACATGACTTTTTTCATTTAAGAAAGGAAAAACTATCACATTTACATGTGCTGTGAACTTAAAATGTTAGTAAACATCAAAAATAGTATTTACGAAACAAGATGTGTTTAAGTATAGTTCAGATAGTTTAATGATAATATTAAAACAAAAATGAAATAATAGATAAACTATTGATAAACTAGGGATGATTCAAAATGCATATTTTTATGAATATCTTATTACATTTTGTAACATATGTTGATTTTGACCTTTTTGCATTCAATAATCATGAATAATTCTTCTATTTATGTAAACATTTTAAAGTGAGTATAAATGGGTAATGATGAGATGTCGTACACCATTTTTTTGCGTAAATATTGTAAGTTATAGCTCCATGCAAATGTAAGACATAATACCATAACAAAATACTACTAAACCAAATTTATTAGTACTTAGATGCTGTTACATTTACAATTATAAAGTAGGATACGTCTCTCTTCGGATTTATTCTGTTTGGTCTAGGAAAGACCATAGAAATTCTTACGGAATTCTTCCGGATTACACCTTTTCGACCATTATAGTAGCAATTCGCTTGAGCACTAATTACATGGTTACGTCATTAATACCTTCTGAAGCATCCCTAGAGGACGAACGTGTTGAAACTAATGATTAAAGTATAAGTGATGACTTTGTTAACAAAGTTACTTTGCGAATGTTAGTTAAATAGTTTCCGTACTTCCACCGTAGTTGGACACTCGTTTGAAATGGGTACAAGTATATTTATAAATAATTTGCTAATCTGTAATATTAAGTATTTTTAATTAAAAATCAAATAGATATTTTCGTCCTGATTCTTTTTGCTGCAGATGACTGTTTAATACAAATTGAAAAGTTTCATGACATGTTTAGAACTGAAGACGTATTGAAAAAAAAAACATTTCAAGTTGCTTAGCTCGACCTATAACATTGAGAATAACGAATTAGTAAAGATTTTATTTTATTCTTAGATATTTATGATGTAATAAGAAATAATTATTGGAATATTAGACATTTATACAAGTATACACCAAATAAACGGCTTGAATTATTTATATATAATCCCTAATTTCATGAATATGAAACCACTGTAGACGAGTGGGCATGATCTCCAGGTAATAATGGGCAATGTTTCATTTGAATTATAATTGCACTAAAGAGCGTTATTTGGAGTAGCTGATGCACGTAAATCTGTTGAGGTCCCAAGACCTTCCATTGGCTTAGTCTGGAAGATTTTAGAATGTAATGTCATCTCGGATATTGTACATATCACTTGACCATGTTTAAAGTACAGCAAAAGGGGAATCTTTTAAGTCGAGAAATGGCTAACTGACCCAAAATTTAACCCTTATCAAAATCATTTAGTGAATGATATTATGAAAAATCACTGTTAATTAAAATTTTTATAGTTATTTTCCTAATTAAAATTTCTGATCAATTTTTTTTAATACTAAGAAACCTTATCTCATTTACTATAGAACATTTTTTTTTATTTTGTAATTTTTATGTCAAAAGCTTTCTTTTAATTGAAAAAATAATGATGTTGGGTAGTAAGCAAAATATAAAAAATTGTGCTAAATGGACGCATGCAACTTCGAATTGTAACTCAGAATGGTGTCATGACTACTGCAGCTATTCAATGTAACCTCTGCCTTAATAAGAAGAGCTAAGCAAGCTACTAAGGAATTTTAAGGCAAAGAACGACAGCTATTGGTTTTTACTGATAAAGCGACATAGGTCATCAACTGTCAGGCAACTATATTTACCTGCATTCCACAGACTTTGGAAGAAACGTAATAATGTAAACCATTTATCGGCGAATCTCTGCGATCCGATTGCATGCCCGGAGACACGTATTTCGTCCACCTCTAGTCTCTGTTCACCGGGTAGTTAATTTGAACTTCTACAGGCAACATCGTTCACTGAAAGAGACGGACTGCGCCAGTGTTTTCTTTGCGCCAGTCTCAATTCAATTCGCAGAGCGATAGCTACCATCAATTCATCCGCAGAGCACCGACTACTTAGTATAATCCAGCAAATTGAACAGAATGAGACTCATTTGTAGATGGTAACATATTAACGAGAGTAGATGAAATGACTCAGGGTCACATATCCTTAGACGTGCCCTCAAGAATTACATTTGTTGGACCCTAAAGGGACCAAATTTTGTAACTAATGTTTAACTTCTCCAGAGAGAGAGAGCTATTGGACGTAACTTCAGGTTAATGATCAATAATTCTTGTCCCCTCAGGACATTAATATCAATGACTTACTTTGAAGTGAAAATATTCCTTGGATCGACTGGCTAATTCTTCTGACTTGAATCCGATATAAAGTACATGTGACTACCACCGTCCCCAACGCAGGCGATTTATTAATATGAACTAATAAGTTCTCATCAATTTTATTATGAGTATGCTTTGTCGCTGCCTCCCTTGTATATTTCTACATGGTGACCCTGCTTCGTATTGAACGTATTGGTGATGCTAACAAATATTATCTGTGCTTATCACTTTTCTTACTTTTTCATCATACACGGAATTATCTATTCTGAATATATGCTTGTGTTCATTGTCATTAAATTCGCTCAGTATATATGTTTCAAATATCGCCCACCATTAGATACATAATTTCAAACCTCCCTGCCTGGAGTTTTTTTTTTTTTTTTTTTTTAGTCGAAGTTGTCCCTCGGAGTCTAATTTAGGACATGTACATAATTGTAAATAAGACTTTTGTTTCATAAAATCAATTACTCCTATGTAGTTTAGAGATAAAGAGCCTTTCTCTCAGCAAGTTAGATGAGTTGCTTAAGAAGGTGAAACGTGCTTCTATAAGGTAAAGGTTTTATAATCCTATTTACGTTTTAAGTCTTAAATAAATTGTATAAATATGAATAGATTATTTTAAGTATCTAAAATCAGTTTCGAATCCTTTGTTAATTTTTTCAATTATTTCTTTGGTTGAATTACTTTCTGAATTTGAATTTGTGTATGTGTTTGGTTCTACTCCATTTATTATAAAGTAATTTCAGATCTGTGATGGTTCGATACATAATACTAGTATGAACATGTATTTCTCAATTAAAATGCACGAAATTGCATTTTGTGTGTCTTTTTGATTTTGTACCTTATTTTTTCCTTTTTTCTTGACTTGTGTCTTGTAGATTTATTAGTGATTTTATCTGTTAGTACCATTGGGATAATTACATATTGTAAAATTACATGGTTATTTTGTTTACATATTAAACATTGTTACATTTTGCTACAGTTGAGTAAAATAATTATTATTGCACATGTGACAGGTTATTCCATCATATAATAATTAATATTATGAAACAATTTTTAAAAGAAGTGCCTTAAAAATTTGCACAGGAACGTAATATTAATGTAAAAAAACACATTATAAATTATTCAATTTTACTATAATCAAAATAAGGGAAATTCCATTTTTATTCAATACAATATGAGTGTTATAGGTTCTCTGACAGTTCAGATTCATCTAATAATGAAAGCGTAAATAAAAACTAAGCAAGTTAAGAATTTACTGCGAAAGAATATTAAATAATTTATTTTACAATTTATTTAAGTTCTATGAATGTCTTATCTATTTCTTCATTAGTAAGTATGTATCCATTTTGCTTAATTTTCTTTCATTGTGCATTGTATTTATGTAGAAATAATTCAATAGCATGCTACCATAATCAGTAATTTAATTAATTTTTTTTATCTATGATAGTAAATAAGTTACTGAAAATTATATTCTACATTAATCATTTAAAATTCTTCACGTCCTTTTCGTACGATTTATTAAAGACTGGACTATTTACAGAATTTTGTCTGCATAACGTTTCATATACATATTTTTAAGTAAGTTAATATTTATTTTTGGTGAATTGGTAAATTGGTTATTTATCCTTAATACAACATTATATCTAGTACTGTGATTTTTTTAAAAGAATCTTAGCATACAATAATTAAACAAATTTGAAATACATTAGAGACAAAAATAATTTTTAAGGAACTATAATTAGTACATGCGTAACTTCCGCTGGGTAATTATTTTCTCCAAAATTATCATTCTTTATTTAATTGAAATCGATATAGTTATTTTCATGATATGAAATAGGTAAAGTAATAGCACTGAGAATATAAATATCGTTTTTTTTTTTTTTAATTTTTTTTTAGTTTTTTTTTTTTAAATTTTTTTTAGTTTTTTTTTTCTTTACAGTTAAATTAATAAGACGGAGTAAATATTTATGAAGATTTTTATGGTATATGTGTCAAAAATGAAGTTATATTTAAATATATAAAAAACTTTTTTTTGTAACTTGTTATATTTTTATTTATATATTTTACATTTAATATGAGTTTGTTGTTTAATATTATTAATTAATAGAATAGTATATATATGTATTTATATATTACATAGTATGTAAAGAATTTCAGTGACCGAAATTCTATTGCCAAAAATTCAATTTAAGAGTATTTTTACCTATTCGATATTCTTAATTGGAATAAGAACCAAATTATTCTTATACAAATAAAATCAGATCAAATGATGACAAATCCTTAATATTTTCCGATACTCAAAGCTTATAAACTAATTTGTTTTTCTATTGAATAAATTCTAATAATTCCATTTACTAAACAGGGAGAAACAAAACAGTAGGCTATGAACTCTCCAAACCATGTGAAAGACTTGCGTGTTGAATATAAAAAGAATCTGAGGAAACTGTTGTTTATGCGGAACTTTCAAAGCGATGTGCTGCTGATGGAAGAGAATGTCTGAAAAAGAAAACTATTGATTTATTATTGAGGTAACAAAATAGCGTGCTTTGAGCTTCCCCTATTATGTGAAAGGTAATGGGATTTTGAAATTATCAAATGAAGGATGGTATTAATTACCGAAGTTCATAATTGAAATATTTTGAAGATAAATAATTCTATATTGTATTATTTTAAAATGCTAATAATACTAAAAATTAATTAAATGGACATTTAAAAACAGGATACATATTAAGTTTTAATTATTAATAACTTTGTAAATTTATAACTATTTAATATTGACAATATATTTAATGTTTAAGTGAAACTGTTCCAGTTATGTATAATACAAAAACAGTATCAAATAGTAGTATTCAATAGTAGTCAATCAGTAGTTTTAATTTGTTTTTTGCTTCTCTCCTTTATTTAAACTAGTTATCAGTACATGCAATGACTAATACATGTAATAATATGTGTGATTAGTACATACTGACTAAAATAATCTTGAAATGTAAGAATTGTGTTTTCCTAACATTTTAAACCTTTTCTTTTTAGTTTTTACTTTGTGACGCCAGCCCGACCCGGGCCTCATCTTTGTACCATCACTTGATTCAATTATTAAACACTAAGACACACTAAATAATCAGAGATAAACTAGAACAATATTTATAAACTTTATTAACTTATATTTACAATAAAAACAACTCACTATGCTCTCCCGGGGAATATTTCTATTAACCTTAATTTAACCCACCAATAGTAATCTAACAAACTCTTACCACTATCCTTCCTCGACTGCAACTCAGACTTTGGATCAACTGTTGTAAACAGTAGTAAAGGAACATCTTACAACAACCTTTAATCTAACCCTTTAATTCAACTTCTCTTCCTACTTCTCCTTCTACTTATCTATAGCTTCAGCTTCACTTCTCCTACAGCCTCTCTCGCTACTCTCAGTTGGAGTTTATATATTTCCTAACTCACCCGCTTCACTTCATTTCTACCTGCTATACATAATCACGTTTCATTTTTGGTTGGGCAAAGGTTGTTTATCAAAAGCAATCAATCTCAATTAAAAGTCCCCAAGGTTAGTGAAGAGAAACCACGAATGGCCCAATATCACAACTTGTATGGGGAAATATTGAATATTTCCCTACTTCAAGCTTTAATTAATGAAACTATTTTATGCATTTGAAAAATCTGCAGTGACAAATCATGAATAGTCTGTGGGTTATTTTCTGTTGTGTACTGTTTTCAAATTCCATATTAATTCTAATTGAAAAGTTTATTAATTGTATTATATTGTAAATACTTTTGCTGCTTAATTTAGTATGCTTCTCAAGTGTTTCCAAAATTGATCCTAATTAAGCTTTTCGATTTGTTAAGAACAATATTTAATCCATAACAATTATTTATATAATTTTTTATATATAAATATATATGACATACTAAAAACTAAGCTAATTTTTAAACATTAGTTGTTTCGTACAACCAGATTGTAAATTTTGGGTTTTATATAAATAAGGAATAAGTCACTATAACTGGTCTTTACTAATTTCCAAATTTCTATTGGAGATGGTGACGTTTGGCAAAGAAATTTTCCCAATTTTATCATTATATTTTCTTTATTGAAGTAGTTTAGCTATTTTAATAGAAGCACTTAATTCAAGATCTTCTCCAATGGTGTATGATATTTTACTTTTAACAATCAAATATGACACTTACTGAAAAATTAGATATTGGGTAAAACAAAGTTCATGTTGAATTTATATAACTGCAAAATAAGGTGTTCTTTCTGTGTAACTTTTATTCCAGAAAATCAAAGAGATCTACGAGTGAAATATTACAAATCATACAATTTAAACAGGAAATAAAAGTCATTTCGTAAGCTACGGGGTAACTTTAATTAGTTTTAAAGAAAAACTTAATTATAATAAAACACAATATATTTTTCAATAAAGGTTGAGGTAATGAATATCACTAAGAAATTGGTTCAGTTATAATAGAGAATTGGTAAAATAAACATTGGAAACAGAGATAGTAAGAATTATTTTATTATTAACGTAAAAAAGAAAAAGTGTCCTATCTGCATCAAATCCTCTGTTTATTCATATACTCAAATTTGAATGACACATCAGAGCACATACTTCTTTCATTTAGATCAATATTTTCATTTTATGCTTTTGTTAACTCAACTTGATTATGTCAACATTTCTGGCATGTACAGTTTTCACTTCTCTTAGAAAAACTACTCTAACTATTTTCATTTGAAGCAAATTAAATTTTCTTTACGCTACAACCATGTAAAGAATTTATACGCGCTCTATCAAAAGAATATATAACAAGTAAGTTTTTCATGAACAATATAATATGCTAATCTGAGTTCACAAGTTAAAATATCATCGCCGTAACTAACACAGGAAACCTCGTACTGTAGATATCTTCAGAGTGATTAACTGAGTAAGTTAAAAGAAATTTACATCTTTAAATCTGTCTTTAAAAAAATAAGGAAGAGAATCTGTTTCGAGTCTTAACCCATATATATATATGTGTGTGTGTGTGTGTGTGTATACGTATATATATAACAAAGAATTCAATTCTAAATTATTTTCACATATTATATGTGAAAAAATAATTTCCCTCTAAACAACAATCAATCAGGCTTAAATCTTAGCTACGTGAGGGAAGTATTTTTTAAATATATTGGGAAATAATGGATGCATCAACTTTGTCTTGGTCGAGAAAAATCTGCCGAAACGTATAGATGAGAAATTAATTGCTTGTAACTAAAGGATGAAACCTGGAAAATGATACAGGTACACGATTTTTTTTTTTTGAGTGTGCAACGTTGAACATGCTTTATTTGTTTTTTATGTGACTAAACAGATACTCTTTGTCTTTAACATACGCTATTTTGTAATGGATGGAAGAATTTTAACAGTGAATAAAAATAAAGAAAGATAAACTGTACAGATGGCTTTTCCTGTTCATAAAAAGCTGCGGATGCATGAAATATGAACAGCTTTTTGTTTTTATCTTAGGAATAAAAGTGAAACAAAAATGGGCTTTCATAAAATAGAATGGTGTGTATACAGTAAAATAATAAGTTAATCAAAATTTAAAGCTTCCTCAGAAGTTCCTTAATTTTATATGAAATAACAATTCCTTAATTTTATATAAAATAACAATTCCTTAATTTTATATAAAATAACAATTCCTTAATTTTATATAAAATAATAAAAAGGAAGGTTAAGAATTACATGTAATTTAAGAAATATTACTGAATAAGGGGTACGAAAGTTTCCTACACTCCTATATGGGAGTTACAGGCGGGAGCCATCGTAATTTCGAAATTTGGTAAAGTGAATACATGTGGAGGCCATAGTCTAATTTGTAAGGAGTTTAAGCAAATTATATGAAATTTTGTTATGTGATAGCTTTGATTTTAATTATTTTGTAGGAAATCTTATGTCAGATACATTAGAATGCTTTCTATTTTACAAACATGCAATCTATTAAATAATTTACTGAAGATAAAAAATTATATTCGTTTATTTTAATACTTTGTAGCTTTTTTGATATCTTATTTCTTAGTGAAAGTACCATATAACAGCGTTTCAAAAACTTTGTATACTCGTCTATATTTTAATATTTCGAAATGAAGTAAGATTTCACAATATTATTTAATTTTTTCCCCGTAGAAATCCTTAAACCCACTCCAAAATTGTTCCAGTAAATTTTCTGTAAAACTCTTATACTTTGATTGATATAAATTATACTTTGAATGACATTAATAATCCATATAGACATCGCAATTTATTTCCATACAATTTTATTTGAGAAATTAGCACCAATAAATTAAATTCTTGAAACTTTAAATTTTTTAATGCTATGTCAATAAGTTCCAATACGGTCATGCAATATCCTTAGTTTTTTTTTTACTACACTGTCGAAACAGCTTTAAATTTGTATCAATTTCGGTCAATACAGTGAAAGATTCGAGATAATAAAAGACTAAAGTTAACTTTTTTGGATAGTGTAATAACAGATTTATTGCGGGTCCTAACAAACTGTACATAGGTGTATTTAAGCACATTACAAACACTTCTCATTTGCCATATAACATATTTGAATGCTTTTACGCCTGGACATATATTGTAATAGTCACAATATATCGTAACCATCTAAGGCATTATGCAGTTAGCAACATTTCTCCATCTTATACGATCCCAGATATATTAGTATGGAGCTCGATACTAAACTACACTAAGCATGTTATAAATCTGATCTACAAAGATATGTTTGATTTCAATTAATAGTTGATGCATGCCTGACTATGAATTTAACTACACAATTTGGATAAATAACTCAAATGAATCTTCAAATAATGTAAAATAAACGATTTAGAGAAAGTTATTGTCATAATCGTTGGTTGGTTGGTTGATTTTATTAACGTCTCACTAGAAGCAACACTAGGGCTATTCGTGACGGACCCAGTAATTTTGAATTTCGGTCAAGTGACGAGAATGACAACTGAGATGGCACATCCTTCTCATAACTTCCACACCACTCCAATGGGGTAACTTTTAGCTTCGACATATTTAACATAAATTAGCCCTGGCTATACAGTGGATCTTTCGTGGCATCAAGGCAAGAACCCATGGTTCATTGGTGGCGAGACTGCGACCATGAACATTGGGCAACCCTAGCCTCTTAGAATTATTTAAACCAGAGTCTAAAGTGAGTTAAATATCAATGAATAATTAAGTATCTTTCAAGAGGGAATATATCCCCATCACATGAAAAAAATAATATGAATCCTTTGTTCTTTTATCTTTTATATTCTCTTTAGTTTCTCGAAAAATTAACACCACAAGATTTGAAAAATATCGATTTTTTAGAAATTTTCTGAATTAAAAATAATAGAATTTTACTTTTAAGATTTGATTGATCGTTTATTAACGTCGCAGAAGCAACTCAATGCGATGGATCTCGCAACTTTGAACCTTGGTCAAGTGACGAAGACGACACCTGAACAGGCAGCTCAGCTTCAAACTTCCATCCCTCACAAAAGGGAGAACTTGAGACTTATACTTTCCATGCATCATCCTTGTTGTACCGTAAGTCTTTTGCGGCACTTGGGTTCGAAATCACAACTCCACGAAGACAACGCCGGCTGCAAGTTCACGATCATGACCACTAAGCTGCCTCTGCCACATACACCTAATACCTTCTCCGTACAGTTTCTTATTCTATATATTGTACAAAAAAGAAAAAAAAAAAAGAGTCAAATTTTTTCACAAATCTCTGTTTTTTTCGCATGTATTAAATAATGCAATGAAACATGTTAATATATTTTTGTTCTATATTTGAATTTAAATGAACTGATTACAGATATCATCGAAGTGCATAGATATAAGAAGTTGACTAATAGTAGGTTCAGAAAAATTAAATATTAGTCGAACGTAAGATTTTTAAATGTAAAATACTCATTTATAATAGTCGAAATTGATTAAAAAGATAATGTAAGAATTTTGATATAGATTGGTGCAAATTTAACAGGAAATGATTATGCATTTTTATTAGTAACATATATATAAAAAGGCAAATTTATTTTCCATGATGATTTAATTTGATGAGTATAGATTCATGAAATCATCTTATTTTAAGCAATTTTTTAAGAAATGTAATTGTAAGGTCTATGTTATAAAAATAAAATTCTAAATTAAATTCATTTATTACTATTTTTGACCTTGCTAATTGCTAAAAACTCTTTCTAGTTCAAACTTTTTAAATCTTGTTAATTTCGACGCTATATCTTGATCGCTATAATAGTTTTGATTTTATTTCACTTTACTGTAACTTAACATCTGTATTTTCTCACAAACATAATTTGTTTTATCTAATCAAGTTAAAGAAAGGCATAACAGTAGCCAATTTTTGGCAAAGATAACTGAAAATAAATGATAAAAATGAATGTTGGTATTAAAATGGAACAAGATTAAGAATAATTGAAAATGATGATGGGAATAACAAAAAGTAAAAGAATTTTAAAATTAATTCATTTTTAATCTTTTTTTTTTACCTCTTTACATTATTTGGTAGTTTTTCCTCATTATAAAGAACAAATAAATAAAACTAATTTGAGTCGGAAAGAAATTGAATAATGACAAAAAAAAATTAAAATATCGTAATCAATCATAGATGGAACAAGCCAAAAAAAGTTATTAATTATTTATTATATAATAATAAATTTCATAACTTTTAATAACATTTTTTAATATTTTACTAAATGGTTAAGACACGCAATAAATCTTAAAACACTAACAAATGTTAAAAATAGATGCCCACACATTCAATTATAATGTATTACGATAATTAAGTTGTGCATGGTTGATAAAAATTAATAAAGTGCTTATTTCCTTACGCTGTTTATAGATTCTGTTAAATTGAAATATAGTCCTGTAAATGAAGTAATTAAGTGGTATAAACGGACTCATGAGAATTTAATGTAATATTTTCCTAAATTATAAGAAAGTAGGAAAAATATGGTTTAAATTATCGTACAGATTCATCAAAGAGAAAAATAAAAGATTTTTCCATTAATCATACATTTCAATTTGATAATAAAGTCTTTTTAAGGGTGATTTTATTGCTAGAGCAAATTTGAAATGTTCAAATTTGATTAATTTAATTTACCTTTGGTAATTTGTGGGAAAATTACAAAAGATGTAATAATGAAAATGTGTTGAATGCTTTATTTTTTCTTTATAGGCTCATTTTAGACATTTAATGTATATATATAAATATATATATATATATATATATATATATATATATATATATATATATAATGAGTTTTTTGATCATATGTTTTCTTCACAATTTCTGTAACATAATTTTTTCCTTTAAATTTTAAGACTAAAAGGGAACTTTGAGTCAAATTGAATTTATTCAATTATTAGTTTTAATAATTTATATTTTATTATTTGACGTTTATTAAATTTTTCATCTGAAATAAATATGTACAAAAAGTTTTAATTGAATTAAGCTAGATACAATTAAAATTAATGCAAACGACAAATTATGTTATTAAATTGAATATTTTATCAGATACATGTACTTAAAATTAAAGCAAATGATAAGTTATTAAACGACGGATTAGGTGATCATTTGAGGGCTTGGCTAGAAATTTGGCGTAAACTTTATTTTTTTAAATAATTAATTTTAACCAATTATTTTTTTATTTTAATTTAATTATTATTTTGTCATCCAAAATAATTGTCTATAGAAAATTTCAGCTCAATTGAGCGCCTAAAAATATGAGAAGAAAGCTTTTAAAGTTTTGTACTAAATAAAGTTACAATTGACCAGAAAAAGCTACAATGCGAATTAAAGAAAACCCTTTAAAATAAGGATACTAGAGTGTTCAAAAAAGACTTGAATTTGAAGATAAATGGTATCATTAATGTTAAATTTTTGGTTCCATTTGTTAAATGGAGCCGAAACAAAGTTGACATTCGTTCATAAGACTTCAAAGGACTACCAAATCAAAATTTGATTCCAGCAGTGCTGTATTGTCTACATCATTTTGCGTCGACTTCTATCCGTCGGTGAGATCTGGATACTCCAGAAATCAAAGAAAAATTTAAATGTCAGATTGCTTCCAGTGAATATTTTCCAAAAAATGTGAAGTTGGTTTCAGAGGCTAGAAACGTTTCTACAATTTTTTTTAAGAGTAAAAGGCCTTATAATCACGAAAACATGTAAATGAGACTCAGACAGCTATCTAGGGAGCTATGTGACTTTCTAAAAACAAACCATTTTCGATGCTACAAGCAGCATATCTTGGAATTTCTATGAATTTCTACGGTGGATGAACTTATTGAACGACCCTTATATATGTGAAATATATGTGAAATGTTTATAAAAGTTATATCTATCAGTATGTTTTTACAAGTAACTTAGATGTAATTCAGCATAAAATATTAAG
>BMAW01051337.1:18850-31166 GCA_019974015.1 Nephila pilipes | reverse complement strand
TTTTTTTTTTATTTACAACTAAATTAACAATTCATATACCCAAGAAGAATTTTGAAATTTTGATTCTTAAAAGTTGATGCTTGAAACTGTTTTAATACTGAACTTTTTATATAGTTATTTTAATTTTGAGTTCTTAATCCATATCAAAAGTAAAAACATATATCTTAAATAATTTGGAATATTTTGTTCTATAAGGATACTGTTGGAACCTTTAAAATAACAAAATTTTTATATATATATATATATATATATATATATATATATTAATTTCTAGTTATACAAAAACAATTAAGTGATAAAATATTTTAACTGATTTCGAAGTAATAACTAATTAAATAATGATTTTCCTATACAGAGTTTTTTCTCTGAAAATGTTGTCTCTTAAGGTTATTATATGACTCTAAAGGTTTTCACATGGTTTGTAAATGCTTTTTCTAATTGCGTTGTTTGCACAAATAATAGAATAAAAAACAAATAGAACTTTTGTGAATATCTTTATTATTTCTTGATACTTTTGATCATAAGACAAATAATACTGATTAAATACAATATACACTTTAAATATATATTTACTTATAATAGTTTCGAAAAAATAAGTGTGACAATCGGTAATAAGGGAATTGATTTCAGTAAGATATCTGCAAGGAAACATTTAATTGAACATCGATTTCTGAAATAGGTTCCGGAAAATGGCGAAAAAGGGTAGAGTCCTTTTATTTTTCTTCAGCAGTTTTCCAGATGTTAAACACTCTATGTGTTAAAACTGTTCACTTTATAAAAGTAATTTAATGTAGTTGCCAATATACATATAAATTTATATAAAAACGATAGGAAAAATCAAGTACTAGTCAATGTTTATTTATATCGATACCTAGAAAGAAGAATATTAATAAAAATATTTGTATAAATATGCAGTAAAGATTTTGTTTTATTAAAGTAATTAAGAAAAAATATATGAAATTATAAAAATTTTCACTGAATTATTAAAATTGAAAAATATAAAAAAAATTGTTCCCGAAAGCGGATTAGCTCTTTTATAGAATTTAATAACAGGTTATGTGCTTGCTAGTTTAATACATGATTTACTTTATCATATTTGCGAGTAATTTAAATAAAGTCTATAAAATATTAAATTTGTTATATATGCTTTTAACTGCTTCCAAGGATAGAGTGATTGTTACTTTCACGGAATATTTACGTAACCGCATGATGAAAGCTTGGGAACTGGAAATAATCAGTCAGGGCTTTGATGCTAAGATATGGGTGTGGTTTCATTCCCTGTTTAATTAATATAAGAAATATCGTTAATAATTGTGTTAGAAATAGCCACAGAAACGTAGGAGAGACTTTGTATTGTCTTCTATGGAGAGGGAAAGTAGAGTTTGAAAGACTTGACACTCTCAGTCCCTTACCAATGAACTGAAATCGAAAGTTAATATTAACACAATCTGTGTATCCACCAAACTTGAAGATTGTATCTCTCAGGTAGCGTTAACTGCTTTGTCTGTCAAGTACTTTGTCTTTCA
This sequence comes from Nephila pilipes, assembly GCA_019974015.1. Lineage (NCBI taxonomy): Eukaryota > Metazoa > Arthropoda > Arachnida > Araneae > Nephilidae > Nephila > Nephila pilipes. The sequence goes on along the minus strand of BMAW01051337.1, from coordinate 29,640 downwards.
ATCGAGTACTCTTTCGAATGAATGGAATTTTCACAAATTGGTGTTGAATAGAATAAAAACATTGAAATGGTTATTTTGCTATTATCCAACCAGGGCATACGATTTCGTTGAAGAGTCCAATTTCCAAGACATTTTAGATGAACTCAATGACGAGGAAAATAGCTGATTATTTCTGTGAGATATCTTATATTTCATGCATGAACAAATAAATGTATTGATCGCATATTTAAATTGCTATGAATCTGAATTTGAACCATGGGTGAGTTCGGCACTTATCTAAAAAGATTTGCCTCCCTGACCAACTAACTGAAAGTATAGGTGGAAATGAAGCATGTACTGAGAGAGATCCGCTCGAAAAGTTGGTAATCCGTTCATCCCTATTGACACAATAGGGATCGAAAAACATTCATTGAATGGTGATGTTACACAGCATTTAGATAATGTTATGTCATGAATAGTTAAAACGTTTGTTTTTCTCTCCCAATAATTTTTTTATCACTTATAAAATTGCCAGCCTCAGGGATCCCGTTAGTGTCTATCACATCTCAGCATTACATCCCTACCTTGTCTCATCTTCAAAGCCTCTTACATCTCTCTGAGATAAAAGTCAGCCAATGAAATTTGCTTCTGGCATTTCGTGGAAAAAGAATCTAAACTGAAAGGAAAAGATACAACAGACTGATTCGTAAGTAAGAGTATTTAAGCGTGTCTTCCACTTTCTACTTATGTTAACAAGAGGTGCAAGCGCTGGAATAAGAAAGAGTCAGTCAGAATTGTATTAATTGTGTGTAAATGTTTAGGATTTATGTACCCAACTTAGTATCGGTAGGTAGAAAAAGATTTATGTTATGATAATGTTAATTGATAATGTTACTTATTTTTATTCAGTGAAGGTTTTTAAATAAAGCACTAAAATAAAAACGTGGCCCTCATCATTGGCTACAAGTCTCTTTTTTTTAAAAAAAATTAATGCATGTAAAAAAAGTGAAATTGTAGCCAATGATGATAAACATACAGTGGTGGCCAAAATTACAGGCAATTTTGCAAATTTTTATGTTTTTTAACTTTGTAATGCTAATTGAAATGTTACGTTTCACAAAATTCAAGTAGGTATATATCATGTTAAAGAAAATATGATATTGAATTTAATTTAAAAACAAATTAAAATATTTGCAATGCAAAATGTTATTTGTTCTTTAATCGAAAAAGATGGCACCCCAGACCACAACGCCCTATTGTGGGCCTGTGTGGAGTGCGATAGTAAAGGCAGGTTCCCCACACTGCCCTGGACGTCGCCAGACACGTCTGCAATTGTCATAACGACAAAGTTGGAAACGGAACTTGTCACTAAAGACCAAGTTGATAGAGCTCGACACTACTATAATCGGACTTGAAGTTGTACAGGGGTTAAAGGTAAGTAGCGAAACGGTCGTTGCAGCTTCAATTCCACTCTCTCAGTCTTTCGAAGGTCACATTAGACACATGTGTGTGGGTCACACTGTGCATAGTTGATAACGATGAATTCGTCGCTGTGACAACAGCTCTCACTATCGCTCTTTTTCCCGTTCTGTTGTGTTCCTCGGTCGACCGCTGCCATTCTGATGCTGATATAACTATATCGTTGTTAACCCATTCTTGCCAGCACCGTCTAATCGCCGCATCTCTTCGACCCAAAACGTCGAGCTATTTTTCAATTCGCCCAACCAGCCTCTTTCACTCCTATAGCTTGATCTATTTCGAACTATGATACCTGCACATAATGTGCAGGTATCATAGTTGGCATTGTTGCAGCTGACGTAAGGCATGAACAATGCAAACAAAAATTTAACAATCCGATCAAGAATCGCTCCTTATATACACCTGCTGAATGCGCAATTCTGATGCGCAGCAGCTCCTGATATTCATTCAATGGACATCAAAGTTTAATCATTTTCATGTTCGATCCCAATGACTTTGTGTACGCAATTTCATTCCAATCGGGCAACTCCTTCTTGGTGGTTGATTTTTTTTTCTTTTATACATATATATATAATTCTTTTTTCCTGACCATATAGTCCATTCCCTATTTCTTCCATTATACAAAATTATTTTTTCAGTAGTAACCACAATCGAATAAGCAAATCATGTATGACCCCATGTTTTGAAATTAATAACTTTTCTTTTTATTCTCTAACTAAATTCGTAAAATATCATGCTGCTTAAATTTCAAATGTCTGGACGTTATTGTCATTCAATGCATTCATCTAACAAGATAAATGTATTAAAATAATTATTTAAAAAATTCTCTTAAATTACCAACTATTTTTAACAAAGCAATACCTAACAACACATAATTATATACTCCTTATATCTCAATAACTTATAAAAATTCATTTTTTTTTCCTGAACCTACTTCTTAATGGAATATCTTCTTCATGAAGGATATATTCTTTAATACTTTCTTAAAAATGTTATATGTAATGAATAACTTCATTTTTAAATTAATTAAAAACACAAAATTACTATTCAATCGGTAAAGGATATGTATATTAAGCTATTGGTATTCTCTTCATTTTAAAAATTCTTAAGAAATTTTATCTTCTTTCAATTTAGATTGCTCAATTTCTTTCGGTTAATTAAATACCTACAGTCATATTTTGTAAGCCATTAGTAACCTCTCTAATAAAACTATATTACTCAGTCTTATACTACAATTGATTATCCTATCGTACCTTTTTTTTAAACAAATTCATGTAAAAAGGAGAAATTACATTGCATATAAATAAGTAAATATAAAGAAAAAGGGTAAGATTTATATATACATATAATTGCTTTACAAGAAACAACACTGTTAATCCCCAAATCAATCTTTTGAATGTAAATCAATAAAAAAAATTCTGGAAGTAATGAGCATTGACAAAAGTACTCCGTCAGAGGATTTACACTTCAACTGTAATGCAAATATGAAATTAATCTCGTTATCATATATTTTCAAAAAAATGATACAAAAATTCTTATTTATGCTTCAAACATTTCCAATATTAATTTTGGATAACTTTACAAAAGAATTAGACTTTTGCAAAAGAAAATGATTTACAAATTTTAGACAGTTAATAACAATTTCGATAAATATTTAGTTTATATGTTACTTATATTTTCTAGGAGTATCGTTTTATATCATTATATGTTTCATGCTAAAATTACATAAGATTATAATATAATAATAATTTCAGGGTATCTGCCAAAAAAGAGAACATCATTACACTATCAATTTCATTAAAATAATTATATGATTGAAAGTAATTTTAGATATACGAGTAACATTCAATAGAATTTTTTAAATCCCGTTAAAGTTACAGTCACCATGACTGTAACATTAACGGGATTACTAACGCCACCTGTGGTGACGTTGAGAAAGAGAGATTTCTTCCCAACTTCTAGTTGTTGTTATGCGTGTGTAGGTGTGCTGCGTGTTATTTGAAAATGTCTTATATGCATTCCTTATAAGTATGAATTTGAAGTATCTGTGGGCTGTGTGAACCCAAAAATAACAATAAGAAAAATGTTTTTACGTATTCCAATCTTCATTCGAAATTCCACGCATTCATGCCACGCGCTACAAAGTTGGCGCCGAACGTGGGGAAGATGTGGAATTTATTAAAAGATAAATGACTTTTACTTACTTAAAAAAATAAATTACTTACTAGTTACTTACTTTATCTTTTGAATTACATTTATATAGAATTGTAATTTTAATAATTAATTTCGAATCGAATGTATATTTTGATTTTGAAAATCAACTGTTCTTTAATTCTAAACTGTCCAAGGGACAAAATTTCTTGTTTTGAAAAGTTCTCTTATTCTTAATAAGAACAATATAAAAAAAGGAAAGAATATGCATATATTTGTATACTTTCTTTGATTTTGTGTCTCAAGCAATCCATTGCTTAAATATTATCATTTCTAAGACGAATCTGCATTAAAACATTTATCTGAATGTTGTAATACAATATTTCATTACTGTACAATTGTATTAAAATGAAACTGCATTGAAACTTTTATCTGAATGCTTATCTTATGTTTTGAATTATGATATGTTTGAGTATACCCAATGCTATACGTCATTTTCATATAATTGTGTTAAAACGAAAGTTTTTAAAACTTCTGTATTTAATTTATTGTGAATGTTAATATCTAAACTATATAAATACTTAGCAGTCTGGTATTCCCTTCTGAAAACAAATTATTAATATTTTGTGAATTCTTAAGACATTATTCTACTATCATAAAGAACTAACAAGCTTCTCTAAATGAAACGAATTCCAACCTAATGTTCTAAAATAAAGTTCCTCCTCCTAATTCTGTCATGTCTAGAATTTTTCTTAATACAAATTGAAATCGTATTTCTTTACTTCATTGGAATAAATCATGTATGTGTAATATTTATTTGAACTGGAACTTATTTTTTAGTTTCTTTTCTTTGTGCTAGAATATGTTGCTTCTCCTTTTTTTTTAATTTTCGTGAAATTTATTCTCACTCAAGTGAAAGTCAATAAGTCATAACATCCTCTGAATATTGTGCTACTTTCGTAACTACTAATAATGACTAATGTATACTTTTATCTTGAATATAAATTAGATAGAAAAGTACTTTTATTATATGTATAATATATATATATATAAATTCTCTGTCTGATTTGCTCTGTTGAGTGTTGCATTCATATAAGATTTGCTGACGGCCAAAAGTCCGAGGTGGAAGTCTAAGCAACCAGTGTAGTTATCAGACTTGTAGGACGTGTCATCCGTACACCACTAATAGCTTTGCATTATGCTAAATGAAACCGAACACTTTTGGGGATGGACTTTTTACAAAAGGCTGGCATTATTCTGAACCTCATACACCGCAACTGATTCCTTAGTGACTCACCCTAATGAGCGTATGATTTTGTTAAAAAAAAAGTGATTGTCTAAGAAGTCCTAAGCTGATCCAACATTGAGGAAAATACATGCCTACTGCGCGATGACGAAGACAAATGTCTCACACCTGAGCAGAGAAATGAATTGAGTACATTACTAAAGATGTACGAAACCGTCTATGAATCAGAAGGAGAGTCCACTCCCTTCATGGAACATCGTATCAATACCGAAGACAGTTCTCCTGTTTTTGTGCCTCCCTATAGGTTACCACTAGCAAAGACAGAGTTACTTAAGAAAGAACTCGATAAACGTTTGGAGCAGAACGTCATAGAAGAGTGTGAATCCCCGTATGCTGCACCTATGGTTCTGGTTCCCAAAGCGAAAGGGAAACTCCTTCTTCGTATTGATTATTTAGGTTTTAATGCTAACGACAGTTCCTAACTCTTATCCATTACTTATCATGGATGATCTACTTCCCGAGGCGAAGCATGCACCTTTTATGACAACTATATATTTACCATAAAGTGAATGTTTATGTTTCTGACTGAGACAAAACAGCATTTGTGTGTTCATTTGAAATTTTTCGCTGCCTTCGAATGCCTTTTGGGTTCAAAACGGCCCCAGCCACTTTCAGAGACTGATTTACATGTTCCCCAACGTCCTAAGGAATATTCTCATTCTTTCGTACCTCGATTATATCATACTCGTGTCAGAAACATTTGAAAAACATCTCGATGATCTCAAAGCCGTATTTGAGGGACTTTTTTCTATTTAAACTACATGTGAATCGAAGTAAATGTTATTTTGCTTGGGATAGAGTGAAATATTTTCGACACTATATCACAAGTTCAGGAGTGGAAGTGGACCATGAAAAAAACCCTTCTATCTGGAAAATGTTTCCTCCCAAGAACTTAAAAAAGGTGCAGTCATTCCTGGGAAACTTGTTCATGGTACAGAAGATTTGTTCCCAATTTTTCAGAGGTAGCCAGACCTCTCAGCAATCTCACAAAGAAAAATCGATCTTGGTCTTGGGGAGATGAAGAAGAAAATTCGTTTCAAACTTTGAAACAATTTCTAACCAGTCCTTCCAATTTGAAACAGAGTGATGCCACAAAACATTACATTCTTCACACTGATGCTAGTAACCATGTTATAGGGGCTGTCTTCTTGCAAGGTAAAGGCGAAAAAGAGCATCCTATAGAATATGCAAGTAGGCTGTTAACTACAGCTGAGAAAAACTACTTCATCCTCGAACGAGAAGCTCTTGCCATTGCTTAGGCACTAAACAAATTTCGAGGTTACATTGATGGTCAAGAAATTACCGTAGCATCCGATCACCAACCTCTAAAGTGGCTTCTAACTTTAAAATCATCTTCAGTTAGACTAGTGATGTGAACCCTACAATTCATGTCATTCAACCTGAAAATGGAATATATCCCAGGAAAAGTAAATGTCATAGCAGACTTGAATATTCTGTGAAGTGATTAGAATGACTATCGATGTGCCTAGTCATAGCATTGTGGACATACGAGAGGAATAATTAAAAGACGAAGACATTAAGACAATTGTAGAATCTTTTGAAAATCCCGTGAAAGATGAAAACTATACCAGATGGACTAGATGTGGTTATATAAGGAATCAATGACTCTTATATCGGTATTCCCCTGATACTGGATCAGAAGAAGCCCAGCTAGTGATCCCCTCTTATAAGCGGAACAGAATTCTTCAAGAGTACAACGACTCCCAAACTGCTGATAGTATGGAGTTGATGGAACTTACCATCGAATTTCTCAGAGGTATTACATCCCTGGAATGCGAAAGTATATTCAGCACTATTTTAAAAATTATAATGAGTGCAACAGGTACAAACTATCGAATCAGAAGCCATCTGGTTTACTGCAGAATCCAGTGTATGGACAACGTTTTGAGACTCTTGCTATAGACTTGTTTGGCCCCTTACCGGAAACTTCAGACGGTAAGAAGTGGCTTCTAATTGTTGAATATTACACAACAAAGTGGGTTGAGCTCTTTGCATTACCAACGCCACAGCAAAAGAAAGTGCTGTCACTCTTCTTGAAGAAGTCTTTTTGCGATATGACCTAACCAGACGCATTATCAGCGACAAAGGAGCACAATTTATTAGTGCAGTTTTGCAACAAGTGTGCTACCTTCTAGACATAAATCAAGTGTTCACTTCATTTTACCATCCACAAGCCAATCCAGAGAAACAGCAAAATCGAAATCTAAAGCCTCGACTTGCAATCTTAGTTGGAGATTATCACACAATATGGTCCAAGAAGTTTCCAGCTATTCGCTATGCAATGAATGCCCATAAATGTAAAACCACCTATCAGACTGCGGTTTTGCTTCAGTTCGCCGAGAACTTCAGACGACTGATGACATCAATCATGACATTAGGAGTGTTTTCCAGAGTGATAACTTTGTAGCCGAGATTACTCCATATTTAAAAATATTTGCCAACCTTACGAAACAAATAAAGGATCGTGTAGAATCGAAACAAGACTATCGTAAACAATACTTGGATAAAAGCCGTATACCTGGCTACAAATTCAGCGTAGGTGACAGAGTTTGGGTTAACAAATATCATTTGAATAGTTCTGCACGATAAAGAACATTAAAGTTTATGCAACGCAGAGATGGTTCCTATGTTATTCTCAGCCAACAATCTCCAACTATATTTGAGGTGGCTAATCCTGAGGATCCTGATATTCCAATTGAGGTCTATCACACCTCAGCATTACGTCCTGAACAAGGTCCATCAACTATGCCTCTAACTCCTCTTCGTTAAAGAGGCAGGCCTAGAAAAACAGTTCCTGGTTTCTCGCCGAGGCGGCGTCAGGGCCAGAGGGGGAGACTGTAACAGTCACCATGACTGCAACTTTAACGAAACCGTTAACGCCACCTGTGGTGACATTGAGAAAGAGAGACTTCTTTCCAACCTCTAGTTGTTGTTGTGCGTGTGTATGCGTGTTATGTGAAAATGTGTGTATTTCTTATAAGTATTACTGTGATGTATCCGGGTGCTATGAACCCAACAAAACAATAAAACAATGTTTTTACATATTCTAATCTTCATTCAAAATTCTACGATCTCATGCCACACGCTGTAAATTGAAATAAATTATTAAAATGTCATTTTATTTCTATTTGAGTTATCAACAAATTAATATGTTTTTTAGTAGCTTAAGTAAATATATAAAAATATTTGATCTATTTATTTTAAGTACTAAAAACCTATTAATTTGTTAGGCACAACGATATAATCAAAAGAGATGCATTCCACAAAAATATTTATTGTATATTTACACCATAAGGCAACCATACAAATCTGTATCAAACATATATATTTTAATAGTCAGTCCATTGATGATATCAAACATTTGATTGATTCATATTGCTCTATTTTTATCATTCTTTCAGTAAAAAAATTGTTTTATATGAGTTGTTCAAATACATTTTTTGATGATTTGTGCGCAAAGAAGCTCTAAGAAAAAAGATTAGGGATTTCAAAAGTTTTGAATTTTCAGCAGGTGTTCAATAATACATTTAATTGCTGACACATTTTCTAAATGATAAGGAATGATGATGTTTGAATTTCAAAAAAAGCATTCAAATTACTGATTTTTGACTATGCAAGGTATAGCTATAAATAACTAAACTGGTTTATCTGGAGACAGATAGTACAGGTAGTTAAGATCAAATGGCACATGGTCGAGTCACGCAACATCTGTTACCCTTCCTGCCCCGAGTCAACCGCAGACCTTTAATTAGGCATTTGGTTTCTTTCGTATGAGAGGCTGCATCTGCAGCCTGTTTGAAAAGAAATTTAAGCATTTTTAAAGGGAAAAGTATTAAACTAAAATTTGTTCTGAAATTCGAAACTTCCGCAACAGAAACTTATTTTTCGTTAAAAATTTTCTGTGTCGAATATTTATCCCACCAAAAGGTTTTTAATGCTTTTAGCGGTTAAAAAAAAAGGTGATAAGGGATTGAAAATGACCTGCGTCCAAAATGATATACCATACCAACGGTTGAGGAATAACATGGACAAAATTAGTGTTTTGATCCGAAAAGATCGTCTGTTGAGTATTCACGCATTTGCTAAAATCATAGGAATCAGTAAAGAAATTACTTGGCAGATTTTTCGTGACTTGTAGAAAAACAAAATTCTGGATAGCTGGGGCACTATCATGAATTCTTATTCAGGTTAGCACCCAGTCCAAACTGCATTATCTTCCAAATGTTTCTAGATATGCATAAGATCCCTATGTTGAAACATCCACTCTATATACTGGACCTTACCTCGTGTGATTTTTTTCTGTTCCCTAAGGTAAAATAAGCACTGAAAGGAATGAAATTTCAGACAATTCCAGCTGTAAAAGAAAAGGCGTTGGTAACAATGCTTTCAGAAAATGACTTCCAACACTGTTTTGTCCAACGGAAAACTTTCATGCAGCAGTGTAGGGATCGTAATATGAGCATATAGAAAGGGATAGTGTTAAAATTGTGAAAAATGAAAATAAGTATTTTTAATACAATCAGTTTTACAAGACATACCTTGCATTATTAAAAATTAATATGCATTCGATGAAAGAATCTAAAGTTTTTACAATGCTACAACAAAAACAAATTATGTCTTAATTATACTGATATTAATCTAAAATAACATTTAAAACGTAGTAAAAATTAGAAAATGTGAAGACATGTTTGAATTTTTCCCAAAGAGCAATTCCAAACATTTCAGCTGTAATTTAGGGTTTTTAAAAAAATATAATCCTTCTTCAAGAGAATCATATCCAATTAGCAAATTTTCTGATGGAATTTGGTATCACTTCGAAAATAAAAATCGTTAGAAAGCCAGGTAGAAAAAAAATGTATATATATATATATATATAGTATATACTACCATTTTGTAACTTATTGTACAGTAGAAACTGCTATCATTATATCATTATGCCACTTTACATGAACAATCTGTACATTTTAGCAGCAAATTAATTTTCAGGTATCAATATTTCCCAGAATCGATGATGTCACATAAGCATTTTAAGGCACAACAAGACAAATTGAATCTCTTATGTTTTGCTGCCTTTCACTCTTTTTGAAAATCTGTTTTAATTATAAAGCTATATATAACACATCTAAGATATCAGACATTCTCATATTAAATAATGTTTCAGAAATCTTATTAAAGAATAAACTAATTTAATTTTAAATCGAATTTTTGCTTATAAATTGTGAAAAGCACACTCGTATTTATCTGCCACACACACACACAAATATATATACAACAACTAATAATGTAACAAATTATCTTCACATGAGAAGAGCACAACATTCGTTCCACCAAATGAAAGTATTACAATTGCAAATGTAAGAGCATTGCCATCGTAACCAATATATCTCTCGAACATATCGATTTAAGCACCCCTATTACAGCCGATAATATATTTCTCTTAATATTCCTCGAATATCTCTGTTGGTAAGAACTGTATTTCAAAAGATATTATTTGTGTAATCATGATACAAAAATTAGTTTTTACAAGTAATATTTAAGTTATATTTTGAAAATTTCGCTGTCACATTTGGGTGTGTTACATGCATCATATGCATACGTATGTAAACATATATCATTTTTAAAGAATAAACAAAACAAATATCAATTATATATATATATATATATATATACATATATATAAAGTTGAAAAGGCAAAATAATATTTAGTTGACACACAAACCATAAAATGTCGTATGAACTATTTAATTAGCAAGAGTGATTTGCAATACTTATAATTTTATTTATCTGTAATAATGATCAGTTTTATTCTGATTACCTTATTTTTACCAGTAAAATATGTGTTCGAATATATTCA
>BMAW01051337.1:0-18840 GCA_019974015.1 Nephila pilipes | reverse complement strand
GAGCATTTCAAATGAGTGTAAGAATAGTCTTTTTGAAATTTCGTTTTATGTAATTTTACACCAATTTAAGAGAAAGAAGAACCGTATTTTAAATTAAGATTAGCTTTCACCCTATAAAGATGTTATTTACAATCCATTTTGGATCTTTTCAGTTTATTTTTCCCCTTTAAGGTAGGTATAAAAAGTTATGGCATTCGTTTTTATTTACTGAACAGGGTTTTTTGCTAATTATGTGGGGCATACTTTCTTAACTTAATTAAATTTTAATATTTTATTCACCGGTTATAGACGGCAAAGCTGCAGCGAAAGAAGATAACTGTAAAATATATTAAGTTATGTATTAGATTAAAGGTTATAAGGAATAACACCTATATTTAATTAAATATGTAAGAGTAAATTCTTTCAAATATTATTAGAAGTAGTTAAATGTTTACTCAGAATAAAATTATCACCTAATCTTATATTTTTTTCTGGAATAATATACAAGCATGCTTCAGATATTAATTATATAAAGATATAATAAAAAAAAAGTCAAATACCGAAAATAATTGATGAATGTAAGTTGAAATTATTAGCTTGATTACAATAAAAGAAATTATTTTTACTAATTTATTTTTTTTAAAAAAAAAGCGGGGGATATAATTTTTTACTGTTTCGGCTGCTGGATATGCATAAGTTGCTTTAAATGGCAGAACATCTAGAGAGTACTATTAACATTAATTTATTGTAGCTAATTTATATATTAAAATATATATGCAGTCAGATAAAATACTTGTCGCACATAAAATAGTTGGCCTATAACTGGATTTTACTCAAGACACTTGAAACTTCGAAATTCGGTCTTTAATCTACTGATATTAACCGCTTTCTTTGGTCTTTAACCAAAGATAAATGATATGGTGTCCTATCCTCTTGCCTGCAAGAAGAGAAGTGTCAAGTAATGCTCAATGAATCTATTATTACTTTTGATGCAGAAGGTGGTCTTATCATTGTTTCGAGGAGGTAGGAAAGCTCACACTTTGTTGGCAATGCCTCAGAGCTTTACTTTTGATGTGAATATACGGGAAGTGATTTTCTACTGCAGCAGATCTGTTCAAGTAATCTCCATTAGTTTCAAATCAATATTTCAGACGTTCAATGTTTAAAATGGAGGCAAAAGGTGATTCCGTATACTGAGTCATTTATTTCGATAGATTTCTTGGTGGAACGATTTAAAGGTGAAAAACAAACAGTGTTAAGTGCTTTTTAGCGCTATAATCAAAACGTCGCCAAATTTTATAAAATATTAGACTTCCAAATAATGTTAGAACTATAAACTTGAAATATTTCGTTCAACTGCTAAGCCGTAACATATGTTGAGAATATGAACAAATTGCTTCAGCACAAAATTGAAAAAAAAAAATTGTAGAGTGAAATTGAAAAATTCGCTGCGAGGTGCACATCATCATTAATAATAGTTTCAGCGTACCAAATTTCTTACGTGTGGTTCTTTTTGTCTTTCAGTTATACTGTTCGTCCTCTCACACACAAACACTACTTTTAATTAATACAGATATAAAATATCATTATTAAAATAGGATAAATTTTGAATTTTCTAAAATTTTGCATAAATGCTTGCGAGTTGCAGAGGCTTATAAATGGGTATCTAATGTTACGCGAATTGAATATTTGAAGGTGAAAATTATACAATTCAGCGGTAAACGTGCTCACGCTATGTGTAATTACATTTCAATTCAAAAAATATTTTTAAAAAACTAAAAAAAAAAGAAATTTGCTTATAAAATGTATGAAATAATATACTCAGATACAAAAAAAAATGAATATAACAAACGTCATGTTTTTTAACTGTATTCCTTATAATTCAGTGAGGGGATCAATACTGGAACGAAAAGAATTTTGTTCTTCATATCCAGTGGCGTCACCAGGGGTGCTCTACTTTCATCCAGCACCCCACGCGTTCACGCAAATAATATATATTAAATGGAGTGAGATCAACATATTTAGAGTGTTGAATAATTCTTGCAGCTTCAAGGTTTTGGTGAGATACCCTTGCCAAGGATTCTGGCCACGCCATAGCTTATAAATGTTTATAAGCTATTTAATTAATAAATTTTTAGTGTATAAATAAATAACACCCCCAAAAGTTTTGCTGTGGAATGAAGAATGATTTACGTCAAATGCTTCTCTGGTACATAGATAAGCTAGAAATAAAGTTATAAAGAGTATCAATTGAGTACACTGTGTCTTCAGGAGATAAGTTTGGCTTTGTCTTAGTGGAATCATTCTTTTTATTTACATCATCATCTTCTGAGTTTTCTATTTCAGCGTTATCACTTCTTATTTCAGAAAGAATGTTTTTACCTGTTAGTGCCAATACGATCTGTGCTTTCTCCTCGATATTTAAATAATTGTGATCAGATATTTTAAAAACATTTCCAGATTTATCTTCGCAATGGTCAAAATTGTGAAGACCTGAAATAGTAATTTTTTCCTCTGAATTTTCAGAAGTGTCACTTTGAATTTCTTCGTTAATTTTAAGGAAGCCAACATTTTTCCAACATAGACTGTGGCTACATTTCCCACAGACTCTCAGCAATCCATTCACATGCATGTTTTACAGAAAATGGGACTGCGTGCTTTTGTTCAATATTAAAAATAATTTTATCCACTAGTAGTTTTCTGTAATATTCTTTGAAGCATTTTATAATGCCCATTACTAGGGGCTGTAGAGCTGCAGTAGTGTTGATGGAAAAGAATAAACTTCTACACTCTCCAATTTTGTATAGGGATTATGTGCAGAGTTGTTGTCTATTAAAAGAGCAAAGTTTTTCTCCCTTGATTCCGTATCTTTATTTAGTTTCAATAAACATTCTTTAAATATTTTTGAAGTCATCCAAGCTCTCTTGCTCGGAGTGTAGTCTACTGGCATGCTCAGAAAAGGTATTGAAACTTTTTGGCTTTAAGGATCTTCCAATTATAAATGGTTTTAATTTATCCTTTTCCGACATATATGTAAACAGCAATACCGTTAATCTTTGTTTGGTTTTCTTAACCCCTTTTCAGTTTTTCCTTTTAAAGCTAGTGTTCATTCAGGTAACATCTGGAAAAATAATCTCGTCTAATCTGCGTTACACACTTTATTAACGGAATATTTTTTCAAAAATTTACACATTTATCTCTGATACCATGCGCTTAAGTCATCTAGTGGAACTGATACTTCTTCTGCATGTAAGTGATTGATGTATATCCCATTTTGGTCTTGAAACCTTTTTAACCTTTTCTTGCTAGCTTTGAAATCAGGATTTCCCATTATACATGTAAATTTTCTGGCTTGCTAGCAAATAATTGGCCCATTTAAAGGTACATCCACAGCCAGTTTATCTCTAAACAATTTCAATGTGGCAGCAGCTACTTCACCATTTAAAGTTGTCTTTTTCTTCTTTCTTTGTGGATAAATATTATTAGAGTTGAACATGTTTTCTATTTCTTTCCGTTTCTTTAAAGGTGTTGCAACAGTTGATTCTGAAAATCCGTATTTTTGCAAACCTCAGCTTGCTTCATACCTCTATCAATATCTTTTATGACGTTGAATTTCACTTCAATGGATACTTGTTTCTTTGGAGCCATTTTTATCTATTTTCAATGAACAGACTTCAAAATAAATACACACGCATACAAAATTCATAATAAATTAATGAAAATCTTGTAGCATATTGCGAGAATAATTTCCGATTCGAATCACCGTAATCGACATAATTTGTTGGAGGTTAAAATTCTTATGATACTTAAGTGTAGACAAAATATTGTATCACAAAATTTTCAAACAGACGCTTCTTTGAAAGGAATCCTTGACCACTTTTCGAAGAGAGGGGAAAGAAGTTAGGTTCAACGTTATGTTTGCCAGGAAATGTCAATTCTATTTCCCCTTGTAATCCTTTTCCAATGTTGTAATTATTTCAGGACGAAATAATGAATAGCCAGGATGGTTTCAGGAACAAACATTATTTAATGCTCGACACGTTCCACAACACAGGACAGTATACAAATACATAAATATAAAACACAGATTCACGAACATGACTACATCGTTCTTCTTACCAAGTCATTCGCCTTCCATTGCGCTTGCTAGTCGTCCTGCTCGCCAAAAAGAACATGTGGCGCCATCTGGCTACCGTTTAATAGTTACATGGAAGGTAGTGGTAAATTACAGTGTTACACCCTTTAAAAGAAATGTACTTCTTCTTTACCATACTACACCATATCGTAGTCCCGAGGTGTAGGCTAACAGAAATGCGAGTCCGTTTTTCATTTCTTTCATCATATCATCAAAGACTAGTTACATCAGCAAGAACAATGCAAAACTTAGATAAAGGTTTTCGACAGATAGTGTAATTTGAGAATCTAAACCAATGGTCCAACCACATTTTATCTAGACTTTCTTTGAGTAGCGTTAAATTCGTAGACATTAATTGAAATTTGAATAAAGTTATCGTAATAGAGAGAATTATTGGTATAGAAGGAAAAATAATATTATCGTTATAGGGAGAGTTATCGTTGTAAAGAATATCGCAATACAGATAACTGCTTTACATTAATCTGTAGGAAATTAAGCTGGGAAAAATATCGTAATTGAGAGAATTATCGTTATAGCGAGATTATACTGTATAAGACCCAGATATCCAAATTTTCGTGGAATTATTTCAAATAGTTTTAGAAATTCACTGTCAAATGTTGTAATAAGAAATCTCGAAATATTAAAGTTGTAGAATACCAGTTTATAACATTTAATTGTCGGATCATTTATGAAACATGTTAAAAAAAGAGAGGAGGAATATTATGATTCGTGTTTGAAAGAAGTTAAGTATTGTAATTGTCAATTACGTATGTCTGAATATTATATATTTAGATGATCAATATCATGGTCAATATATTTATATGGTCAGTAGTATTATACATTTTATTATGGTCAATACATTTATATAATCAATATTCACATATTTAAAAGTCACAGCTATTAATGAAAAAATTACAAAGAAATATCTGGATCATGAACTCTTAAATTTATTCATTCTGCAAAATAAATGAAGTTCATAACAAAAAAGTTGTTTTAGAAAATAATTTACCATACAAACTAAGTTTATTAATTAATTTCGCGAAATAAATTTATTAACTAAGTATATTAATTTAGTAAATTTAAATTTATTTTCTTTGGGTCACACACCTTATATGAATGATACTAATTTTTGTACAATACTTCAATGAGAGTTGCTAACATCATTAAGGATGTCTCATTTTCTAACTGCTGAAACTAATTACTTTATAAATTTTTACACTAATTTTGCATTTAATTCTTAAAGGTTAATTGAAAAGTAGAATTCATGATTTATTTATAAATTTAAAGACAGTTTATTTATAATTTCAAAGTAATTATATTTGATTGCACATTTTGAAAAACAAAGAATGTAGCAATTTTAATTACATTATGATGTTTCAGATATTGGCCATTAGTATAGTTGAATCGGTTTATTTTCTAATAGAAAATTATTTTGATTCATTTTTAAATTGTATATAAATAATACTAGTTCAGTTCCATTGTTTGTTTATATTAGCATTAAAATTTTTTTAGGAAACTTTCCAAAGGAGAATGATGTCCTTTTAGTCGGTGGGGGGGAATCATATTTTTTATTTATACTGAAATGAACCCTTATTATATAATAATATAATTTTTAGTTTGAGAATAATATTAAGAGTAACAACAGATTTTCAGACAAAAATAACACATTCAAAATTCTACTCCAGTGTTCTTTTTACCACGAATGGAGAAATATTTAACTCACTGCATTTTGAGTTTAAAAATATTCTCTTAAATCTTATAGAAAAACCATAGTAATTTAAATGATACATTATGAGTATTATTTTACATTTAAAAAAAATTCTATTTTTTTTTATGAGAATCACCTCTTTCTCCATTTAAAGGTATTTCATTGAAAACCACGGGAAATTGCTGTTTTCTTAGAAAATTAATTTTAAACACACTTGAATTGCAAATTAATATGAAGGATTGTCCCTCGAACTAAACTATTATAGCATCATGAATGATTATATGATTTTCAAACTTTGGTGAATAACTGGAAAATGATTAGTCTAATATTATGCTAGTGGTATGTAGATTTGAGTCATTAGATTGAATGATTATTAGTATATCATTATAATTGGCTTAAGTAATTAAGGATAATAATGTAGTAACTTTTAAGCTAATTGTAAACTTTTATTATATATAAACTTAACTTCAGGCATGAACAACTTTATTTCTTGTATTTCAGATTTTCATGATGAGGAAAGCAGAAAATAAAGTTAAAATAAATAATTCGGAATAAAAATATTTGTAACTAGAATTTTTTTCATAACCTGATTCCCCTTTTATTTTGTAAAATAAGAAAAAAAAATCTTTAAATAATATGAAATATGCTAAAACATAGCCCGTTTCTTCGGAAATATTAATTTTCCATATGAATTAATATAAAAATTGTATGTCTCTTTAGATTTTGTTACACATATTTTTGAATTAAACTGAAGTATATTTTAATTCTTATGAATTTTTTTGACTAAGCATTATTAAAAACTGTGTATACAAAATATCAAAAGAAATTCGAAGTTATATAATTCCTGATTATGAAAATTGGTGTACATTAGTTTGTACAGATCGCTGCATAATTAGAAGCTGTAAGAACAGCATAATAAATAAATTAGATATTTCGAAATTGAAAGATAATAAAAAAGATCTTTTCTATTAAATAAAAAGTTGAATAGATGAATTACCACTGAAATGACTTTTTCACAAATGTCGTCAAACATTTATATTAAAGCTGTAATATTTTGATGCTTAGAATTTAAATGAAAAATACTTTTTCAAAGCATAATCCTAAACTTAGATGTGAATTTCTTCTAAAACAAATTATTTCTTTCTGGGAAAATGTTGATTCAGATACTTTCGAGTGAATTAAATCCTAATCATAGCAGTTTTTATTTAAAAGAATTATAAGGCTTTATAGTGAAAAGTATGATCAAAACCCAAAAATTGTCAGTATTCATAAAATTATTAATATGTAGTTAAGTTATTTTTGGTTAAAACAGCTTTTGCTTTTAAATTTAAAAATCCGAATAAGCTTAAAATTTGATTTTAGTTTCAAGAGATAATTAAGATCTGTGGGAAATGCTCAAATTAGTAAACTACTTCAAACTAATATTGCGAGAGGTCTCGGAAGTAAGTTTCGTCCTTCTTTTTTTTTCACAGGGAAACTTTATTGCCAATAACAAATAAACCATGTCCTTACAAACTGTGCACCTTGCAGTTGACATTGACATATTTTTCGTAGCGTGCAATCAGTTTTGTTGTGTTATATGTTTGCAATCAATGTCAGACTCCAGATCAGAAGGTATGAAATATCACACAAGAAACATTGTACACACTCATGCCAACAATAACGATTTATTAAAAGCATTTAAAAGAATTTAAACAAAGGACAAACAGATGAGAAAACTGTGAAACAAGAATGCGGTTCCTATCTCTTTCACTGAATGCTTTGCAGTGCTACCTTAATTAGCCGTAGCAAATAGACTCTAGTTCACTTCGGTTTAATTTCTCTTACACTAGCTTGCCTTGCCGAAACAGCCGGCTTATCATCATAGTGGTAGAATAGCAGTGGTTGGTGGTGAATACTAGTCGCCACAGTTTCAAGAAACCACTCCGGTTAAATCGGAGCCCTGCGATGCAAGGAGTAGTGTGTAGCTCGCTCCAACTCAGCATAGTTTTGGATGGACCTGAGAAAGACTAATACGCAGTGTGGACGCCAAGTCTGACACTGTTATTCGCCTATTCTCTAACACCATGCACTGTACTCAAGTAGCATTGATTTCATTCTGGGATGTAGAGGGACACCCAATTCGATTTTCATCGTCCACAATCTGACTTCCTTCAATGAACATGCAACCCCAGCATCCAGCCATTTGACGAAAAGTGACCTGTTCACTATATACGGTCTGTAGGCATTCATGAATATTGGGCATACTAATCCTAAATTGCCCATTCATTCCGGATAACAGCACGCACTTCCATTGTCGATTACTTTGTCAGCGACGTCTCGGACATGATGATCTGCTGTTACTCTCTTTTCTTCGCCGCTCTGCATTAGCATCATTCTTCCTCCATTGATGCTACGTTCAACCAGCAACGGACAGAGACTCTTATGGCATTTGTTTGAATCATCTGGTGTACCATGTACTCTTACAAAAAATGGCGAAACTTATTTTCAAAACACCCTCGTATATTTATAAAAAATAATTTCTGTTGAAATAATTTGAGGGGAATTAAATCGGGATTGTTAAATCAGGTTATAATATTTATAATAGCTTTCTTCTGTTGAAATTCTCTTTCACAAATATTAAATTTTTCGATAATTACCAATAATTTATTAATCAATTAATCAGTGCATAAATTTAAGATTATTTTAAGACTATTCTTAGAGAATAGTTTTAAGAACTGCATGACAAAATTGTCATGTGATTCACATTTTTACTGCATTATAATTCACATGTGATTCTTAAACTAGGCAATATTATTTTGTTGAATTATAAGAAATGCAGAAAAATTCTCGATCATTACAGAAAGTTTTGTTTCTTGGGAAACTTAAAAAAACCCATCAGTTTGAAAGCGTGCATGTTAGATGGATAAATATTGTAGTATATGGAAGTATTAAGAGAAGAAACATCTATAATACTTGTTTCTTTTTCTTATCAATTTCTGTCTTTATTTTTCATTGTACTTTATAAGACATGGAAATATAAGAAGATTTTTTCATTAAGAGGCCACAAAGCAATTAAAAATCAATGATATACACTTATAATACTTTTTGGTAATATCTCAGATTATTTAATATTCTATATTAAATAATCTGAGATAATAATAACTAATTTGTTAAAATCTCTCTATATAAATTTTAACAAATTAGTTATCCCCTAACATTAAATCTCACAGAATAAAAATGTATTGGACTTAAAAAAAACAAATAAACAGAAGCTCGATGTATTTAAGTTCCAACTTGAACATAGAAACAGAAAATATTTATCTTGAAATAACGTTATTATCACGAAAAGAGTATTTTCAAAGAAAATTCATCACTTACTTTACTGACCACCTGGTGGTTTGGTTTTATTAACGTTGCACTAAAAGCAACACGAGGGCTGTTGGCGACGGACCTTGTAATTTAAGCCTCGGTCAAATGACAAGGACGATCCCTGAGCTGGCACACCCTCTCCTAACTTCCACACCGTGTCAACGGGAGAACTTCGGGCCTCAACAGATTTAACGTGCATTAGCCCTGGCTACACGGCGGGTCTTTAGTGGCCAAGGCTCGAACCTGCAACTAAACGAAAACCACCAGCCACGAGTCTGATGCCATGACCAATAGGCTACTGAGGTCCTGACTACCTAGTGATTTTAGCCGCACATTATTGTCTCAAGGATCAGTGAGTTACTTTTTAACGGTTAAAAGGACACTAAAATGCCAGAAAAAGTTCTAAAGATTTTTGTTGTTGTTGAAAACAAAGGTAATGTAGATATAAAAACTAAGTTTATATTTCGGAAAAATAGTCTGTATTTTTCATACGATACTACGTTTCATGACATTTACTATTGAAAAATAAGGTACCTTTCTTCTTTAAAATCAAAGGAAGTAGAGAATGAAGCAGATGATTGTGTGAAATCAAGATCTGAATATAAACAATTTTTTTAATATTAATAGAACAGGTTATTGAATTTTTTTTATCAGATGAAATGCAAAATGAAAACAATATTCTTTTATAAAACGAGATAGTTGCGTACAATTTTCTGTTTATTCCGTCATTATCGATTTTTGTATTAAAATATTTAAATACTTTAGTTTATATTCTAAGATAGCATTATATATGACTTTCATTTCTCCGTGTGGGTCTTTATGTGATCATAAAAAAAAGAATAGTATTCAAAATAAGTTAACACATATTTTCAAAAAAAGCAAATGCAGATTTTGGTGTATTTCAGTTAATGAGAGTAATATAAGACAGTTATTATCAAATTAATATTAATAAGATCACTAGTTATATACATAGTTACAGATATTAACTGTCATTAACAAGTTAACTATAAGGTAGAAAAACATGAAATTATAGCGACTGATAGTCCTATAACTGACCTAAAATAACAAAATTTTTCAAAGTATGTACTATTGTTGTAACATGCCTTAACATTTTATAATAAAAACACCTATGTTAGTAGAAATCGTTTTTTGACTCAAAATACATGCAGTTTTTTTTAAAAAATTCATTCGCTTTTACTTAACCCATGAATTTTTTGTAGTATCATGAAGTTCTTTTGAATTTCAAAAACTTATTTTGTCATCTTTTAAGTATGATATTCTCTTCTACTTAATATTATTATTTATCACTTATGAAATAGATCTTAGAAACGAAAATTCATTATTTATTTCATCGATACATCTCTATTCAAAAAGAAACATTTCACGTTTCATGTAGCATTTTATATACATTTTTCATTCTTAGCATGAAGTTGAATTCTCCAAAAAAAAAAAAAAAAAGAAAAAAAGAAAAAGAAAACTTAGAATGGATTTCAGATTTAAAAATAGAAAATTTATTTTTCTGGAAGCTAGACATGGAAATTCAATTTACAAAGTCTCAATCCTAAGCAAAAGTATCTGCTTTAGTTTTTTTTTTTTTTTTTTTTTTTTATAGAATTCTTACCTTAAATTTTCTGAAACATAAGGTGAGAATATATTTCTTTACTACTGTAACATTTTGTCTGCTTCAGTTTTTTACTTGGATTCTTACTTTAGATTTTCTGAAACAAAGATATATATTCGTAACTTGTATATATATAACCTGCTTATTTAAAATTTTAAGAAAAAAATTTAAATAAATTTGAGATCAATTACAAAGAAATGTACTGAAAGTGCTTTGAGTAAATTATAACTGAATAACTGCAAATGCTAACGTGTTGAAGGGTCTATTGGCTATAACGTAAGAAGAGTTAAAATAATAATTGCCTGAAAAGAATTCTATTAAGAATTAAAGGCATATTCAAAATAAAGTATTTATGCAATTTTTAATTGGCAAGTACTTATTTTCGGTTATATTTTAAATGCTTTGAAACTATTAAATAATAAAGTTCTAGTTCAAGAAAGTACGGCTAAAAATTTATTTTTCTTAACAAATGTTTGTTGTTTTCTTTGCATGACATACTAATATTTTTTATTGATTAAAATAAAGTAGCCGTCCACAAAAATGTAGGTACCTCCAACCAGTTAAGGTTGAAGAAATCTAACGAGGTCATTTTTTGTATAATGCAAATATGGGGGAGTTAACCAATTGCCCTCCCTCATGGGAAATACTAGCAAGAAAACACTGAAAAGCGAAATGATTACTAAAAATCCTCGAGTTCATATTTAAACAAATTGTTCTAAAGGATTTTAAGTAAAATCAGTCCATATCAAAAGTTGGTACTAATTTATTAGCTTTATTCCTTATAAATATTTGAGAAGTACGTGCATGTTTGATTAATACTGTCTTATTTCTCTTTATAACATAGTGAAGTAGAATAATGTTATGAATAACTGTTTGAAAAAATAAGTTAGGGCAATATAAATTTGGAAAACTTTGGATTACAGTATGGAGTATTTAAAGAAATGGAATTGTTGTTTTTTAAGGAAATAGTAAAGTGATTTTTAGGAGGACCGTCAGGCCAATTAAGATTGGAAATCTATGAAATAAAGTATAATTGTATTGGTGAGTTAAAATGCGAAATTATTCTAAGTCATATTATTCTAAGCAGTTTTGGTATGATCAATTTTACAGTAAAAATCTCACTATTATTTCTTAAAAATTACTTCTTTACATTTATTTCTAATTTTTACAAATTAATTATAACTCGACTTTTTGAAAGCATTCTAAAAAAAAATTTTAATCTGTTTATTTTTAAGAGGTAGTTATGTCAATATGTTTTGATTAAAAATTTCTCGGTTTTTTAATTAATTTATTCTTTAAATATGAAAGTAATTCAACATTACGTTTTTATTATTCGTTGTTAGATTTATTTTGAAAGTGAGAATTAGCATTACCTGATTTTCATACTTGACAGAATTTAAGTTTTAATTATAATAAACTCCTTATTTATTGATGTATTGTAAATTGGTATAAAAAGTTATTTCTTGTCATATAACTTTATTATTTAAAAGAGGTATATTGAAAGCCATTCTAGTTGCTTAGTAAACTATTTTTAAATGAAATTAAAATTAAAAAAATCTGCTATGTTCTATTTATACATTTTCTGTTTGTGAGATTTAATTTGGGTTTTGGAAATTATATATATATATATATGGGAAGTTCTGTGTTTTCAAATTAATTATTAAAGATATCTGTAAGTAAAATCATTTCAATTGAAGTGATTAAGCAATTTGCATTATTACATTAAATAATAAAATATTTATTTTGAAAATAAGCATGGAATATTCATAAAAAAATATTTTCCTCGTGTTTTTTTTTTTTTTTTTTTTTTTTTTTTTTTTGCAAAAATGAAAACAAACTCAATTTTTTAAAATGTTTTCATCATCATTTTAATAAAAGTAGTTTTCGATTATGTGATCCGCAACAGGAAAGGGGACTTTTTCAGAAATATACTAAAACATAATAAATTTTACTTCGCAACTTATTCAAATCAATCAAACAAAAACTATACTGTTCCTTATACAGTAAGCATTCTGTTTGATGCCATGGAAATTATCAATCGCTTCACTTTTCAAACAATGTCTTCCATAGTCCTATCAGAAAACTTCAAAATGACTTTGCAGAAGAAGCAAAGATCGTTACATGGTAAAGATAGTTAATTTTTTTTTTGTTTTATTGGAAGCTACTATTAGGAGACTATTTAAATAGTAGTTATTGAAAGGGTATATATATATATATATATATATATACACTCATGGACAAAAGAAGTAGCTCACCAAGAAGGAGTCTTCAAACTGAAACGATATTTTACATTTATAATGACTACTTTGATATAAGTAAATGATTAGAAAATCAAAGAAAAAGGATCATTTATTTCAGAGAATAAGGCAAGAGAACGGAGGATTTAATACCCTGTAGAACCCCCTGAAGTGCGAATGCACGATGCGATACGATTCGGACATTGAGGTATACAAGTTCTGTATGATATCTTGAGACATTTCGTTCCATATTTGCTGTAACCTGACCACTAGTTCGTTCAAAATCGTGAGATGCCCAACTCGCCGTCCCAAATGATCCCAGATATGCTCGATTGGAGACAAATCTGGGGATCGGGCAGGCCAAGGAAGGGTAGTAACAGAGCGGAGACAGTCTTGTGACACCCTTGCCCTGTTAGGCCGAGCATTGTCTTGTTGAAAAATGGCTCCTGGGAGTCGTTGCATGAGTGGCAACACATGTGGTTGTAGAATGTCATGGACATACCGCTGGGTTATCAGGTTGCCACGGATCAATACTAGGGGTGACCGAGTATTGTAGGCAATGGCACCCCATATCATCACACCAGCTGTGGGAGTGGTGTATCGCTGTAAGGCAAAGACAGGATTGAGGCGTTCACCACGTGGTCTCCCCACACAAACACGATTGCCATCACTGCTGAGATTGAATCTGGATTCGTCGCTAAAAACGACCTGGTTCCATTCCGCTTCAGTCTAGTTTCCTCGTGCGCGGCACCACTCCAAACGGAAGCATAGATGGGTGGGCGTCAAAGGCAGCACATGTAATGGGCGCTGCGATCCCAAATGTCCTTCAGCCAGGCGCCTTCATATGGTTCGAGAAGACACAGGGGCCCCTAGTGAAGGTGTTACCTGTGCCTGGGTGGCGGCCGTTGAAGCATTTGGCTGTACACATGCATTTCTTAGGATGTGGCGGTCTTCTCGACGACTGGTCTGTCGAGGGCATCCTGAGCCTGGTCTTCGTGTAAATGACATCTCTCGGATCCACTGGTCCCAACACCTCCTCACAACACAATCAGAGTGGCCTAACTGACGAGCTACTCGCCTAGCTGACCATCCAGATACCATTATGCCGATGATTCTCCCCCCTCAAACTGCGACAGTTGCTCATATTGTCTTCAAAAACGGCGTAATGGCATGTCTACCTCAGCTCTTCCTTTGTAAACGATTCAGCACACTGAAACAAGCTTTGGTTCCCTGTTTTATACTCCACAGAGAACGACGTTAAACGCCCTCTACCGGCTATACGTAATGCGCAATAACACTCATTTCTAATCATTTCCATGTTTCATCGACTTGTACCTTCATGCCAAGTTTCGTTACGATCCCGCAATTATTTCTTGTTCCCCTAATTTTTTTTGTCCAGGAGAATATATATATATATATATATATATATATATGTGTGTGTGTGTGTGTGTGTGTATACTTTTGTCTTGAGGAGAAAAAATTCTGCACCTGTGTTCGGAAGCAAAGTCATTCAGCAATGCAATGGACAATTTGTAGTCACTTGTCCCACATCCAGAAAGTATGGTTTAATCGTATGTGGTACGACTTTGGATGATGGTTGATCATCGCTGGCTTTTCTGAAAGCTGCTTTGACTCTCCGAAGATACATTAGTGAGTTCATTTCATTTGTGGGCTTTTCGTATGTTAACGCCTGTTCCAGTCCTTTATTTTAACATCATCTTGTCCATACTAATATGTTGTCCCCCCCCTATTAGGAAACCGAGGGTCCTTCTAGGATTCTTAGAATTTACACATAAAAGATTCAGACAAGATCATTGCTCGTTTAATGTTCAGAAGTATGAATCCAATTTTTTGTAGGGTAGTGAGCTTTCCCTCTCTTTGTGGCTACCCTACACCTCTCCTGGAATCACATTTAATTATAAATCTCTTCAAGTATTTGACTCAATTACATTCACACATTTACGCACATACACATAACACACAGATAGACGCACTAAATGAAGCTGTTCATTAAATATATGAGGTACCACTAGTCATCTTTCTTCAGGTATGTAATTGTCAGAGTCATTCATGTTTATTTAATAACTAAATGAATGAGTTAAACAGCTGTAATTGCATTTGAGTCATTGTTCTAATATTCTTTATTCTTCATTCATATATATCTGATCAGAGTCTCTTCTCTCCACTATAGAAACAGATCATTTAGCCTAGTTCATTAATTACAAATGCTTTTTCTCTAAGAATTCATTGGTTCAAATAAATAAATAAAAGTAGAGAAGATGCTACCATTTCTATACTGCCATCTCAAGGGCCCTACCGTATACTATGTCGTGGCCAGCAGCATCGCTAACCTTGTTGCCCATATAAAACTTTTGGGATGCAATGGCTGTTTTTAAGACTCCCCCGCTATTTCAAAATGTGTAGATTTCCCATATTAAAGTCAGATGATGAGCCAAGGTAAGAAAGTATTAAAAACGTCTACGATTCCATGCCCTGATGTGGGGCAGAATGCATTAATAATAGTGGAGACTCATTATGCAGTTGAGAGATGTAAGGATTATTTACTTCAGTTTTAATCATTTCCTATTCTTCTGTACTAAATTACAGAACAACAAGAGAATCATGAGTACTAACTTACTTTAAAATGTCATTTCTGTCTGATTATTCCTTCTAGGGGAAACGTTTGTTGACAATTAGTAAATGGAAGTTTGTTTGAAATCATTCATATTTGCTTTTTGATTATTTAGACATTTCTCTCTTTTTATGGTTTTCCTTATCTTTAGTATTTTTTAAAAATATCTTAGGTAGTGTTTTGAATTTTCGCTCACAAGGATATTTTTATCCGTACAACCTTCATCAATCTCATATTTTTGTTACTTAAAATGTTCCTACAACTAATGTTTTCAATCATCATTAATTAGGGATTTTTTAAATATGCTAGTATTCTGATTTCAATTGCAAAATCATTTTCATTGGAGTCCTTTCTGTCACACTAACAGACAACTGAATTATAATAAAACTAGTGAATTCTTATCGTCAGTCAAAACATATTAATATAATTCCTGTCGGGTTTCGTAACATCTTAAAGGAAGCATAAGAAATATAGTGAAATAAGTTTCCTTTGCATTTATTCAATCTAAAAACATCCATGTTCTACTTGAAAAATTATTTAATATTTGACATTTTTACTAAAAAAAAATATTACTTTGTAAGAAAATTGTTCTTTGGAATTGCGGAATAAAAGCATTTATTTTTGGAATAAAAAAAATCCTGATTTTTTATTTTCAATAACATTTCATACAATATCAAACTCTTTTGCATTCAAACAAAAACTTCAATGCCCTCAAAGACAGTTGTTTAAGAAATTTGATTCGAAAACAATATTTAGTTTTCACCATAGTTGCAACAAGATTAATAAATTGTTTTGGTAGTTACATCATATTGAGACGGATCACAGTTTCATAAAATTACACATACATCATTTGCTGCATTTCCACTTTCCTTTTTTGTTAACACTCGAAACTTTCTGACAAAAATTAAAATGAAAATTTTTTTGCTCCTTATTGCAAATTTAAAGTCTATTTTATAAAACTGATTTGTTTTTTAGAAATAATTTTATTATTAAAAATTCTCCTCTCTCTCTCTCTCTCTCTTTTATGTTAAATATATCATTTTAAATTATTAGAGCCATTGAGTTTATTAAATTCCAGTATTCGATAAGTATAAAACTCAAATTTTAATGCTTAACACCTTTGTCTTAAAGATGATTGGAAACTTTTCCGATTTAATTTAATATTCATTTGCCGCAGACTCCAAGGCCCAAAACTTCACCTGTTCGTCAATTGAGAATACTTAATACTGCCAATGCGCAAATTATATTGAAATATGTATTATGTGACTCAAAAGAATGTTCAACTATTGCTGAAGCATGGTAGTAATTCACTTATTAACTGCATAAGTAACGTTGTTAACGATGTCAGCACTTATGCTTTAATCATTAATTTCAACACGTTCGTCCGCAAGGGATGCTTCTGAAGGTATTGATGGTGTAACCATGTAATTAGTGTTCAAGCGAATTGCTACCATTATGACCGAACTATCGTATGCCGGAAGAATTTGTGACGTTTACGCCGAACTTTCCTAGACTAAACAGAATAAAGCCATAGGTAGACGTATACGTCTAATGAAATTATGGGTCTGCCAGCACTAATAAAATTAGTTTTGTAGTACTCTGTTATGGGAAATACGTCTTGCGTTTCTATAGAACAACATTTTTTTTATTAAATTGCCTACGCATTAGAGATTGATTAGTGGCATTTACAATCCATTAAGATAATTCGACAGATAACAAAATTAGTTACGATCAGAGAAAGCAGAAAATTTATTTTTGAGATCAACATTTGCAACACAATGCAATCATTGATATTTCATAAAAGTATGCATTTTTAATAATTTGTAGTTTTTGAATACTGCGTTGCATCATATGAGTTTGGTTATGCCAAATAAAAAAATATATTTTAATACTCTTTTATATCGAAAGCAGACCATTCAATATTTCATAACATCTTAAAGCTAAAGAAATTGGTATTGTTTCCATATTGGAAATGATATAAATTTTTAATTATTTTAAAAAGTGATATTAAATTTAGTTTTATACGGAATATTACTATAAAAAAAGTATGGACTACAAAGTTAAAAATAAATTTGACTTAGCGAATCCTATTTCAAAATGTGGCACAAGATTGTACAACATTTTAAAATTTCATTATTTAAAAAGGAGTCTTTATTCTTTTCATCATCAGAATTAAGAATTTCTTATTCATTAACAAATCACTGCATTTATTCTTTTTGAATCGTCATATTTCATTAAAACAAAACTTGTAGTAGTTTAAACTATTTTATTGTTAATTCTACAGTAAAGTTGGATAATAAAAAATAAATCCTACTTCAATTCTGGTTAAATAAATGCATCTCAATTAATTTATAAATTGAGATTTATTAAATAGATTCAATCTTTAAAATACTTGAAAATTAGCTAAAAGATGTTAAGAGTTTGAATATTTTACAAACGGCGCAAAAAAATAGGTCAAAATAAACCCAACTAGAATATAAATATATTTAACTACGATATAATAATAATTAAATGTAAATATTTTTTCTGGTTCAAATTTGTTATATATTAATTTAAAATGTGTCAAACATATTTATTAATGTCGCATTGTTTCTTGATGGGAGTTTTGGATGAATAGTTATCTATGATGTGTTCCTTATTAAGAGGCTATGCTTATAATTTTGAGCCAGACAATAATTCAAGATTAAGTTATAAGTTACATCATAAAGATGTTATTATTGTTTCAAAATGAGATGTTTTTCGATTAATATATTGAGAAAAAAAATATTTATAACTCATAGTTTTTTGGAATCATAAGTATCTAGACGATATTTATAAATGTAATAAATTTAGTAAGGGTATAAATTTATAAGCGAAAAATAAGGTTTATGCATATATTTTCTTTTCAATTGTGATAACAAGAATATACATATGAATAAACATTTTTAATGTATGTCAGATTCCAAGATGCACAACATATAAGATGAGTAAAACAGATCAAGTTAATAAAAATACCACATTTATATTTTGTAAAACTTTCAATCGTATTTATCTTTTAAAGTCTAAAGTATTCAATTATACATACATTGGTTAGTCTTCGAATCTTATTACTATTACGTTTAATCAATTTAAAATTGATAAGAAAACTTAAGTTGAATTATT
This sequence comes from Nephila pilipes, assembly GCA_019974015.1. Taxonomy (NCBI): domain Eukaryota; kingdom Metazoa; phylum Arthropoda; class Arachnida; order Araneae; family Nephilidae; genus Nephila; species Nephila pilipes. The sequence goes on along the minus strand of BMAW01051337.1, from coordinate 36 downwards.
TTAATTGAACTAAAATTACATATATATATATGTTAT
>BMAW01051336.1:0-56855 GCA_019974015.1 Nephila pilipes | reverse complement strand
TTAAATCATTAAGCTTCATGCGATCTTTAAGTACAATTACCGTTTTATGTCCTTTTGGTTAGCGATTTCACAATAATATATTTGCTTCATTTTCAAATCGCATAATTTAATTCTATTTGTTATTCGATCCTTTGAAATATTAAGAAATTGGTGAAGTAACTTCATTTATCCTACGTAAAGTTATTACGGTTTCGAAAACTAGAAATGGATATACCATCTCACAAGTCATGTACTTAATTTCCTTTTAAGTTTTGAATCTCAATTGTTAATAATACCTTTAACGCCCCGTTGGTCCTAAATATCCACTATTAATTTGCTCTAACCGGTGGTCCGTCTTTAAGATATGTTAATTATGATAATTTGTCTTTTGCGGTGTACATGAACAAAATGCAGTAAAGATAAAACACACATTGGTATGTTCACTTCAATTTTGTTGATTTCCACATGTGTTATTTTTTTCAAATAGAAACTGTACATGATTACCGTTTGTGTGCCTCGTGCGTTATTTCTTCCGATATCCTGTATTCTCACAAGTATTTTTGAGACAAAAACAATTCAGAAACGTTTTAAAGAGAGCAACAGCAACTGCAAACTCTATTTAATTTATCATATTCAACATGTCAATCATTTTTTCTGCCTTTAATAAACAAAATTGACGAAACTCTGATCCTTCTCTCCTTCTTGTCAACCATTTTTTTTTACTATTTTGTTCTTTTTCTGTCTAGATTACATTTTGAAAGTATTTAGCTTATATTTGTTTGGTCTTGTTCCGAACCTATAATCAGTCACTCACTGGACATCTCGCAAATGTGAGACTTTGAGCCTCGACTTTTTTAAAATGCATTCAATCCTGAAGATTGATGACGTATTTGTCGGGTACTCAGGACTCGAATCTAAGACTCGGTGGAAAGCATTGCTGTCTGTTAACTTTCATTTTTGTCACCTCGGCTAATTTAATGTGCTAAATGTGTTGAAAGACGCTTGTGTAGATGTGATTCCTTATCAATAAAGATGTGGTTCCGTATACTGTTTATTAGATGGAATAGAGTTTAGTCATTGTTTCCATCAATGTCGAATGGAGAAGCAACTCGAAAGCTATTGACGATGGACATCGTAATTTTCAACCACGGTCATATGACGAGGATGATACTTGAGCTGGCATCTCCCTCTCCGAACATCCATACCACGCAGCGGGGACAACTTGGTACCTATAAAGATGTAAAGTGCTTCCGCCCGTTACTCGAAGGGATTTAATGGCCTTGGAGCTCTAACTCGCGAAACGACGAACACCGCATGTCGCGATTTTGCTACCATGACCTCTAGGCAACCATGGTTATGAGACAGAATAGGAAACACTGAAATGTATCCGCTTTTAAATATGTTCCGCTAGAGAATCCTTCTTATAATAAATAGTTGCGAGCAAAATGTAATAGAAACTGAAGTTACCCGGTAATTTTAAACTCCCATCGCAAACTAGAAAGAGGGAAGAGGAGGGGTCGTTATAAAAAATATTTAGTAGTCAGCCTGAACTCAAATGAAACTCTTAATTGCATTGGATTTGAAAACAAAGTAATGACCAATATTTTCATTTTAACCTTTTCTTTTTAAGGAATATGATAAAATTAATTATTCTGGAGAGATGTACTTATTGATAGTCTTGTGTTCTTATGATTTGAGAAATTTTACTGTCACTTCAAGTATTTGAAAAGCTTCCGATTTGGAAGAGAATTGTTTAAAATCCTTTATGACAGCCAAAACCACTAAAAGAAATGGACAAATATGATACTTTTGGAAGACTAAGCAATTCAAAGCTAGGTGCATGGCCCTTTAGATGTTTTTGTAATCTACGCAAATGTAATTTTATGTTACTACATAACATTAAATAGTTTAAGTACATAAAAGTTTAATTATTTTCACAAAAATGAACCACAGTTGATTTTTTTTTTTTTTTTTTTTTTTAATTTTCAAAAGCAGAGAATGAGATTTTACTTAATATTATTATGAGGAAACATTTCCATAGGATCTAATGAAAAAACCACATTTGTACGTACTTGTTCGCATTTTGTGTGTGATATTCTGATATGTTCTCGCGTTTCAAATTAAGAGTATTTGAACATTATGTTGAATTTCTGACAAACTAATGTACAGAATTCCAAAGATTTTGTTATAAATATACATTTATACCGCAGAACTTACTATTCAAATTTCATTTTATGTACTCAAAATTATCGGAACACTTCATAGTGTAAGAAAGTCCAGAATCAACATAGGGGTATCGAATTGAAAAAGTGTCTAAAATGGGTTAGGGTCCCGTATCAAAGCCAGCAGGTCTCACAGTGAGAGGGCATGCCAGGACAAAAAGCAACTGAGAAACTACTACCGCAGTTTATCCTACTCATGCAACAAGTAAGGCTTTAGATAGTTTTCGGGGGCGAAAGACGGTATACGACAGTTATGAGCGTTCTAGACAAGATCTATAAATTTACCATTTGGTGATCTAGTTGGACGATATACATGCAGCAAATATCTTCACTTTCCACATAATCGTTGACCAGTTGAGTCCAATGTGGAGGAATATTTTCACCCATTAACAAGACCCTTGGAACACTTTGGCGTTGAAATATCGAATACATAAGATCTCACATCTATTTCTCATAGCAGTCAGGGAACTTTGGACTAACACATGCAGGTGTGTGCGTTCCTCTAACATAATACCTATCCTAATGATTAACCTCCACTAAGCTATTGATCATTTTACCAATAGAGGGAGTGATGTTATTTTGTTTCAGATCCTCACCAAATAAAGATAAGTCGAGAATCAGTATTCATATGAAATCTCGATTCATATGTAAAATGCATGGTGCACCACTGATGTATGGTCTAAGGTGCATGTTGTCTGCCCCACGCTAAGCGAGGATTCTTGTATTGTGAGAGGAGCTAGATTCACACACACACATTTCATTCACAGTGGTGAGAAGCCTTTTAAGTGTGATTACTGTGGGAAAGGATTTAATCGTAAAAAAAACTATCCAAAATTATAATAATACAATAGCTAATATATTCAAAAATAACTTAATTAACCACCATAAACCCTCCATTCAAGAAATCAAAAATTACAAAAGAATTTATAGAACAACTAGTAGTTTTGATTAGTTCTTACTACCCCTCCTCAACAGCCAATAGAAAAGCTCCCTCTCCACCTCGGTGGAGAAGGAGCCCTCAGCCACATGAAAAATAGTAAATAAGTCCTGTGCTAAGTAGTTGCCTCCTGATTGGACAAGTGCCAACACCCTGTTCTCCCCCACCCCTTCAAGTTCGCTCGTTCAAACTCATGATTCTGAAAGCTAACTATTTAACTTCGTCATTTAAGTTCTAACTTCAAGACATTATATTTATCATTTACTTTATCTATTTCATTTAATTAAATTTCTAAATTACATTTATTTTATAAATGAAGCATCCTTTTTAAACATGGGCAATAGATACAATTTAATCAGGCTTAACTACCAGATATGGAGATGAAGGCTCAAATTGGGTTAGGTGCTCCAGCGAAGCTATATTCACTCCGAACAGAGATTGGACAAAGTGATTTTGTCACATGATAACGCTCGGCCTCATCTTGTCAACCCGGTGAAAACTTACTCGGTAAAGCTTAAAATGGAAGAACTTTTCCACTCGCCTTAATCTCCGGAAATATCTACTTCCGATAATCACTTATTCCATTCGATATCACATCGCCTGGCTTTGAAAAATTTCCATTGTTATTAGGTTCCCTAAAATGGGTCGATTCTTGGATTCATTCAAAAGACGTGTCGGTTTTCCACCGTGGAATTCATATACTGTTAGAAAGATGAGAGAAAGTAGTAAGTAATGAAGGGTAACATTTTTAGTTACATATGTTCTTACCACATCCATTAAAAAAGGAATTATTTTCAAGAAATATCTACAAAATATTATTCAAAGTCCTAATATTATTTTAAAAATAATCGCTACACAACTACAGAAGTTAATAGTGTAGGAGTTAATGTTTTAAAAATACAAAAAAAAAAAAAAAATCCTAAATTAGTTCTGATGATTTAAATAAAATACAACATTAAAAATCACAAATGAAAAATTAAAATTTTATTTCAACGAGATGAACAATTTTACATTTAAATACAAAGTTCATATTTGAAATTATATAAAAGTTTCCAATGTCCGTAAAAAAATACTATAATCTCTTAACTTGTTTCTTATGTGCATTTATATCCTAAAAAGTGTTATTAAAAATCAACGTTTTTGGAAGATACATGGTAAAGGAATGCTTATCTTTCGGAACCAGCTTGTTATGTAAAACATAATTTCAATTGAAAGTTATGATAAATCATTTGTTAACTCTTACTCAAATACATCGCACAATGAAGTCTATTTGAGGGGGGGGAATGACGAATTCTATGGAAAATTCGTATTTAAGCGTCTCTTTTACTTGCATGACTGCGACAATGAGCACGAAGATTGTTTTTCGAAGCAAACGATTTATTACACAAGTCACACTTAAAGGTGTCCTCTCCAGTATGAGTACGAAGGTGTCTAACTAGTATTTCCTTTCGGCTAAATCTTCCCCCACAGGAGTCACATCGGTAGGATGTCTCAATACTATGAATGTGAAGATGTCGATTTAATTTTTCATTTGTTTAAATTCTTTCTTATAATAATCAATCTATAGGGTTTCTCACCACTATGAATTCGAAGATGAATACCGAGGTAATATTTTTGAGACAATCCTTTCCCGCAGATGTCTAACTTGAAAGATGTTTCTCCAGTATGAGTTCCAAGATGATCTTCGTATTTATATTTAGTGGTGAATTGTTTCGAGCACCATTTACACCTCAAGAGATTTTTACCTGTATGCAGACGGTTATGAAGATAGAGACTATTAATATAGTAATATGATTTGCTGCAATTCTTACAATTATACATCATAATATATATGTGCGTTTACTAAATTGTTTGTAGGTAGATGTTTATTTTTGTTGAAAAACTTTGTCATCTATGACTTTATTCGACACATTTATTGCAGGTTCCTCAAATAATTTACTAGAATCAGTCGAGCCTCTAATAGTATCTACGAGTGTGACATCCTTCTTGCATTATTCTTTTTTGTTGTCTTCTTAGGTCTTCCAATGAGTTTCGAGCAAATTTATTATTTATTTAACATAGCATGACGACTTCTATCTTCAGTATTTATTCCTTTACAAATCTGCATTTTTTTTTTTTTTTTTTGCGTGGATGCTAAATAATAATTGGTGACTGTAATTCCTTATGTCATTAAACGTTTTACTATGACATTTTCAATCTATACGTCTCATAATTCAGTGCTTATGCTTACTAGTTCTCAAATATGAATTAAATAGATTTATTTTTATGCCAAAAAAATACATTTGAACCAAGAGAAAATGGTAATAAGTACATTTCTCTCACCTAAAGCACTATCTAATTTCTTTCCTACCAGTTACAGTTACTGAGAACATAGTCTTAAAAAATCTTAATTGTGATTTTCAATTTATATAAATTCAAGTTTACGAGCAATGAGCTGACGGTTAAAAACGGACTTTTTAAATTGAAACCTCGATGAAGTGACGAGTGTGGCATTATAGATGGTACTTCATGTCTTATCTTTCCCACCAACTACAAATACTTGGGATATATCCTGCTGTGTACAGAAGAAATCAAGACATTAAAACTTATTTGTCATGAATATTGTTTGTATTATTGCAGTTATTATTTATCGACAAAGAAAATCTTTGTTCTCTGTCTGTAGCTTAAACCCTTGCCCCCGGTTTCCCGAGAACACTCAAGATATCTCCGAGGCAATTACTGCGCTCAATCTCACAACCAATATTATTACAATTTCGAGTGTTTCTGAGAGTTTGTATGTATAGTCTCCATAATTCGTTCCCCTTTTCAGTCCCTTAATATTTATTACTTTGCTAGATATTTTAAGTCGAAATTCTATGTTACAGGGAAAGCAAAATGTTTAGGTAAGGGCGATGGCAGCACCATTTTAATGATTGTTTAGTAATATTAAGTCTTGTCAAAAACACCTCTATGTTACCGTAAGGACAATGTATGTAAATTTTAAATCTGCTTAACTATATGAAAAAGAATGTAATGGTTCGAATATAGTTCATGCTATAAAAGTGACAACTGTTTGTTTATCAATTAAAACATATCCTAAATTATTGTTAAAATTGGTTTAATAGGATTCACTGTGTTACAGTAACTCCAACATACGATCCCCATACCTACAAGTTATTCTTGAAACATATGTTTCAGACAGAGGATCTGAGCACAGTAATTTGTTATCTAAATGAAATCATCTGCAATTTCTATTTATAAGAAAGTATAAATAAATGTTAAATAAAATTAGTAATTATATATGCCACATTGTGAATGATATTGAAAGTTTTCAAATGTTGTATAATTTCTTAAAATTTAGAAATTGATTAACGGAGAAAAGTTTACAATCGCAGACACAAAATTCATTAAAAGTGTGGAGAATGAAAATGTCTTAGTAGACACAAGTAGGACCGGAAAAGACATTCAGCTACGCAATTTAATGTTTATTTGAATCGAATTAGATGATATGGTTACACTCTCTCTCTCCGAACACTGAAAAGAAATCTATTTAATTTATAGTTTTATTCTAGTTTTCTAGAATAAATATAGCTCGCAGGACTTTTGTCGACGAGGGTCGAATGTCAACATCGTTAGTATGATGCGACAAGGGAATATATTTACGGCACAAGAGCCTATTCTAGTTCTTGCGCCATTAAGAGGAAACGAGTATCCTTTCCTCTTAAATGATTTCTTTATTGTCCTACATTTACTACTACATCGACTCAATTTTAGGATGTATCTCAAATTGAAACATTAATATATGTTCCATTTAGCTTTAATAAATGTCATGTAATTCAACCACATCCAAGTATTATTGTTAATAATTGATTCAAAACCATGTTTGGACCGGTCACTAGGCAAGCGGGTTAATCCAGTTGTTTCAAATTTTGATGTTTTATTAAGGTGTCAACTCAATGCCTTCCTCTTTGAATTCACTTTGATGTGGGCCTGATTTAAAGAACCCAGTATCTGTGGAATTTTCACTTTAAACATCCGGAATCTTGGAAAGTGTATAACTTGTACTTGATAGACGCTTTTAAGACTGTATTCATGTTAATAGTGACAAATTTGTGACTTTAATGTAAATATTAATATAAATTAGATTCATTTTACAATTTTTCAGCATTTCTCGTTTCAGCATTTCCTTTTACACTACTTATTATCTCAAAAAAAATAATGTTATGTATCAGTTGAGTATCTTCAGAAGCTATCTTTACTTTAACAGTTTAATGATTACTGTTCCAATAATTTTGTCCCAAGAACCTAAGATATTTCCAATAATTTAATTGAACACTCCACAGCCTTAAAGTATATGATTTTTCAGGTCGAAGAAAAATCAAGAATACTGAGCATCGTTTATCTTCCGAAATTATATATGTACCTTCATTGGGCGTTGTTGCACGTCTTCGACCTTGCCCTGGTCTTCCGTCTGCACTCGCAGTTTCCAAGAAACGGATTCAAATTCTAGAAATTACACTTTGTTCAACTCCAGTAGCTTCTGCTACTTTGGCTTGTGTTTTGCCCCTTCTAACCGGCCAACAATTCTCCAGGCTTCTGTATCGGTTAAATGTCTTCGTTGAGACATCGCAATCATTGAAACAATAACAGGTTAACTGAAAAGTCCCCGGCCTGACACTTAGATGGTGCTACAAGAATTAAATCCATATATTTTTTTAGTTAGCCCTAACGCTCAAAAGATGCGTGTATAAATTTGACAGCTGTCGGATCATTAGTTTGTGAATTATAGCATTTTGAGTGAAGCAACTTTTGTTATTGTGAAAAAAATGGACAAAAAGGAATTTCGCGTGTTGATAAAATATTGCTTTTTGAAGGGAAAAAATACAGTTGAAGCAAAAATTTGGCTTGATGCCGAGTTTCCGGAAACTGCCCCAGGAAAATTAACCATCAAGGATTGGTATGCTAAGTTTAGACGTGGTGAAATGAACACCGAAGACGGTGAACGCAGTGGACGCCCAAAAGAGGTTGTTACCAACGAAAACATAAAAAAAATCCAAAAAAGGATTTTGAATGACAGTAAATCGAAATTGAATGAAATAGCAGACACTCTAAAGATATCAACTGAACGTGTACATCATATCATTCACGAATATTTGGGTATGAGAAAGCTCTGTGCAAAGTGGGTGCCGCGCGAGCTCACTTATGACCATAAACAACGAATGGAATAATTTTCATTGACTACCTTGAATAAGGAAGGACCATCAACAGCGATTATTACATAGCGTTATTGGACCATTTGAAGGACGAAATCGCCGAAAAACAGCCGCATTTGAAGAAAAAGAAAGTGCTGCTTCACCAAGACAATGCACCGTGTCACAAGTCAGTGAAAACAATGGCAAAAATCCATGAATTGGGCTTCGAATAGCTTTCTCACCTACAGTATTCTCCAGATCTGGCCCCCAGCGACTATTTCCTGTTCTCAGATCCCAAAAGAATGCTCGCTGGGAAGAAATTTTCGTCGAATGAAGAGGTGATCGCCAAAACTGAGGCCTATTTTGAACCTAAGGACAAATCGTACTACAAAAATGATATCGAAAAGTTGGAGGGTCACTATAATCAATGTATCATCCTTGAAGGGAATTATGTTGAATAAAATAAACTAATTTTGCCAAAACAATGTGTTTTACTATGGTAGGCCGGGGACTTTTCAATTGAACTGTTACACTTATTAACTGTCGATAATTCTTTTCCGGTTTGTCTTTCGTTAAGTTGAAGGGCAAATTTCATTCACTGCCGGTAAAGCGTCGTTTTTGACGTCAGAATCAAAATTTGCGTACTCCGAAGTTCGAAATGAGAAAAATTTGCATTTGTGACTCTCTTCTTCCATTTTCCGCATTTTTTTTTGTTAATACCGTTTTTTTAAAAAGCCTTAAAATATCCTTTAATTGTTTTGAGCAGTGTACTATTAATGATTACTGTATTTTCATTTACTATTAATTAAACACAAAATACGGTTAATGGGGATTTTTCGACCAGGCGTTCTATACGATTAACTAAATATGGTTATAAAAACTTAAAATTTTGTAATGTGACTTTTTAGAACATAAAAATCCTTCTTAAACTTGTTTTTCTTTTATTAGACAATTTCATACAAAGAGTTTAAAATTAAGCCGTTAAAAAGCTCTTTACAGTTGTCAATTTAATTATTATGTTTTAAAAAACGTAGAATTTCAAAATAAAATTTATATGGAATTGAGCTTTTTCTCTCGCTTGCGCTATCTTTTTAAAAAAGATTTTATAAATACAAAATAATTAAAATAGAATATTTGAAACGAATTTATTACTGCTCTGGAAACCAAAAGAAATTCGATGCTTTAGGAAAGAGTTATTTACATCGAGTGAAATCCATTACATATACTTTATATATACATAGAGAAGAGATTAAAATATTAGAGAAAATCAATGTCTTTATGCAGAACATTTACTGTCTCAAGTTTTTCGAAGAAACGCCACGGCTGTTGTGTGTATAAAAGTTAAATTTTAGCGGTTGCGGCTTTACAACCATGCGACGCTAAAACACCCTTGAAAAATATTTCGTAAGATGTAATATTTCAAATAGCTTGGATCACCTTCGTGCTGCATTCATGTGGATTACCTCACAGTTTTTGCTTTTTTCGAAATTTATTAAATTTTGTTCCTCCTCTTGAACGAACTTACGTATCTTTCTCAGCGTAATGGAAATCTGGATTTCATCCTAAACGATCGAGTTTTTCTCCTCCCTCAAAACAGCATTGAAATCAGTTTGAATAGTTTCTAATCCCGTAAGTCCCGTAAGGATAACTTCCAGAACTATCGTCACCGTTCCCTTGCAGTTATCTAAAATTTTCTTCTTTCAATTAATTTAATATCTCATCGTAGTGATATTTTTTATAACATGTGAGTATCACGATTATAAACTGCATACATAGTAAACTGCATACATTTGTGAACAAATTTCATTTCAACATTTCTCACCTGTGTTTTATTTAGGTGTTTGGTTTCATTTTTCATACATCTGTCTTGACCAATTTGCCATAAATCACGACAAAGGGAGTGATTTATCAACAATGAACTTAAAGGCGCTGCCACGCGGAATATAACTTCGTACAACTTTCACACAAATGAGTCTTTTCTTCCAGAAATTATGGTATGGTATTTATGAGCTGAAATCGATTTCGCTTCAGCACATTAATAACCAATTGGGAATCTTTATCCGACAATATATATATATTTAAAATTATACTTATTCTAATGTTATAGGATATTAAAATTCTTAAAATTTTTCAATTAAAAATGTTTATTATAAAATATATTATTTCCAGCGCAAGATTCATAACTAACAATTTTCTTCCGAATTCTGTAATATTTTTAATTAAAAAAAACCGTTCTTAGTATAAAAATATATTTAAAATTTTTAAAGTTGCTAAATAATTTTTTTACTGTAAGATTATTATTTTCTTCAAGTGACGGAAATACTTGTATAATAACTTTTGTTCCTTCCGTTTACATCTAATTTATAATTATTATTATATTACTCATCATAAATTATTTTCAAAATTGTTTATAATTTACTTCTTTCTACTTTTCAAATAATATATTGAAGCTATCTAATTTATTTATAAATTTGTATGAATTGTATGTTACGTTGATATTGCGCTTCTTTAAAATCAAACTTCCACAGTAAGATGCTACTTTATTTCTTTTTACGTCTTATTCTTTTATTCTTTATATTCGTTTATTCTTTATATTATTCTATTTCTTTATTCTTTTGTTCCTTTATTCTTTATATTCTTTTATTCCTTTGTTCTTTACATTCTTTTTTTTTTTTTTATTCCTTTATTATTTATATCCAATGCTTTATACACATATTCCTTTTGTATAAAACATTGAATTTGGTTGTATCATTTTTGGCGACTTTATCGCTTGCGCTGGCGAAATGGAAAAGTACCAAAAATGCTTTTAATCTTCACACAAGTGTAATCATGGTAAATGTTATGTAATTTTATGGGTGTGTTATTTAAAAATGGGGAGTATCACTTCAAGTTCTTAATTTTTTTTTATTAAACGATAATACAGATTTATGTTACGGAAAACTTTATTTTATGTAAAAGGACTTGTTTAGAAGGGGAAGGCTCGAGGTATCATATATTTAAAAAACTATTTTCCAATAATTACTTTAATGTAATTCTTATTTTTAAGTTTTGAAAATAAAAGTATATATATACATCTGTAATTATACACAAAATGTATATGTTTTCACTCTTCCGATTCATCTTATAACAAAATTATGAGATAGAAAGGCTTCACATCTTATATGTATAAATTTTGTATGAATAATTGATTTATATGAGCTCATGGAGGTAAAAATATTTTGGATTTATAAGCACTGATAAAATATTATTATATATCCCTTTATCCACATTAAAGAATAATTTAATAATGAATGAGCACCAGTTCCCATCATTAATTATACATGTATTTTTAATGTGATATATTTCACTCATTTAAATCGAGGATCATAATACAAAGTACAGCAAAATTAACTCTCTGATTACCCGCTACCACTTAAAAAAAAAACTTACTTAAAAAAATTTAAAAATAAACGACTTTGACATCACTTCCCAGCGATTGTTTCGCAGACATTTGAATTTGATCGAAATGCTTCAGTTCCTTATAAGGTAACCATTTTATAATGGTTCGGAAATATCTAAAGAATAAATTCGTACTTAAAGCGTAAGTCTCCTCGCACACAAACGGACATCACAGCGAGTCGAATCAGTGTAAAGAAAGCCGCTCCCCCATCTGTGCAACATTCTACTCTTAGTCATGTAACTACCATGGAGATTTCTGATTGGAATACAAGAAAAATTATGCACTTAGACCTGAAGTTAAATGCTTACAAATTGATGCTCGTGAAGGAACTTAAAGATTGTGATTAAACTAAACACAGTGCATCGTCTGAGGGTTTTGCAAAATGTTCCACAGTACGTTATAATTCCATCAAGTGATACAAGTCAATTTTTTTGTCAAGTATGTGAGCAAACAACTTTTCCTGGGGTATATCAAGTCATAAATCCACAATTATAGAATATGCAACGAACAACGGAGGAACTGAAAGCTGCAGTCCACCAAGAAACTCGGATATACAATGACCAGAGGGTAGTGAAGAATTTATAGGGAAAACTTCAGAAATGCACAGATATTGAAGGTCGTCATTTGGAGAATATCCTTTTCAAAATTAAATGATTGTGAGGAATAAAAAGATAAGTATTTTTCTTTCATATTTGAAATATAATTTTGAATAACATCAATCACTGTTTTGTTATTTATGTTGGATATCAGGGAGTTATTTTTGCTGCACCCTAAAAACTTTAATAAAATATTTTAATAAATATTATAAAATTCTTTGCATTTGTATTCACCTCAATCTAGAATTTCTTTAATGTAATTATACATTAATTTCACTCTAAAGGTGTCATTTTTTCTTCTTATAGGATTTTTAAAGAATATTTAAAATAATTATATTTTCGTATATATATATATATATATATATATATATATATATATATATATATATATGTAATATCCGGGTATTCACAATGATGATACTTCGGTTTTGTTCGAAATTATTTATTCTTATTTACAGCGATTATGTACCGACACTTAAGTATGAAATTAAAAAAAAAACGTAAATAATATCTGGATCCAATAAGGGTAAGTAGTTCATTTCAATGAGGTTGTGCTCCGTGCATTTATTTCGTAAAACGGTTTTAGCGGCGATATATCTGACACTCCGACCTCGTAATGGCGTCTTCCCGCGCAAACGCCTTCTTTCCCCTAGCGGGATTTCACCGAGACAGTAGCAGCGCTAGCTGGTGGTAAGACGTTGTATGGCGCGTTCTACTCGATAAGTCAAGTTAGATTTCCACACACACACACACACACACACACACACATATATATATATATATATATATATATATATATAATTCTAAAATTAAAAAGTGAATAAATAATTTATGCTTCTAATGAGTTTAATACTTTGAAATAAAAAAATAATAATTTTACTTCGTTTTGAGCTGTTTTTAAAAAGAAACACAATACAACCCCGTTGAATCGAAATATCAGATTCCCGTCATGCAGATTCCTCGAATTATATCTCAGAAGGTCTGATTGAGACATCAATATAACGACTATGGCCCGAGGAACAAAGGGGATTTAAAACTTTTCATTGTTTATTTAGATCATTTTAAGGCAGTGATTGCTTATAAATGTCGCACTGGGAAACAACACAATGGCTATTGGTGTTTCAACTTATAACTTCTAATCTCAATAAATTGAAGAGGGTAACATAAAAGATGTACCCATCTCCTAACCATGCCACTCAGAAACTGCACCCTCGAAAGATTTAAAGAGCATCGGCCACTCCACACGATGTGTCATTATTGAAATCTTGAATCGAAATCACGAATCGACGGAAATAAAGTTGGCAGCGATAGATATTTTTAGATATTTATTTATTATTTTGGAATAAAATTGGAAGACATGACATTTCTCGATTTTTAAATTACGGATGCTGCAATTTTTACAAAATGAGATTTAATGCAAGTCGGACTCAAAAGAATCAAAATTAATTATGCAAAAGTAACTTTGCGTAAAATACGAACTAATATAATAAAGCACTAAACTAAAATCAGTCTTTTCTATTTATTTATGACTAAGAAAACATAGTGAATAAGTTTAAATAATATTTTAGATTTTTCTCTTTGTTATAATTTTTTAAGTACTTAAATGTTAGAAATTCATGCATTATGTATTTAAGGTTTTTTTTCTGATTTTTGCACAGAGAATTAGTTTTTTATATATATTTCTTTAAGTATTAAAACATTAATTTATTGCAATAAACTGACTTTATCTTATTTCAACTAAGGTGTTTTCCTTGAATTATTCTTGTTTCTATGGTTACCATAAGCGTTTTATTAATTTAAAACTACAGGCGACCGGAGCGGTCAAATGTAACACGTCATTCTTTCGAATCCAACAATTCGGAGGAAATGAGTCAGGCTTCCACTGAAGTTTCATCATGCATAAAAACTGGGGACTTCTGAATTTCATATAGAGCTGGTGTGCTGTAGAAATAAGAAAGAATCTATAGGTTGTTAAAAACTCTGTTGTAGACTCTAGAGATTTGATGACTCAATAGAAAAAAATTTGTCGACGCATAAAAATAAAAAATGAATGCGTGACATTTTCATTAGTACTTTCCCTTCACTAAATATCCATTACTTTTTTAAAAAAGGTGATAACTTTTTGTGAATCTCCACTAAGTAATCCCCCTTTTTATGCTTTTCTAGAACATTTATACACTTATTTGTAAATGTGTGTATTATTTAAAAGAATAAGCTTTAAAATTTCAATTGTATATAATAACTTCATGTAAAATAAAAATTAAACGAGACAGACACCTTTTTCTGCACTCACCGTAAATGATTCAGCAAAACTTTCCAACAAATAATATCACATTTTAGTCGTACAATATCAGAAATTGGAGTTTGCAAGAAATATATGCAGTTAGTATTCATTAATTATATAACCACTTTTAAGAGCGATTAATTTTGATATTATGTGAAAATATTTTGCGCAAAATACGTAAATATACATATAAAAACATCATAAAAGAACTTTCAAAATGTGTTCATCACAATACATTTATTTCACGTATTGTTTATATAAACGGGAGTCTTAAATTCTGATAAAAATACCCAGTTTGAAAGAAGCCTTTTTTATTGTTTATCACTCAGAAACAGTTCGTTTAGTAACCTATTTAACAAATTAATTTCTGGGTAAATTCTCAGGCTTACGCGTCCCTTTTGTAGATATTTTTGAATGCAGGTATGGTGGTGGAGAGTTGCACAGTGAGATTAAATTTTTTCAAGACGCTTTACTTTCGCTCATATTTCACTCAAATGAGATCTCCAGCATATGGCTAACCGAATGTCGTTTGGCAGTCGATATCCTTTTTCTCCGTTAAAAAAGGAATTGATTCCGTGTTTTTGGGAACATGACACTCTACGTTTGCTGCTTCCCTTTTCAAAGATTCCTGAAAAATGCTGTCTTCCTTCTCTTTGTTAAGAATGTGTATTTGCAGTTTCGTCAACTGCATCGCTGGTATTATGCGATTTATTGCTGTGAACTTCACATGTGCTTATAGTCTCGCTTATTATTGCTTTGGTTTTGTTAAATGAATAGTTTTACTTTCTGCAAAATTCTGCAAATTGGTCTAAAATTTTTACAGACTTACCGTCAGCATTAATTCCTGCGAAAGCTGCATATCCTTCATATGTGTTAGATACATAATGAATGCCTTCCATAGAGGCAGTGATGTCTCCCTACAATATGTGCACGTATTTCTTCCATTGATATTGATAGGATCTTTCTAAACCTCCGGTTATGTAAATTATATCTTATACTGAGAATGTAATTTTACTTCGTTAGAAAACATTTACAAATGCGTATCAAATTTGAAAGTAAACTAATTATTTTATCTTCTTTACAGTTAAAGGTAATGTAAAGTAACCTTCTAAATACATCGAAAATATGTGCTTGGAAAACTTTTAAGTTGAAAGGGATGCCTAAATATTATTTTATTTGGACACCAAATCTGCGTGTTTCATGTGAAAAATTAATATGAATATGTCCTATGTTAACAGAATAAAGCATAACATTACATTTAACTGAGCTTGGATAATCAGCGACTTTATTTCCAAAATTAATTATGTACATTTGAAAAATTTAGATCTTTAACTTTAATATATTTTCAAATCTTCTAAGAAATTGAACTATACAGTAAAATGGAAATTTCGCTTATCATTGAATTACATAAATATTCCGATGACAATCTTAATATTTTAAAGAATAAATATTTGCAATTGAGTCAGATGAAAATTTTCATTATTTCACGATTAATAGATATCACCCTATATATAGATGGAAACAACATACCAACTCAAGTGTAATCCTCGTCCTTTCTTTTTGTTTTTAAATTATAACATATATTACAAATAAACTTCACGCTGCTCTAAACTGATTGATTGATCTTTGATTAACGGAGTTCTTTGAAACAACACAAGGGTATCGGCAACATCCGAAAGTAAAATTATTCCTTTTCTAAATGCTGCAAGTGAAGAGAGAAAAGGCGACATATTCAATGAAAATTTGGTTTTTAAAAATTCGTTTTTTTAAATTTTCAAATAACATTGCTTTGCACGAATAAAAACAACTATAAGTTAAAGAGTTTTCAAACCATATTTAGAACATTCATACACTTCCAAACATCAAGAAATGTTATATCTCGACTAATGGGAAGAAACAACCCTAAATGTATCTGTATTTTGGAAACATGTGGAGTTCTTTATTCATGATTAAAGGGAATGTGAGAATATATTTTAAAAATTCGGTGACAGATCGGTTTCAGATCAAAAGAAAAAAATTGTTGCCCTTGAAAGACATCGATTTCTACTGATGAAACTATGCTATAAAACTACTGAAGTTGAATCGGATTGCTCTGTTGCTAATATTTTAGATCGATTTTCATTACCTTTAAAATTATCATGAAATTATGGTGTTGCACACATACAAGTTTCGAAGATGTTAAATATGTGGAATGAAATACTTCAAATGTTGCTCAAATCTTCTCAAATGAATGGCTTTGACAGATAATTCAGAGAGGCAAAATGTATTTAGAATAAACAACAATATATACAGGGGTTGGACAAAAATATGGAAACACCTTTTAAAAAACATGTTTCTTTGCTTAATATGGTGTAGGAAACCCGTTGGCATCCAAAACAGCTTGCAGTCTTCTCGGAATGGATAAATACAGTTCCTGTATGTGTGCCAAGGGAATATTATACCATTCTTCCTGCAAAACAGTGGCAAGTTCAGATAACGATGTTGGCGGTGGATAACGAGAACGCACTTTCCGTTCCAATGTAGACCACAAAGGTTCGATAATATTCGGGTCTGGTGACTGTGGTGGCCAGGGGAGATGGGACAAATCCTCCTCGTGCTCAGAAAACTAGTCCTGGACAATTTGAGCTGTGTGAACATTGGCTTTGTCGTCTTGGAAGACACCATCACCATCGGGGAACAAAGTTTGTACCATGGGATGAACTTGGTCTGCCAAAATGTTCACATAAGTCTTGGCAGTCATGTGCCCTGACACAGTTATCATGGGGCCAGCAGAGAACCACGATATGGCTGCCCACACCATAACAGAACCCCAGCTATGTTTCACTCTTGGCAACAAGCAGTCTGTATTATAAGCTTGAGATGGCGTTCTCCAGACGTAAACTCGGCCAGAAGTGGGAAACAATGTGAAAGAAGACTCGTCAGACCATATTACACGCTTCCACTGCCCTATAGTCCAGGCTTTATGACTTAAACACCACCTTTTCCTGTTACGGGCATTAGCATCACTGATGAGTGGCTTCTCAATTGCAGCACGGCCAGAAATTCCCTGTTTATGAAGCTCCCTTCTAATTGTTTTGGTACTCACAGGGTTCTGAAACACAACATTCATTTCAGCAGTAACTTTTGCAGCTGTGGTCTTCTTATTTTTCGTCACAATTGCCCTTAATGATCGTCTGTCACGATCACTCAGCACACACTTTCGTCCGCGCTGTGATTTAGCAGATGATGTTTTTCCGCTTTTCAAATATGCGGAATAAATCTTCGATACAGTACCTCTTGAAACACTAAACACCTCGGCTACCTTGCTTACGGAAGCACCTACCATACGTGCTCCAACAATTTGCCCACGTTCGAAGTCTGTTAACTCTGACATAATGCAATGACAACCTCACATAACAGTACTCCGACAACAACTGAACTGTTAACACATTTACGAAGTTGTATAGGTGGCGTTAGTAGTCAAAAACGCCAGCGCCACCTACATATTTCATTAAAATCAATCTTTCTTTTCAAACATGCATTTTACAAGGTGTTTCCATATTTTTGTCCACCCCCTGTACCTTCGATATTCTTGACAATGTTTACAACTATGAAAAAACTACAGTTTATTGTAGCCACAGCAAACATTTTTCATCATTTATAAGTAAAATGTATATTTTTAATATTTTCGTTCGTAAAACCAGTATTTGTTTAAAATTTTTCTAATCATATTTCATTAATCTTTTTGTATAAGTCAAAATCCGTTTCATTATCTACCCATAATAAATATATTGTAATGCTGTTCAAAAGAATGATATCACTAAATAAAAGTTCACTCTTTTTGTACATTATTTCAGTCAATGATTTAAACGTAGTGGATGCTATGTGAATCTCATTTGAAGGTAATTCCTAATAAATTTTAGATCATATAAAAAAATTTAAATACCTATTAAAAATGAGATATCAGATCTTGTTAAAAATAAAAGGATCTATATAAAAAAAGAAATCATATTAATGAATTAATTACTCATCTCACATATCACCCTGATGAGAACGATTAAGAAGATAGGATGCTAAAAAAAACTTTTTACCAAATGCATTTAAGTACAATAATGTCAATTGAAGCTGACATGAAAACATGTTTTCCTCATCCAAAAGTAAAAGGTTCCGATTGTATTTCTCACAGTTTATTTGTTATATCCTTTGTGATGTGGTCAATGTTTCATAAAAGTAATTTTCTAACTTATTTATTTATGAAATTTGTCGCCATTCTATGTGTTTTTTAATTGCATGATTGCAATGAGGGCTAAGATTATCTTTCAAAAAAGACAAACGCTTTTCCACACAAATCACATTTGTCGGATTTAAATCTTTATACAAATTTCCTTAACAGAATAATATTATTTATTAAACTCTTTCTTTCAGTAATCAGAAATGTAGGGTATTTAGCAATGATGAGTGAGACGATAGACACCGTTTGTAGGATTCTCTTTCAAATGCACGTTGCACATATAGGCCTTCTATTCACTATGAGTACGAATATGCTTGATAAGGTAATATTTAACAGACATTTCATTCGCTCACATGTCACTCTAGTAAAGCTTCATTTTTGAATAGATTTCAAAACTATACGTTATTTTTTTGTAAGTTATTTCGGAGCAAAATCACTAACAAACGATTTTCATCAATATGAATGTCATGATGTTCAAGATCATTTTAACAGAACCACAATTAATATTCTCTTAAAACTAAAAAATATAACCTTAAGACAAATAATAACACTCGGGGGTATGAATACGAAAGAGTCATCGAACACACAAAAAAGGAACCCTTAATAGTAACTCTTTAACATTCAGGAAATTTGTGTATACTTCCGCAATAAAGTACCTTTTTTCTCAACCGTTCAAGGAAGTGTTTTAAGACATTCCCCCAACCGAAGCACCAAACTAACCACCGATCTCGAGTGGGTGTTCCGATCTAAATATCTTGTGCTGGATATACTTTTTCCAACGTTATAGCTCAATTTTCCAAAGTTAAATAACAATTAAATTGATTCTAAAATAGAATGGAGCCAGAAGACTAATCATATAATGTGATGTCTACCGTATCGGAAAAGGAAACTAACGTGCGGTTTCTAAAACAATACTTGAACTAAACCAAATGGAACTAAGCCAAACAAAATTTTAGATCCTCTGATTTACAGTATATTATGGTGAAAATAATGAACTTTAAAACTTATAATGTCTGATGAATTTTTAAATTTAATAATTTCATGTCCTTGGATAATTCGGCGCAAGTGTAAAGAACCTCCATCATGTCTTCTCTGAAGTTTGAATATAATGTTGTTGAATGTTATCCTTAGAAGACAGAATATAGTTCAGCTTCTTGCATTGCTTTTAATTCACACCTAACAGTGCACTTCTAATATTCGCAGTTCTTTTATTTCCTAAGATATTCGATCATTTCTATCAATCCAATAGGTCAAATAGTTTATTAGAAATTGGAAATTATTTCTATATCTAAATGAAATAGAAAGGAATTTCAATTAAAGTAACTTCTCTGGAAATGAATATTGCAATAATAATCAATATCCTAGGTGTGTATATAAAATAACGAGACCGACGCTGTGTTACCGCCGAAGTAAGCTCACACCAAACGCCAGCGACAGGCAGCTGTGTTTAATGTGAAGCCTTCTCTTTCAAAAGTAATGTATCCCGTTTCTGTACACAAATACGTATACCCGTAGATTTCGTTCGCATTAAAGTTATTTCTTTGTATCGCCGGAAAAAAGATAAGTGAGCAACGAATTGTTGTGAAATTTCACAAAAGACTTTGAAAAAAGCTACTGAAACTTATAGTTTATTGAAAGAAGTGTATAACAATGACATGTGCTTTTGAGTGACTTCAACGTTTTCAAGATGGACGAGAAGATTCATGCCCAGAACGCTCTCCCACATGAAATCGGATGACAATATCGAAAACATCGATAATCTGTTTCGATCTGACCGACGGTTAGGTATTCGTACCATATCTGAGACTGTAGGAATTGACAAAGAATCCGTTTGAAAAATTATTCCACCAAGACAATGAGCCGGCTCATTCCACTTTGCCTGTCACGAGATTTTTTAGCCACGTATGGCATCCCAGTGTTGGATTATTCGCTGGATTGTAGTCATGCAACATCAATCTGATTACTGAGGTGAAATTTATATTAAAAGGAACACATTTGAGTACTTTAAAACTTTTAATGAGAAAGAGGGGTGCGTATTGAAAAAGCTGATAGAAGAAGACTTCCAGCACTGTTTCGAACATTGTAAATTTCACATGGATTGTCGTAGGGATTGAGAAAGGGAATATATTGAAGGGGATAATAGGTAAATATATATGATATCAAAATAAATTGTTTTACAACGCCAGTCTCGTTATTTAACAGCCACACCTCGTATACGTGCAAAAACAAAAAAATATATATATACTCAGATATTATTTGACCAATCTTCCATTTTGCAATGTATTTCTCAAGCTACTAAATTAAGATTAATAAAAAGCACAAAAATAATAAAATTTGTATTGCAATACTTTCTTACTAAATAATCTGATGTCGAATTTAGAATTGTATGATCAAATGACCTTTAAACATGTAACTTTCAAAGAATTCTTCAAAGGCAACAAAATCGGAAATTGTAAAAAACCATTGAAAACGTCGCGCTCTCATTAAGTAATTTATGTTGAATGCAATATTTAAAATGTTTCCAACGTTTTACTCCATCCGTTTCTACAAGTGATTTACGTTCTGACTTTAGCACATTCATTCCGACATACGATTGAAAAGACATTTTCAAATAATCTCAGTGTGACCTTTCTTACTTCCACTGCAGAGAATAAATATGATGAAATAGTGATTGATTTATTAGCATCACACCAGAAGCCACAAAAGAGATAATAAAAACGGATTTCGCATTTTGAACCTCGTTCAAGTGACGAGAATGATATATGTGCTGACACCCTTTTCTCCTTACTACCACAACACATCACATGGAATTCTATGTTCCACTACATATTTATCGTGCTTCTGCCCTGGTTAAACGTCGAGTATTTAATGGAAACAAGGCTCGAACCCGATATGTGATGAAAACCAAGGGCCTTGAGCCCGCATTTATGACTACTAGGCTACCCTTGTCATGATAAAATATTCACCTTAAAACATTAACTAGAGATATTTCTTCTGAAACTTTAATATTCTCATTCGTTTCAATGCTATACGGAATTTCGAAACGGTGGATTACTCGTGGATCAATATCCTGAAAATTACCAATTTCAATTTCAAACACTTCATGTTTATTTATCCTCACGAATGATATGAAAACAGCAACTGAAAACTAAATTATAATTTTATTCATACATTTAAAAATAGTACTTACTAGTCCTCTTTGATATCAAGCATTTATGTACATACTGAAATGAATAAAAGTTATGGATGATTTCCTTGAAAAACGGCAATAATCAGTTCAAATTACCAGAAGTTTATGTTTCCCTCTTGTGACTGAAAAGCATTTCAGAAATAACTGATTGAAGTTTAAAAAAGATTATTGCAGTAATTAAAATACTATAAATCTCAAACAAAGCAGATATTACCAAAAATTAACATTTCATTAATTAAACATTTCAGGTAATTAAACAAAGCCTAACAATTTATTTCCATGTTAAAATCAATGAATTTTTTTCACGTACTTAAGCTGATGTACAATGCTGTGGATTTGATATCAACTTTAATGTCTTACCTGTCTAGTTGCAGCTTCATTTCATAGCATTTTGTTGCCCCATTAGCATTGGATTTCCACTCATAAATTTCACTAATTGCATGCATCGATTTTTGCGTCTTTCTTGGGTATTCTGGGTGAAATGGTTAAGTTATAGATGTCGAGCAAAGACATTCTGGATGATAATAATAATAAACACAAACAAAATAGTAATAAAAAGAACAGAGAATTACTAAAATGTTTATTTTTATGCACAGCGGGAACTATTCTAAAATCCTGAAAACGGCATTCTGTTTAAATTTATAAAGGGACTATATATAATTTATAAAGTGTCATCCTCGTTACTCCAGAGACGCTAAAAAGATAGGAAGTCAGTCGGCAATAGCCCCGTGTTGCTTCTAAGTGCAAAGTTAAAAAATATTAAATCAATCAATTAAGAATTAGAGAATACTACGCTTACCATAACTGTAACTGACATGAATGAAAATACACTTTTCAGCATTACACTTGTTTAATATCATTTCCTTTAGAGTCCGGAGCAGCTTGCATGCATAAAACCTAAATTTGAATAATTGTTGTTCAGAAGTAGACGAGTACTGCAGAATGAATCGTAAAATGTGGAAATGTTGCGGTAACACTTTTAGTGATTTTACGAAGTACTATGCCCATGTATTAATCAACCATACCAAAAATGCAGATTATGGAAGAACAATTGCCTCAAATCGAAATGTTCGTACTACATTAGACGAATCCAAAGATGGTTGCTCAAAACAAATTAGAGTAACTAAAAACTCAACAGGAATGAATAAATGCAAGAAGGATATTTTGGTTGTAGATTCCATTAGTAAATCGAATGATTTCGATAGGACAATTGAGGCATCTACAAAGAATGAATGCAAGAAGAACATCCCACTGGTAGGTACTATTAGAAGATCGACTGATTCCAATAAATTGTTTAAAGAACCCACAATAATTTTCTTAAATAGAGAGCTAGATGACAATATTTTGCAAAAGTCCGTAAAACGTTCCATAGAATCATACGTCAAGTGCAACGCATCCGAAATTGAAGTAGTTGATGATTTGGAACTTAACAAAACGACACCTTCTACCAAGAGACAATCAACTACACTCGAATGCGACAAGCCATATAAATGCAAGACCTGCGGCAAATCCTACTCTAATAAAAGCAGTCTGGATGAACATAATCGTTTGCATTCTGGTGAAAATCTCTTGAGTTGTAAATCGTGCTCGAAGCAATTCACTTCGAAATCTAAATACGAAGTTCATCTTCGCATTCATACTGGACAAAAACCTTTCAAGTGTAATATCTGCGGGAAAGGATTTTCTCAAAAAGTTGTCCTCGTTCGTCATCTTCGCATTCACAGTGGTGAGAAGCCTTTTATTTGTGAATACTGTGGGAAAGGATTTTCTAGAAAATTTGTCCTCGAACGACATCTTCGCATTCACAGTGGTGAGAAGCCTTTCATCTGTGAATACTGTAGGGAAAAATTTAGACATAGAGAGAGCCTAAAGCGACATCTTCGCAATCACTGTGATAAGAAACCTTAGTTGGACATCTTTACACTTATATTCGTGAGATGACTTTCAAATGTGAGTCCTGAAACTTTTACTTCGAAATGCAATCTCACTAATTATTCTTTCACTCATGCAACGAAAAAAGACATTTAAACACGAAAATTCATTAAAGTAAATTTTTCGTTATTATACTATTTTGCTTCATGTAATTAAACAGTAGCTAACTAATAAAATATATTGTTCCATTAAGCTAATTTTATTTATGAAATTTCTCTCTTTAGATTTTAATCATTATGAACTGTTAAGGATATAAATAAACGAGAAGCAAAATATTGCGATTATTGTATTCAGAAAGTCCTATATATGTGTAATAGTAAATTTGTATGCAAGTTTCGGTAGTTAACAAAGTATATGTGCCTGTAAAGTTCCTAATCCACATTGAAATAAAATCTTACTTTCTTAATTTTGTAATCAAATTTTTAACGTTTTTTGAAATGATGAAATTTAATTTCAAGAAATAATTTTTCTACATACAAAACATTCATTCCTTAAACTTTCTGTGTAGAATTTATTTTTAAAATAATGGATTGTTGGTTTATTTTATTTAAAATCTAAATCTATTCCACACCAAATAGTTCCTATTTCATAGATTTCTAGAATGTATTTTCATTTAAATAATTTAATTTAATTTTTAAATTTAATTTTCTAAGTAGAGAATGTTTGAAAGGAAATTTTACTTATTTGATGTATAATTTAAATGGTCACCTTCCGAAATAAACAGAATTCTAACTAAATCTTTTAACTTGCACAGAATTATTTCATTTTTCAAAGTTTACATCAAATAAAATTTAAATTAATTTTTACTCTGTGATTTTTATTTTTAATTTTGGTGAATTTTCTTTCGTGGAATGAATGCAATTTCAAATTATTTATATAAGGAGGGATATGTGCATCTTTTAACATCATCTTAATTCCACATCACATTAACTCTTTTTAAAATTCAGGATTCCTCCTTTGTTACACTTGACAGGTTTCGATGAAAACTGAACTTAAACCAAGTGCTCAACATAATTATGGTTGGCTTCGAACTAACAATCTTGTCCGTTTGGCAATTACAGTCTCTTAAAATTTTGTAGAATTATGTCTGGCATGTTAATCACCAAAGCAAGAATGTAGCAATTGAATCGCCTCATTTTACATTAGATAAAATAAATACATATTGAAATAAATTATTGCTTTAATATCTAAAGATATTTAAAATAATTTATATACTCTTTCTTTGCAATTGTTACCGCGAAACGATGAAATTATAAACTGAAGCACAATTCTTATCATATTAGAAATCTTGCGATTTAAAAATTTCATTTTATTGTTTCGTGAGTTCTGACAAAGTGAAATCTAAGAAAAAGTTTCTTTTACAAAAATGAATAGCTAAGTGTTCGTAAATTTAAAAATAGATACAAAAATACTGATTTGAAGCTGTATATTTTACCATATCATTTTATGTAGTAAGCAAAGTTAACTTTGATATTCTTTTTTGTTTGTTTAGGAGTTGTATTAAATAATTTGGAAGAATTGTTTCTGTATATATATATATCCAACAGTAAAGTACATACATTTGAAAAAATATATAATTTAGATTTATCTTACTTAATTTCGAGAGTTACTTTTTTACAGATTTCTTCTAATAATTAATAGTACATTGGCCGAATATCCGTGGATTTATTTCTTTTAACAAACAGTTCATGTATTAACTTCGCACTACAGAAATGTAACAAAATATTGACTACGATGCTAACAATCTGGAATCCATAGTCAGCCGTCTCGATACACTTTTTTAGTTGCTACGCTCTTTCACATGAATTCGTGATAGGACACTGTATATACCCAATTAAACTTTACGTATAAAGAAGCTGACTTGATGAACGCTATTGATTTTCGTTTACTTAGATTCCCCATTGGATATTTCGCAATTTTTTCTTATGACTCTCTGTTTTGAATTCAGGAATGCATTGAAATATCTCTTTAACATTATAAAATGATAAAAAAAGGCTCGAACGGGAAGTGAATTCAATTTGATAAACCCGAATTCGTTATATTTATATACAGAAATATAACGATAAGTATTGTTTTTAAATTGCATTAGAATCTTGGTGTTCATATTCACAAACTTGATATTAAGACGGTATAGAAGGTCGGTAAGAAATAAAATTTTTAATAAGTAATTAATTTGAATAAAGAAATTTGTAAATCATTTATTTTTAAAGCACTGTGTCAGCGTGTAGAGTCGAGAGGCTTTCACTTACTTTTTATCTCATAATATCATTAAAAGCAGAGAAATAGCAACATTTATTTATTAAAATATTATTTTTGTGATTAAAGATATCACATCAAACAGTTCTCGTTGTTGCATCAATTCTCTCTTCAAATTTTAGGACGTATAATTCAGTGGAGCTGTAGTACTCACTTAAGGTTCCTATTCCTCCTATTGTCGTGTGGAGGAATAAACAGGTAATGTACCAGCTCAGATGTTGTTCTTGTTCATTGAAAGAGTATAAAAAATATTACGAAATTAGTAACCAAAGAACTTTGTATTACTTTTTAGTGCGATAGGAATAAAAGTCTGTGTAAAAGTACTTGAAATACATACATAAAAATTTTCAGTTCATTGATGCTTATCATTTTGAGATATTGTGTTTTACAGAAATGAAATATTTTTCAAAAAAGTTCTATTAGAATCTTTCTGCTCAGTGAAATTCGTGATCAAGTAATTAAAGAAACAGCCATAAAATTAACTACATGAATAAGGTAGAAACAAAATTCCAACTTATTTTTCAAGATAAAAGATTTAATTTTAAAATGAGACAAAAAAAATTAAGAAAAAAAGAAACATATTTTGACCCAAAATCTTGTTTTCAAGTTGTACTGGCAACTTAAAGGAATTCGATACTCGTATAACTATTCGCAAATTGTGTATCAATATCACGCTTTGATGCAACACGAGGTATATTTATAAAGGATCTCGTTATTTCAAACCAAGTGACCTAGCACTCCATTTCCAATCCTCCAAGTCACACTAGCGGGAGTACTGAGGTCTCGATACTCTATGTTGCATCAACCCAGGAACACAATGGGTGGTGTTCCTTTGTGAATTAAGTGGCCTTAACCTCGACGTCGGAAACGTTGGCCTCGATTTCGCGACCATGACCACCCAGCTACAGTTGCCGTGATGCGTGGGTCGAATACTCTAGGGCAGGGATGGTGAACCAATGGCAATCTTACCATTGATGGCACGCGACACAATATTTTGGGCGCGCCACCTATCAATAAGTTCACTATGAAGCATATTACGAACGAATGCGAGTGGTCCAACGCTACGGAGTGTTCGGGGCCTGGGCGGAGGGCAAGAAGCGCGTTCGATTGTTATTGCAGTTACATCGTGGACAACAATTGATAATGCCACATAGTTTGCTTATGCGTAGCATAATAGTCAATTTCGTTGACGCAATTGTATTTTAAAGTTTATTTGTATTATATTTATAATTTTTAACTGTTATTTAATATGGCTAATTCAGTAAAAAAACTAAAGTGCAAGATAGTAAATGTATCTGAGAATTTCAAACTTGGTGGACTGAAAAATATGTCACGATTAGTGAAGGAGACAAAGCGGTGTGTGTTTTATATTCTGGAACAGTGGTATGTAGAACATTGTTTATAAAACGGCATTTTGAAACAAATCACAAATTCGTTAGTCAAACAAGCGAACCAGAGCAAAAGAAATTAATGGAAGTGCAATGAAAGACAGAAAAAAACAGTCGAAGTCTTTAATTAAATATGTTGGCAAAAATTATCATACGAGTATGGCAAGTTACAAGGCTGCAAATGTCATTGTTCGACACAGTAAAACTTTTAAAGAGGGAGAGTTTTTGAAGGGAGCCTGGTTAGCATGCGCGCCCTCACTTTTTGATGAATTCGAAAATAAAAATAAGATAATTCAGCTCATCAAAATACCCCTCTATCTAGAAACACAATTAAAGGAAAATTCTTAAAACATGCCAGAAATGTAGCAGATTTACAAAAAACTGGCATTAACTCCGCTCCTTTCTCTCGCTATGTTTAGAGGAAAACACTGACGTCACTAAATCACGTTGAGTTGTTTTTGTTCGATATTGCGTAGAAAGCGTCATTAAGGAAGAATTAATTGCGATAACATTGTTGCTAACTGCTAGAAAGAACCCATATATTTGTACGGCCGTTAAAAGTTCGCTTACTGAGAAAGAAATTGATTTGAAAATAAATTGTTTCAGTGACAATTGATGGTGCTCAAAGTATGATGGGCAAAAAAATTGGTTTCATAATTTTATTTAATAGACGAATGAGATTCGATTCTTAAATTCTGCTGCATCATTCAACAACCAAACTTGTGTGATAAGAGTGGTTTAACATCTATTGATAATGTAATGGTGGTAGTCACAAAAATATTCAATCTCATTTCGTCGCAGGCTTTAAATAAGCGAAAGTATGAAGATTTGTTAAATGAAGTCATCTTGGTGTATAATGGCTTACTGATGTAACATATAATAATGTTCACAGGTTGAGCCTCGGGAACGTACTTCAAAGATTTGTTGATTGCTTGGAAGAAATGAGACTGTTTCTGCAAAATGATGGGAATTTGAACATTACTTACAATTGTTTGATATTATGTGGCTTTCAAAATTATTGTTTTTTACAGACATATCAAAAGGCTTAAATGGAATGAACGTGAAGATTCAAGGCAATAGTGAAAGAAATCACTTCTCCAATTTAAAAATCAGTCTAAGAAGATAAAACCATTATTCTACAAGAGCAGTGAACGAAAATTAGAGGGAAGAACTCTGAATATTAAAATCGGGTACAAAGGGAAACTTAACCGAGAAGCAGAATTCTATAGTATATTGTGAATCATTTACCACTGTGGGGTGGCTATAGTTGTTTAGTGATCCTGCTGTTCAGCTCGCGGCTGCGTTGTTTTCAGCAGGGTTCAAGTCCTGATACCCTTCAAGACCCACAGTGTGGATGGGTTGATGCACGTTAACTCTTGTCGAGTTAATAAGTCCTTCACATGGTGTGGTTTGGATGTATGGATAGGGTGTGCCACCTCAGTTGTAGTCCTCTTTACTTCACTGAGACTCAAAATTACTAGGTACACCGCTGATAGTTCTCGTATTGCTACTCAGTGCGACGTTGATAAATAACCGTAATCGCTACCTCTGTCCAGCCTTCGCATAAACATCAGTGATCAAAACCTTATGATTTCCTAGAAATATCAGAGAACATGAAATAAGTAAATTTAAAAATTTATGAAAAATTATAAGTTTAAATGTATGTTGTTTTAAAAATGTATGTGTATAATTTCTTAAAAAGGAGATGCTCTTGGACTTCACTTATTTATTTGTGTAGGAGGGGTTGCGTCAACACAATAGGGCAATCAAATTACTGTGGGAATTTTTTTTCTCAAAAATACTGTCTCCTAAGCCATCGTTGCACATTCATACAGGATAGAATCCCTGTTGGCGAGATTCGTGTAAGTTTGGCTATTTTTAAAAGGCAGTCTTAGTGCTCAAGCAAGTAAGACACATATGAAAGCAACTTATTAGATAAGTAAATATCTCTGACAGCTACTTTCAAAAATGTTATCCATATCACGATAAAAAAAAAATGAGATATGTATTACGATGCATGTAGGATAATTTTTTTTTTTTTTTTTTTGAAGAAAAAAACGTAATTTAAGTTGAGAGTCACAAATATTATTAATGTACTTGAATGCGTACGGTTCCGGTTTCCTTTTGTTAGAGCCGTATTTTTTTGATCGTTCCATCAGCACGTGGTGCGTAATTTGATGAAAATACTTATTTTTTTTTTTATTCTAGATCATTTTATTACTGAACGATTTAAAATCCAGAATAACCAACCATGACGAAATTTCTTCTAAATGGTATTTTTGAAACTGACTTTAATTTTACAATTAGGAATTTAAGTTCTCTATATAATTTCTAATATTAACATAAATAAGAGAAAAATGAAAATGAATGTAATTTTAATTCAAAAGAATGTCATTATATTTAAAAATTTGTCATCGCGTTTTGTAACTTCATGTTGTTGAAGAGGAACCTAAAGTTGGTTAGTGCATAATATTATATCTATTAATTTTGGTTAGTGTATAATATTATATCTATTAATTTCGGTTAGTGTATAATATTCTATCTATTAATTTCGGTTAGTGTATAATATTATATCTATTAATTCTTCCTTATCAACCCCAAATGTAACCTTTTTCTTCCATTCCTTCTGTCTAGGCCAGAATTTAAGCAAATCTCTTGCGCATCTTAGAGAATTTTGGCTCTTGAGCCGTTACCTCTAATTATAACTAACTACGAATTTCTCAAACGTGAGACATTAACTTCAATAGATTAAAGTTGTTTTTCAGTCCTTCTAAAGAAAGGTATTCGGTATAATCAGGAGTGGAACGCAAAAATCTAAAGACCGGTTTGTTTTATTAACGTAGCATTAGATGCAACACTAGGCCAATTGGAAACGGGCATCGTAATTTTCAACCTTGGTCAAGAGAAGGTCAAGTGACGAGGACGACACCTGAGCTCGAAACTCATTTTCTTCAACTTCCGCCCCACGGTAACGGTGAGATTTTGAGCCTCGAAGGATTTACAATGCACCATCCGGCGAGTCTTCTGTGACATCAGGCTCGAACTCACGATTAAATGAAAACCACCGGCCGCAGATACGCGAAAATGACCTCCAGGTAACCGCGGCCACACAACTCCACTTAAAGAATGGTGTTCGTGAGCTTGTGACTTGACAAATTGGCTCTAATGGTTGTTAAAATCTGTTAGAGGAAAATGCTGTCAATGACTCAGCTTAAAAACGTTGCTATCTACTATTAACTAAACACAAAATACGAAAGGTTTTTCTGAAATAAGTACCCATTTAAACTAATTATGCGAATACATTTTCTTATAATAAATAAATATGAATGTAACGTGATTGAAATGAAGGCTGCTGGGGAGTTTTAGACCAGACGTACAATACGATAAACTGAAAATGGTTTTCAAAAGAATACAATTTGGTATTTTGATTTTTTTGGAACATTTCTTAAAATTAATTCTATTTTATTCGACGTTGCATACAAAGAAAGTAAAATTAAACTATGAAAAATCTATTTATAGTTGTGTATAAAATTACTATGTCTCAGAAATTAGAGGAAACTACAAAATAAAATTTATGGAAATTTGGACACTTTTCTCTCGCATGTGCTCACTTTTAACCAAGATCTTATTATTATCAAATAATTAGAACAGGAAATTTAAGAACTATTCTATAACTCCTCTCGTGAAACCAAAAGAAACTCGATGCCTTAAGAAAGAATTATTTGCTTCCAGTGAAATCCATTACATGTAATTAATATATACAAAGAAAAGAGATTAAAATATTAGAGGAAATCAATGTCTTTATGCAGAATATTCAATGTTTGTAATTTTTCGAAGAAACACCGCTTCTCTTGTGTGTTTAAAAGTTAAACTTTAGCGGTTGTGACTTTACAACGATGCGATGTTAACTCACACTTGAAAAATATTTAACAAGATGTTATATTTTAAATAGCTTGGAGGACCTTCGTGCTGCACTCATGTGGATTACCAAAGAGTTTTCGTTTTCTTCGTACTTATTATATTTTCTTCTTCTCTATGAACGAATCAACATGCCTTACTCTCCTTAAACGAGATCTGGGAACAGTTACATTCGTTCCTCGCTCAAAACAACATTCAAATCTGTTTGAAGAGCCTCTGATCTCCATCCCGTAATGAAACTTCCGGAAGTATCGTCTCTATTCCCTTCCCCGTCTTTAAATTTTTCTTCTCGCAATTAATTTCATACCTCGTTGCTGAGATATTTTTCATAGAATAGAATAGTTATGACGATTATAAAATTTTTATTCGGAAAATGTAAGCACATTTGTGAACAAAAACTTAATTTTAACATTTCTCAAAACGATACTTATTTGTCTGTGTGGTTTCATTTTTCATACACCTTTCCAGTCTGATTTGCCACAGATCATGACATAAGTTGCGATTTAGTGATTGTGAAATTTACGGCGATGCCTCGTGGAATATAACTTCGTGCATCGTTTACATTGATGAGAACTTTCTTCCAGATAATGTAACAAATTTTAAAGGCAAAACGATTTAGCATTAGCTCCTTCATGACCCATTGGGGATCTTTACCCAAAAATATATATTTATTTTCTTAATAATATTTATTGTAATGTAATAGAACATTAAAATACCTTCAAATCATTCAACTAAAGTTGATTATTTAAAAATATAACTTTTCTGTAGCAAAATTCATGAAAAATATTTAATTTCCAATTTCCATAAATTTTTATTCAAAAAAACAGTTCTTAATATAAAAATGTATTACACAATTTTATCCCTAATTCTTAATTAAACATTTATCAATCCTAACAGAAATTGCTTGAATAATGCATTGAACTATTTTTATGTAGTCTTTGAGGATTCAGAGACTCTAATTACGATTTCTACTTTTTATCACATTAAAACCCATAGAACCTTTGAAGAGTGAAATCGTTTATGTCCTCTTGCAAATCGATTCCATACTGATATTACTTTCAAATTCGAATCATATAAATAATTTTTTATTTTCATTTCTTGTCGCGGTAGCATAGTGGCCATTGTCTCTGACTTGCGGTTGTCGGTTTTCGACGATTTGCGGGTTGAGAACTGGATACCTTGATGTGTATCCAGGCTGATACACGTTAAATTCATTGGGGCCAAAGTCCTCCCGTTGGCGTGGTGTGGAAGTAAAGAGAGGGGAGCGCGAGCTCAGGGATCATTTCAAGTCTCTTGAAGAAAGCTGAAAATTACGGGGTCGGACGTCAATAGCCCTCGTGTTACTTGTGGTGCGACGCTAAAAAAAAGAATTAAATTTTTTGGTCCCCAAATGGATTAAAGAATTATATATATTGGCAAAAGTAAGGTCTGTTATTTACATAAAGATATTAAAATTTTGTAACTACCATAGGATGTACGATTTCGCAAGTCATGTAAGTAATTTCTTTTTAGGTTTCGTATTTACTTTGTCACTAACAGTTCAAAATGCGGGAGATTCTTCTTAAACCCTGTTCCATTAGATTATTTGACCTTTGCTGTGTGCATAAACTGTGTATTGAGGCGACCATACAAAGTAGTCTATTTTTTTATAATTTGTGAGGTAACACTTGTATTGCTACCGTCAAATATAAATTGTTGATTATTACCTTATGTGCATCATTTCCTTCAATATTATATTCTTTAGCACAAACTTCATTAATTTCATTTTCTGGATTTAGATTTCGGTGACAAATATCTGAAATTTTTGCAGAACTCTCCTGCATTGGGAAATATGTTCTCAGTTTTCGAGACCGAATTATCGGTTTCGATGCTGACATTGCCATTGATTCTGAAAGTTTGATCGCTCTACAAAACTAATTGAAAATCGTGAAGCTTATCCGTCGCCAGATGAACCATTTTCCATGATTTACTGCGGCGCTTAAAGTGTTGAATCCCGTGTTGCTCTAAATAATAGATTCTAGGAGAGGAAAGAAATGCAAAAACTTTTCTCCTTTAAAAAATTATCCCGAAACATTTGTCTATTTTTCCAAAAAAAGGACAACACTTTCGACTTATTACTGTAGAAGTGATTATTCAATTGAATTTTTTAGAAATGTAACTGTCATTATAAGGAAAAGAGAAATTTTTTATAAGACATTTGAATCCGAGGGACGTTATTTTGACTCTAGCATTTCGTTTTACTATTCACTTATTTTCTCAGGTGTTAGAGGATCACCAATTACCGTAAAAATGAAATAGTAATAACTATTCAGCATAGAATTGTGGTGTGGATGCATATCTTTAGATAAGTACACATAAAAGATATTTTTTGTACAGTTTTGCACATAATTACATTTAGAAAATATCATCCTTTCATTTTTTTTTTTCGTTTTAAATAACGAAGAAATTAAAAGTTGATAAGTCAGAAATAAATTTATTGTTTTCGATATCCTGTATTCTTCTAATTATTCCAATGACAAACAAACAATTAACGATGTAAGGATAGTAGCGGCTATTGCAAACGCTAATTAACTTATCATATTCAATAATTTCAACCGTTCTGATACTGCCTTAATGATGAAAGGTGACGCTCTCCCGGTTATCTAAGAATAAAAATTTCGAATACAATAGATAGAATTTCACACCATAATGAGGGATGGAAAACTACTTATGAGGTCACAAAAGAGAACGTAAGTTATTTTGTGTTAGTGAAGAAATGATTTATAATTAAAGTCAATTTTCGAATATAAGAAGTCAATTTTCGAATCTATGAAGTCAATATTTTTCAAGTAATTAAGCTGTTGAACAATGCTGCGAATTTGATATCAACCTTATTGATTTACCTGCGCCATTGCAGCTTCATTCTATAGCATTTTGTTGTCCCTTTACCATTGGGATTTCGACTCTTAAATTTCACTAATCGCCTGCTTCAAATTTTGCGTCATTCTTGAGTATTCTGTTGAAAAGGCCAAGTCACAGAAATGGAGCAAAGACATTCTGGATGATAATAATAACCACAAACAAAATAGTCATAAAAGGAAGAGAGAAATATTAAAATATTTATTTTGATGCACAGCGTGAATCATTCTAAAATTCTGAAAATGGCATTCTGAGAAAATTTATAACGGGTATATATATAATTCTCAAAGTGTAATCCTTGTCACTCCAGAGACGCTAAAAAGATACGAGGTCCATTGATAATAGCCCCGTGTTGTTTGTAAGTGTGGAGTAAATAAAAATTAAATCAAGGAATTAAGAATTTGAGAATACTACGCTTTCCATAACTGTAACTGACATGAATGGAAATACCCTTTTCAGCTGTACAGTTACTTATTATCGTTTTCTTTGGAGACGGAAGTAACTTAACTGCATAAAACAAAAGTTTGAGTAACTGTTGTGTCAGAAGGAGACCTTCACTGTAGAATGAATCGTAAGCTGTGGGAATGTTGCGGTAAAACCTTTAGTGATTTTAAGAAGTACTATGCCCATGTATTCATCTTCCATAACAAAAACGCAGATTACAAAGGAACAAACGCCTCATATAGTAATGATCGTTCTACATTAGACGAACCACAAGATGGTTGCTCAAAACAAATTAGAGTAACTAAAAGCAAAACAGGAATGAATGAATACAAGAAGGATATCTCGGTTGCAGATTCGAATGATTCCGATAGGATATTTGAGACACCTACAAAGAATGAATGCAAGAAGAACATCGCACTAGTAGATCCTAGTAGAAGTTTGACTGATTCCAATAAATTGTTTAAAGAACCCACAATAATTTTCTTAAGAAGAGAGCTAGATGACAATATTTTGCAAAAGTCCGTAAAACGTTCCATAGAATCATACGTCAAGTACAACGCATCCGAAATTGAAGCAGTTGATGATTTGGAAATTAACAAAACGACACCTTCTACCAACAGACGATCAACTACACGCGAATGCGATAATCCTTATAAATGCAAGACCTGCGGCACATCCTACTCTAATAAAAGCGGTCTTGTTGAACATAATCGTTTGCATACTGGTGAGAATCTTTTGAAGTGTAAATGGTGCTCAAAGCTATTCACCAGTAAAGTTAAATACGAGTGTCATCTTCTTATCCATACTGGACAAAAACCTTTAAAGTGTGATATCTGAGAGAAAGGATTTTCTAAAAAATGGAACCTCGTTCGACATCTTCGCTTTCACAGTGGTGAGAAGCCTTTCAAGTGTCATATCTGCGGGAAAGGATTTTCTCAAAAAGGTGCCCTCGTTCGTCATTTTCGCATTCACAGTTGAGATAAGCCTTTTAAATGTGAATACTGTGGCAAAAAATTTAATCGGAAAGATCGTCTGAATCAACATCTTCGCATTCACAGTGGTGAGAAGCCTTTCATCTGTGAATACTGTGGGGAAAAATTTAGACATAGAGAGATCCTGAATGTACATCTTCGCAAACACACTGATACGAAGTTTTAGTTGGACATCTTTACACTCATACTGGTGAGTTGACTTTCAGATGTGATTCCTGAAACTTTTACTTCGAAATGCAATCTCACTAATTATTCTTTCACTCATGCAACGAAAAAAGACATTTAAACACGAAATTTCATTAAAGTAAATTTTTCGTTATTCTACTTTTTTGTTTCATGTATATGAGCAGTAGCCAACAGATAAAATATATCGTTCCATTGAGCTAATTTTATTTATGAAATTTCTCTCTTTAGATTTTAATCATTTTGAACTGTTAAGGATATAAATAAACGAGAAGCAAAATATTGCGATTGCTGCATTTTGAAAGTCCTATATATAAAATTGTATGCAAGTTTCGGTAGTAAACAATATATATGTGCCTGTCAAATTGTTAATCCCATTGAAATAAAATCTTACTTTTGTTATTTGTAAAAGCAAATTGTTATCATTTATTGAAGTTATCAGTATTATTTTTAAGAAATGGTTTTTCTACATATAAAACACTAATATCTGGAACGTTCTTTCTAGCGTTTATTGATAAAATAATGTATTGTTGGTTCATACTATAATCTAAATCTAACCCACACTAAATAATTTGTGTTTATAGAGTTTTAAAATGTATTTTAATTAAAATATAGCATTGTAATTTAGATTTCTGAGTAGAGAATGTTTGAAAGGAAATTTCACATATTTGATGTTTATTTTAAAAACGGTCAACTTCCTAAATAAACAGAATTCTAACTAAAACTTTTAATTTGTTCAAAATGATTACATTTTTCAAAGT
This sequence comes from Nephila pilipes, assembly GCA_019974015.1. Lineage (NCBI taxonomy): Eukaryota > Metazoa > Arthropoda > Arachnida > Araneae > Nephilidae > Nephila > Nephila pilipes. The sequence goes on along the minus strand of BMAW01051336.1, from coordinate 20,055 downwards.
TTACATCGAATGAAATCCAAATTAATTTCTCTCTGTGTTTTGCATTTTTATACTTGGAAAATTTTCTTTCGTGGAAGGAATGCAATTTCAAATTATATATATAAGGAGGGATATTTGCATCTCTTAAAATCATCTTATGTTAGATCTACATGAATTCAGCTCTATTTGAAATTCAGAATTCCTCTTTTGTTATACATGGCAGGCTTCGATGAAAACTGAACTCAAACCAAATCCTCAACATAATTATGGTTAGCTTCAAACTAACAAACTCGTCCGTTTGACAAGTACGGCTACTTAAAGTTTTTAGAATTATGTTTGGTATGTTAATCACCAAAGCAAGAATGTAGCAATTGAATCACCTCATTTTACATTATATAAAATAAATATAATTTAAAAAAAATGTTGATTTAATACCTAAAGATATTTAAATTTATTTATATATTCTTTCATTGTAATTCTTACCGCGAAACGAAGAAATTTCAAACGTTTCCTCATTAAAATTTTAGTCATATTAGAAATCTTGCGATTTAAAAATTTCATTCTAGTGTTTGCGGAGTTCTGACAAAGCGAATTCTAAGAAAAAGTTTCTTTTACAAAATTGAATAGCAAAGTGTTCGCAAATTTAAAAATAGATACAAAACGACTTATTTGAAGCTCAATATTTTGACATATCATCTTATGTAATATGCAAAGTTAATTTTACCATTCTTTTTTTTCTTTACGAGTTGTACTGAAACGTTTGATAGAATCACTACGATCGTGGATATAAAAAATAGACAAAAATAATAAGATTCGAGTACACTTTGTTTAGAGAATATAAATATATATATTTATCCCACAGTATAGAGCATAAATTTTTAATAAAATAATTTAGATTTATTTTAATTAATTTCGAGAGTTACTTTTTTACAGATTTTTTCTAATAATTAATCGTACATTGGCCGAAAATCCGTGGATTTATTTATTTTAACAAACAGTTCATGTATTAACTTCGCACTACAGAAAGGCAACGAAATATTGACTACGATGCTAACAATCTGGAATCCATAGTCAGCCGTATCGATAAACGTTTTTAGTTGCTACGCTCTTTCACTTAACTTCGTGAGAGGACACTGTAATTATATATACATTTAAACTTTACGTATAACGAAGCTGACTTGATGAACGCTATTGCATTTCGTTTATTTGGATCCCCCATTAGATATTTCGCAATTTTTTATTATGACCCTCTGTTTTGAATTCCCATAAAAGCAATGAAATACCCCTTTAACATTATATGTTGATTAAAAAGGCTCTAACGGGAAGTAAATTCAATTTGATACACCCGAAAGAGTTTTGAATTTATACATAAATATAACGATAAATATTTTTTTTAAAATTGCAACAGAATACCACTATTCATGGTCACAAACTTGATGTTAACATGCTAAATAACCACGGTGAAGTGAGGCTGTTTCATTTTAAACCCTTTTTAGGTCCAGAGTCCACCCATGGAGGCAATGTGAAATTTCTTAGAGAGAGATGTCAACCCAGATTTCTTCCTCGTTACTTGACATAGATGTAATATAGCAAGAACTGTTGCCATTGGCCGTCTTGTTGCATCTCAGAACGACTTAAAAAAACCAATCTCTTCATATAAAAGTTAGTTTCTAAAAAATGTACCTTTCCTAAAAAACGTATTTTAAATTATATTTTGTTTGTTAAAAGGAAATCAGGATATAGTTTTATATTAAGTATCTGTCTTGTTTCATACTTGAAATTTGAATAAAGAAATTTGTAAATCAGTTACGTTTAAAGCAATGTGTCAACCTGTAGAGTCGAGAGGCTTTCACATACTTCTGACCTCATAAAATCGATTAATTAAAAGCGGAGAAATAGCAATATTTATTTATTTAAATGTTATTCTTGTGATTAAAGATATCGAATCAAACAGTTCTCGTTGTTGCAACCATTCTCTCTTCATATTTTAGGACTCACAATTCAGTGGAGTAGTAGTAATCTGTTACGGTCTCTATTCCATTTTCTGTACAAAGTTACCCGAAACATTTGACCATCATTTCCAAAAAAAGGGTAACTCTTTAAACGTATTCATGTAGAAGGGGGATGTCGAATAGAATTTTGTTGAAATGAAACTGTCATTATAATCCAGATGAAATTTCATACAACACGTTTGATACATAGTAAAGTCATTTAGCATGTAAAATTTCTGTTTACTATTCACTTTCCCCCTTAGATGAAGAGGAAATTTTTACCAAGCTTGGTGTGGTTTTTCTTACGTCAGATTAGAAACAACACGAGTTCTATTTTCATCCGTCCTTGTGATTGTGTATCTTGGTCAAGTGACGAGGACGAAACCTGAGCTAGCACCCTCCTCTCCTAACTTCCACATCACGTATCTAGCTTAAAACATGAAAGCATAAAAAAGTGGTTAGGTTGTATACCTTTAGATAAATTCAAAAAAAATTGTATTTTTTTTATATATAAATTCGCGTTAAATTATAACACCTAATTAATTCTAGAATATATATATATATTTTCATACTCTACAATTTCAATCGTTGTGTTCTTTTCTTTGAAAAACGAAGGAAATGCTCACCCGATCCTTCTCTCCCTCATTCTTGTCAAACATTTTGTCTCCATTTTTTTCTGCTTTTTTCAATCTAGATTACAGTTTAATACTTTGCCCCACATATTAGTTTGTCCTCGTGCCAAACCCGTTATCAGTCACACTACACATCTCGAAAATGTGAGACTTTGAGCCTGGACATATTAAAAATGTTCTCATTCAAGCTGAATGATGGATGTGTCTTTTAATCAGGACTAGAATCCGTGACTGAGCGGATTCAGCGCCACCCATGAACTTGCGACACTGACACCTCAGCTGCGTAGCTGTTATCAATGTATTTAAACACTCTGACGTAGTGTACTCAGTTAAGATGTGGTTCCGTATACTGTTTATTAGATAGAATAGAATTTTGAGATTATTTTCGTTAACGTAAAATTCAGAAGCAATTCGAAACTATTGACGATGGACATCGTAATTTTCAACCACGGTCATATGACGAGGATAATACTTGAGCTGGCATCTCCTTCTCCAGATTTCTATATCATGCTATGGGGACAAATTGGAACATATGAAGATTCCACGCCCTTCAGCCCCAGCTACCCGCTGTGTTTTCAAAGGGGTTATGGATGTTAGCCACGAATCGACGAACACCGCATGCCGCGATTTTGCAACCATGACCACTAGGCTACCACGAATACAAGACAGACTAGGAAACATTTAAATGTAACCGCTTTTAAAATATGTTGCAATTGTGAGTCCTTTCTATAATAAATATACGCGAGCAAAATGTGATATAAAGTGAAGTTACTTGGTAATTTTAAAATGACTTCGCAAACCAGAAAGAAGGGGGAAGGGCTTATTATAAAACTACTTAGTAGTATACCAGCACTCAAATGAAACACTTAATTGCACTGGATGGGAAAACAACTGAATGATCAATATTTTCATTTCAGTCTTTTCTTTTTAAAGAATGTAATAAAACTAATAATTCCGGAGAGATGTAGTTGTTCATAATATTTGTTCTGATGCTTTGAGAAATTTTATTGTCACGAGATGAGTATTTGAAAATCTTCCGATTTAAAAAGTAAAGTTTAAAAACCTGGATGACAGCCAAAACCCCTAAAAGAGTTGGAAAATATGATACTTTTGGAAGACTAAGTAATTCATAGCTAGGTGGATGGCCCTTTACTTGTTTTGGCCATCTATGCAATTTTAATTTTATTTTACTATAAACAATTAAATAGTTTATGTGTATAAGAAAGTTAACTTTTTTTGCAGAAAAAAAAAACAATCCACAGTTGATGATACTTTTCAATTTCAAAGACCAAAAATGGATTTCTTTTAATGTTGTTGTGAAGTAAAACTTCCGTTGGATCTATTGAAAAGAAAAACATTTGTACGTACATGTTCGTATTTTGATACTGTGGCATGTACTCGCGTGTAAAATTAAGAGTATTTGAACAATATGTTGATTTTCTGACAAACTAATGTACAGAATTTGAAAGATTTTGTTATAAATATACCAGTTATACCACAGAACATACAATTCAAATTTCATTTTATATACGCAAGATTATCTGTAAACATCATAGTGTACGAATGTCCACAATCCACCTTAGGGCATCGAACTGAAAAATAGTTAAATATGGGGTATTGTCCTGTTTCACAGCCAAACAGGTCGCAGAGCGAGGGGGCATGCCAGGACTGAGAAGCCACTGTGGCTGTTTATTCTACTCATGAAGAAAGGAAAGCTTTAGATAGTTCTCGGAGGAGAATAGCGAGATATGACAGTTATGACCGTTCCCGACATGATCAAAAGGTTTATGGTTCGGATATCTGGATGGAAAGTATATCCATGCACCAAATATCCTCACTTTCCACATAATTGTCGATCAGTTGAGTCCTATGGGGAGGAGCATTGTCATTCATTAATAGAAACCCTGGACCAACTTAGGCCTTGTAATATCGAATATGTAAAATCTCAAATCTATTCCTCATAGCAGTCAGGGAACTTTGGCCAAACACATGCAGATGCTTGAGTTCGTCTAGCATAATGCCTAGCCTAATCATTAACCTTCACTAACGTACTGATCTTTTTACCTATAGAGGGAAGGATGGTATCTCGTTTCAGGTTCTCACCTAATACAGATAAATCGAGAATCAGTATTCATAGGAATTTTGTAATTTTTGAATTCCCTCTCTTTGATATTGATATCTTGCAACAAATGTTTTTCAAGGGTAACATTTCTATGTCATATATGTTACTTTGTATATTTGTATATTTGTAACTTGTCATATTTGTAACATATTTGTATTATGTAACTTTGTTGGTTTTGCAGTTCAGTGTTTTAGTAATTGTATTGAAATTGAAATTTTTCTATTCAGATTTATGGATAATTGTACAATTTCATATTCAGTTTTTAAATAATAAACCATTATTTCAAATGAATCATGCAGACATAAAGTTTTTTTTTTCTTTTTGACAAATAGCGCATCTGATTTGTGTTCCATTCCCTTTATTTCTTAAGAACTCATGTAAAATACTGCATCTTAAAGTAGTTTCATTTATGAAGTTCATTGACAGAGTTCCTTGTAGCATTTGCGTTTTTTCGTGGCCATACCAGAATGTTCGAAAAGGAAAGGGAATATTTCTTTTTTGAGAATAAAAAAAAAGAGATTTTTATTTTTCAGATAGTATTAGTTAATTTTTTTAAAATAGAAAAAATACCGAATAAAATATTATATTATCCTGATAAAACTTATACATTGACTCAGCTTATTCTTCATTGACAAAAACATTGTCTTTCGAGCATTCCATATAGAATGCCACGTAATCGGCTTTTGTACATGTTTAAAAACTACTAAATTTCCTTCTGGTCATGGTAATTTTAAAAAGTATCATGATAGATATAACCTTTGCATTTCTAATTACTTATGAGTATAGATCTAGCGGTGAGAAAAGTGTTGAATATCTCATTCTTTCTTATTCCATCTTAAAGAAAGAAGGAAAGTATTTGAAAGTGAAATGGTATAATAATGAAATAAACTGCGCATTGTTTTGTAACTACATCGATTTGATTTTCTAATTTCATAGATTTTTCTTAATTTCTTTAATTTCATTGATTTTTTTTTGTTGTTTCATATATTTTAATTTGTAACACACATTAGTATTTGCCTATTCTTTGCTACGTATGTAGTGATGAATTATCATATATATACTTCCGATAAAAAATCATGTTAATTTGGGAACCGTATGACTTTTAAATATTAGTTTTTAAAGGTATTTGCCTGTTCTACTAATTTCAGCATGCATTATAATGTTTTATTATTTCGGATAATTTTATAATAATTGTTTGTTTTGGAAGATAACCATAGTCATATTACGCTTGTGTTACATTTCTAGAGTCTATTACAGGTAGATTTTTTAATCACATTCTTTGAATCTTTCACAGTTTTGGAATAATATTCCATTAATCTTTTAATTTTTGTAATCTTTTTAAACAAACCGGAATTTCTAAAATTATATTCCATTTTCTCATTTTTTTTGTGATGCATGATGTAGTTATTCCTTTAATAATTCGCAGTGCACCTGGATATTACAACAAGAAATTACTCTAAACATAAAAACAATAAAGCGTTTACGAGTCTATTTTTTTCGACATTCGTCGTAAATGTTAAAGAAAGTTATCGTCTAGTCATGTCAGCAAACCTTTTTATTAAAGTTAAGTTAATGCCATCATAAAATTAAAAAACTTATTTCTGATTCGAGTGTTATTATGACATATAACTAATAGGAAAAAATATTTTGCTTGGAATAACAAATATGAATTACAATGTTTTTAAGAAAATCATCCAGCAAAAGCGTAGAGATTGACATAAAAAACACTAGATTTATTTAGCATGACTGACTTTAAATTTGAGTAGCAATGATGAAAACTATTTTCTCAAATTTACATGTCATATTAAAAAATCTGAAATTTTTTAATTCTATTTCTTATATTTATACTGTGTGTGATTTTAATTACATTATTAAAAAAAAGTTTTTAATTATTTATTTAGATAAAACGAATTTCATGAAACGACAAAATGTAAATTAATTTTCGATGATGCCCATGCATAACATCATAAAATTATTTTAAAAACATTTTGTGATTTAAATAGATTTAAAAATCGAAAAATATTTTACTTTGTATGAGTTATTAAATATTCATTATTATGACATGAATTTGCAATTTGAAATAATTATGATGTATCTAGTAATCGTTCTTTAATATTCGCATTGATAACTAAAAAATTCAATTTATGATTTGAAAACGTTTGAGTCAAAACAACAAAAAGATTTTTTCTGGATTAAAATATTACATTGTTTTTATGTGTAAAATTCGATAGAGTAAAAAAGGCAACTCTTAAATGTAATGCAACATATAAGACTCGTTTAGGTATAATACTTCTGGAGATTTGCTTTTTAAAATAATTCTTCAAATAATTATCGTTATATCTAAATTCAGAATATAAATTTAACAGATTGTTTTATTACAATGAATAGTATGCTAATATACAGAATGTCGTAATATATTTAAAAATTGCTTTACATATATTTAAAATTCAGTCTTTTTTACAATTAATGATTAAATTTCATTAAATACTTATTAAATATTCAAGTGTGAAACATCTCAATCAAGAAGGCATTGCACAAATGATATAAAAATTGGGTAGAGTGAACCCTTCTAGTAGTAATAAAATGCAGTAAATAAATTTGCTCGTTAGGATGCTAATACATATAACTAATGCATATATCTAATAATGTATATTTCTCAAACTCTTATGCTGTTAAAAAATGGGTGTCGAATTATCAAAGTGAATTTGCAGTACTTTTCGTCCAGGAGATCTATTGGCATACTATCACGAAGCGATAACCCAAAATCTATGGGTCACGCGGTAAGCAGAATCTTTAAAAAAGTAATGGACTGGATCTCGTTTTGAAACAGCCTAGCATGTTTCTAAGATAGAGATCGTCTTCTTTTTCCAAAATTGCAGAAAAATAGTACTTGATGTGTATCTTGAATCTCCGCTGGTCCTGGAGAAATAAATATCTTGGTATAACTTTAGATAAAAACCTCATTTTTAAAGAACATAAGACACACATTAAAAAACAGTTTTAAGCTGGCACTCTTGATCATATCCTCTTCTCTCGCCTAAATATGCATTAATTAGTCGCGTGAAGTTTCTTGTTAGTGCTCTGATTATATAATCTATCGTGAACTATGCTTGTCCAAACTGATCTGTCAACGGTGATACTGTAACATAACTACTAGAAAAATCTCAAAATGTTATACTCAGACTAATTTCTGATGGACACTGGTGCATGCCTCTAAACAATATAAAAACCCCATTAACTACTCCATCTAAGACATTTATTAAAAAGCTCTCCATCAATTTCTTTATTAAAATTTATACATACTCCAATAGAACCCTTCGGAATATTGAAATATATACCATCCAGAGAAACAATACTCAACTCCCCTGTCCCAGAGAATATATGCTTCGTTAAATTTAATTTTTTCAACTTAAAATTCTTATAAACAAAGAAAAATATTAATATAATCCACACACGCACTATGAGATAAGAACCATTCCTGTCAGCCAATCCGATTGAACACTTTTCGCTTAATAGACGAAACGCGAGCACGTCACCATTTTAAGAATTCTATCTACGATACTATTTGCACCTACAATCACCCTACTCTATTCCGCAATCTTCACTACGATAGCTATTTATAATAAATTTGATCCTCTCCTCTACTCACTCTTTAAAACTGCTAAACATTCTCCCAAATTCAAAATCAATAAAATAAAATCAAATGACAAATGATTTCTTCTGCTGTCAAAAAATTATTTCTTGTAAGTAATTTAAAAAAATCAGCTATCGGCCATAATATTCCGAAATTAAATCTTTTTCTAACTTAGGAAACGAATTTTTTTCTCAAAAATTCCTAACATTTTTTTTAAAAATTTTCAAGTATGTTCTAATTCATAATCTATTGCTCGTCTTAACATTTAATGTAACTAACACAAAGCCTTTAATAATTTAAATTCTTACTCCTGGAAAATGTATATCCAATGTTCAGCTCACCAATATGTTTTCCATACGCATGGGGGATGAAAGTCCGAAATGGTTTAGAGCTCCGAGAAAATATTTTTGCTGCAACGAAGTAATATGAAAAATACCTCACAGCTGCACGTGCTCACCTGGTCGACAGACAATAGATGCAAGATTATCAGGTTTGTGGTCAGTAACTGGTTTCGGTGCTGTAGTGTGCGGTCAATACGTAAAATACTCGTTAAAAAATGAAGCCAAAGACTATGGGCCAATATACAATTAGTTTTTAATAGCAATCTATAAAAGCCCAAATTCCGAAAAGAATGGAAATCAAATTAAACTATTTTTAAAAATCTTATACATTTTATTATGAGATAAATAAATTTTATTTTGTGATAGTTGCAATTCTACCAAACGATTTAATGCCTTAAAAGAAAAATCTAACTGACCCAAAAGTAACTTTGCGTAAAATGCAAACTAATATGTTAAGAAATTCAGCTTAAAATCAATTGATCATTCTAACATTTGAAATTGATGAAAACATAGTTATTCAAATTTTAAAAAAAAATTCTTTCTCAGCTTTGCCTTCGTCAGAAATCTTCAAGTATTAAAATGAAGTTTTTAAAGCACAATATTTCTATTATGATGAATATTGTGCTGAGGAAACGTTTGAAATTTCTTCTTTTCACAGTAAATGGTAGCAGAGAAAGAATACATTAATTGCTTTATATATGTTTAGGTATTAAAAACATAATTTATTACAATGTATCGCTTTATCCTACATAAAATGAGGTGATTTTGAATGCAACATTCTTGCTTCGGTGATTAACATACAAAATTTAATTGTAAAATACTTTAAGATTCCGTAGTGATTAAGCAAAATGACGAGGTTATTGATTCGCAGGCAATGATAATTATGTTGATTGGTGGGTTCGAATCCTGTTTCCAGCAAACCCCCGTCTCGAATATCAAAGGTGATTTATGAATTTCAAATAGAGATGACGTGATGTGGAACTAAGGAGGAAGTGAGAAATTGCAAATAACTCTCTTTGTATTCTCGCCCTCTGCATAAAGATGAGAAGCGTTCCAAAAAATTTCAAATTGTAAAGAAATAGGGGTAACAAAATTTGTCTTCTTTAAATATACAGTTGGAAAAATGCATTAATTCTCTTCAAGTTGGTAAGGTTCTAGCTACCTATAAAAACAATTTCAAATGTAAATTATTGGAGAGCCAACATGGCGGAAAGAGGTGATGACGCGTTTTACGATGCTCTTGAAAAACAGTGCAGGATTATTGAATCAGCGCTTCAATCCAAATGCAATATGAATCAACAGATTCGGGAGGAGGCCAGGCAAGCTCTGGGTGAGTTGAAATCTTCTATTTATAAGAATTTTGAAAGAATTAAAGGTGCTAACTTTTTGGAATGTTGTAAACAAAGTCTCAAGGAAGCCATAAGTAAGCCTAGCTATGCTGAGATTGTGGCGCCATCTAGTGTTATTAAGAAGAACCCGATTCCTTCTGATTTTTGTCTGGTTGTGGACTCTGATAAGTGTTCGTCTGATGACGTTAGGAAGATGATTAAAGTTGCTATCAATCCTACAGAAGCTCAATTGGGTATTAGTAATTTAAAAAATATTGGAGGAAATAAAATATTAGTAAAATGTTTATCTGAAAATGATCGGAATCGACTTCAAACAGAAATTAAATCAAAATCACCGAAATTGAATACTTCTCTGCCGAAAAGAAGAAATCCAACCATTCTAGTGAAGCATGTTCCAAATGAAATCACTAATGAGAAACTTTTAAAAGTGATCTTTGATCAAAATTCCGAAATAACGGAATCTGATAAAAACATGAGTATGTGTAGAGTTCGTTTCACTCTCAAGAACTTTCAATTTACGAGACACGTTGTTATAGAAATACATCCCCTAGTTCGTAAATGTATTCTTCACCTACATAAGTTGAAAATCAACTGGAGTGTGTGTGAAGTGGATGATTTTCTAATCATTAATAGAAGTTTTAACTGTTTGGGGTACAATCACCGAGCTTCTGAATGCGTTAAACCCATGGCCTGTTTTAACTGTTCCGAAGAACATAAAGTAAAGGATTGTTCGAAGACAAATGTTGAGGTTTGCGTAAATTGTGTCCGTTTCAATCGCAAGACGAATACTTTACGTAAAAAAGTGAAGGTTGATCACAAACCTTTCACAGAGAGCTGTCCTAGTCATGCTTTTATGAAAATGAACACTCAATCACGAATTAATTATGGCTAAGTCATCTAAACAAGATCTGAAATGTGTTCAATTAAATCTCCACAAATCAAAATCTGCGACGCAACAGTTAATCTTGAACATGGAGAAGGAAAATATTGACTGTGCTCTAGTTCAGGAACCACACTGCTACAAAGGATCTCTCCCAGGTTTTCCAAGCAGCTATAGAATCTATCATGTTCCTGATTCTGACTGTGTTAAAGCGGCCATTATAGTACGATCACGTGACTTTTCCACTTTTTTAGACTATAGAAATACTGATTATAATATGGTTACATTGGATGTTACTATTGGAACGTCTATGTTCACTTTTTTGTCATATTATTTTGAACCCTCAACGAATATTGATTTAGATCTTCATAAAATTAATCAAGTCTTCATGCGTAAGAATATTAATCGACTTGTCTGGAGCATGGATTCAAATGCTAAATCCGAATTATGGTTTAGTCCTTATTCAAACAGTCGTGGAAACAAACTAAGTGACTTTATTTCTTCAAACAATTTATTTGTTGTTAATGAGGACTGCGGCCCTACTTTTTGTGGAACCCAGGGATCAAGTTACATTGATGTCACAGTTTTGGGTGCAGATCTGCTCCAGGATATAACATGTTGGGGTCTTTCTGGTAACGAATCCCTTTCTGATCATATGATGATAGAATTTGATTTATGCATCTCTGTTGCTTGGCGTGACCTATCAATTGCTCCTTTTAAAATTTTCAACACTAAGAAAGCAAACTGGTGTCGTTTTCGAGAGTTTTGCCTTCCTCGCATTGCTCATATTCTTAGTGCAATTGAAAATTGCACCGATGGTCCTTGCCTTGATTCTATTGTTGAAGAATTTTGTTTGATTCTATTCAACGCATCTTCTTCTTCTATACCTATTAAGCACCATGGTATCCATAGGGTTCCTTGGTGGTCTATTGAAATTGGATGTATGAGAAAAAGACTTAATGCTTCCAGGCGTAGATTTCAGAGGTCTAGAAATCCAATCCTCAGAGAGATATATAAATGTAAATACATGAAATATAGAAAAGAATATAATCAAATGCTTACTACCGCTAAGTCTGATTCTTGGAAGGCATTTTTTTCGACTATTGACGTCCACAATGTTTGGAAAAAAATTTATACTTACGGTGTCAAGAGAAATTTCATGAAAAAAATAGAAATAACTGGTATTCTACTAAGAAGTGGTAAGACAACTAACACTTTAGAAGAAACTATAAATGCGGTGCTGCATAAGTCTTTCCCTTCGGATCCAGTGGAGGATGATGACTCTTTGCAAAAGGAGAAACGCCAGTCAATGCTAACTGATTATAATTCCCCCCTCGATTCTCCTTTTACTTGTGATAAAGTCAACACAGCAGTTGCTATGCTTAAGTCAAATAAGTCTCCTGGTCCTGATTCTATTTCAGGTGAAATAGTCAAACAGTTTCATTCAATGTTCCCTTCTTTTCTTCACAAACTTTTCAATGTCTGTTTAAGTGTAAATACTTTTCCACGTAGTTGGAAATGTGCTCAGGTGGTGCTAATACCCAAAGGAAATGACTTTAAGACTCCTCATTTGGATAATCTTAGATGTATAAGCTTACTTCCTGTTTTGGGAAAGAGTTTGGAAAAGCTTTTCGTCAGCAGAATTTGCTGGCATCTGCGACGCGGTGACTTTCTTTCATGTGATCAGTATGGGTTTACTCCTCAGAGAAGCACCGAGGACGCTCTATTACGTCTCCAGGAGATTGTCCAAAAAGGCAAGAAAAGAAATCTCCACACAATTCTGGTATTCCTAGATATAAAAGGTGCATTTGACAATTCTTGGTGGCCTGGCATTCTACATCTCCTTCGGGAAGCGAATCTGCCGGCAAATATTTTTGCACTTGCTACTGATTTTTTAAATGACAAAGTGGCTAAAATGAAACTTGGTTCAGTTTCTGCGGTTCATCAACTAGAGAGAGGTTGCCCTCAAGGCTCAGTTTCAGGACCTACGTTTTGGAATATAATTATAAACGATCTCCTAATTAAGCTCAATATTACTGCTTGTTGTGATGCCATAGCTTTCGCAGATGATATTTTAATTTGTTTTCAAGGTAAAAATCTTCATGAAACTTTTCTACACGCTCAAGAGACTTTAAACTTTGCCTCTGAATGGTCAAAAGCTTTTAAACTGGAATTTAACCCTAATAAAACAAAGGTTATGTTCATTGAAAAAAGAAATATTTGTTATGACTCTTACCAGCTATGTCTTAATGGTATTCCTTTGACTATCGTTAAGCAAATGAAATATCTTGGTGTTATTATTGACTGTAAATTTTCATGGAAGCCCCATTTAACCTACATATCAGAGAAGTGTGAAAAGCTGCAACAGGGATTAGGCAGAGTTGCCCGAAACACTTATGGCATCAATTTTAACGTGCATTCACTTATCTATAAACAAGGAATTCAACCGTTCATTATGTACGGCTCAAGGGTTTGGGGTGTTTCGTTAAAGAAGAAAATTAATTCTAAACTTTTGAGACGGATCCAAAGACGAATACTCCTTCGAGCTATTTCTGGATATCGAACTTTAAGTTATGAAGCTGTGTTTATAATTTCTGGTTTTCCGCCAATTGACATTGTTATTTTAAATGACATTGGTCTCAGAGAAAAGCTCGCAGCCTCTTCCTCTTCAGGTTATGATTGTGTTTTGCTTCCCTCTGATCTCAGAGAGAAATGCCATACAATTGATTGAATATAGTTCAAACTCTGAGGAAGAATTCCCTATCACGGTTTTTACTGATGGCAGTAAAATTGATGGTAGGGTGGGTTTTGGTTTTGTTGTCTTTCGGAAAGGTATTGAAGTTCAATACTTACAATACAGAATCAGAGACGAGTGTACTGTTTATGTGGCTGAACTTTTATGCTTAAATTTCGCCATCAAGTGGATTGTTCAACAAAACTGTGTTGCTTCGAACTATTTGATCTGTTCTGATTCACTCTCATCCTTGGAAACATTAAGAAACATTTCTTCCTCGAATGATATTGTTGTTGAAATTCAACAGCATCTCAAACACCTCAAAGATCAGAACATTACTGTTTGTTTTTCTTTTGTACGTGGACATTCTGGTATTTATGGCAACGAAAGGGCTGACTTTCTGGCAAAGACTGCCACGAACGGGAAATTGATCTTAATGTTAATATTCCTCAATCCTATTTTAAAAAGATTATGAGGGAAAGTGTCCTGAAATCATGGAACGAAATATATATTAAATCAAATACAGCAAGCATCACGAAAAGATTTTTTCCAGACGTCAATATAAGAATGTCTTACCATCACTTCTTCACTAGCTTTAAAATTACGCAATTTCTAACAGGTCACGGTAATTTTAAAAAATACCTGAATAGATTCAATTTAAGTTCGAGTACAATTTGCAACTGCAACGCCGGAGGTGATGAGGACATTGAGCACATTCTGTTTCTATGTTCAAAATTTGTCTCACAGAGAAATATTCTTAAATTAGCTTTGAAAAAATTAAACATTAACTGGCCTCCAAATTTTAGTAATTTAATTTCTAGTAAAAGTTCTTTTGTTCTTTTTATCAAATATATTGAAGATATTTATAATCCTTCTTAATTTTTGTTTGTACATTGTTTAATCACATGTTTTTGTTGTTTTTGCCTACTGTAATATAGTGTTTTATACTTACTTCTGTAAGCCCTGTGTGATACTTAGTGGTACACAGGGACGTTGTTTGTTATTCAATAAAAAAAAAAAATGTAAATTATTTATCTTGTTCAAAGAGTCAGACGACCGATTTTAAATTAAACATCAAATAAATGATATTTTCCTTAAAACGTTCTCCATTCAAGGAAAAAAAAACATTTTTAAAAGAATGTAATTTATGATTTTTTTAATATAATGTATTAAGTTTTTAAAGTGTTGGAATTAAATTTAAAATAGAATAAACCAATAATATTTCAGGACCTTGAAAAAGTTTTATATAACCTTGAAATTCAGTGTAAGAATATTCGACACAGTAAAAACAACATTTTTATTTATTCAGTTCTAAAAATGTAGAGTTTTGTGTTTAGAGTATTAGCAGGGATTCTTATTGCACTTACATATTCAAAAGAAATCTGCAACTGAAGCACAAGGACTTTTTGTTGAAACTTGCTTTGTCGGAAACGTATGCAGAGACTAGTTTGGACTCTTTCGACACACTCAGCCAACCGATCCTTGTACTGCTGGAAACACCTCTGGAAATCTTCTTTTGGAATGGTGTTCAGCTCCGTTGTCGCGTTCCGCATAATCTCTTCTCTACTCTCAAAACGAGATCCTTTCATTGGTTCTTCAATTTTGGAAACGACCAGAAGTCGCAAGGAGACAGATCTGGAGAGCAAAGAGGTTGGCGATCGGTTTTAATTCCATGTTTGGCTAAGAAAGTGTGGATCAATTGGAATGAATGTGCAGGGCCGATGTCATGATGCAAGTGCCAGTTGTTCGCCATCCGCATGTCTAGTCGTTTGCGCCGAACTGCGTCACGGATTCGCCGGAGAACATCTTGATAGTACTCCTTTGTCACTGTTTGTCCTTCCGGTGCGTATTCGTGATGCACAATTCCACGGACATCAAAGAAAACAGTTAGCATCACTTGATTTTGCTTCGCACATCCGCGCTTGCTTCGGCCTTGGAGAATCGGGATGCTTCCATTGTGACGACTGTCTTTTTGTTTCTGGGTCGTACCCGTACACATTTGACTCATCACCAGCTATCACAGTGTTCAGAAACTCGGGATCGTGTTGGCGGAATCATGAAGTTCCGGTGCAACGTCAAAATGGAAGTCTTTTTGTTCCGGCGACAACAACTGGGGTAAGAATTTCTCAGCCAATCGGTTCATGTTCAAATCTTCACGCAAAATTGCATGAGCAGAATCTTGACTCATTCCAACCTCTTCTGCAATCTTCCGCACTGTCAAACGACTATCTGCATCACAAAATGTATTTCACACCCTCCCAACATTAGCTTCACTCCGAGCAGTTTGGGGCCTGCCACAACGCTGCTCCCTCTCCGCTGATGTGCAGCCATCTTTTAATCGGTTGAACCACTCCTTAATTTGTGTTACACTCATCGCATCTTCGCCAAACACCTGCTGAATCTTACGAATTGTTTGGCTTTGAGAATCACCAAACTTTTGACAGAAGCTGATGCAGTACCTTTGCTCAATTCATTCTGTCATCTTGCGCGAAAACTAAATCTGACGAACAATACGAACTGCAAATTACTTGACGACAACCAGCCAGCGACTTGCCCAAGCGAACGCGGTGAAAAAAATTCACGCATGCGCAATAAGATTCCTTCTTTCACCTTGCACTGTGGCGCCGCCTTAGAATCACTACTTTGCGAGGGAAAAATTAAGGTCGGATATTTTTTCGACAGGCCTCGTATTATTTGTTAGCTCTTGCTCATATACATCGCACAAAGAAGCCTATTTGAGGGGGGAAATTGACTGCTTCTACGAAAAAATCGTATTTAAGCGTCTCTTTTACTTGCTAGTCTGCGACCATGAGCACGAAAATTGTATTTTGAAGCAAACGATTTATTACACAAGTCACACTTAAAGGTGTTGACTCTAGTATGAGTACGAAGGTGTCTAAGTAGGATTTCCTTTCGGTTAAATCTTCTCCCACGAGAGTCATACTTGTAGGGTGTCTCACTACTATGAATGTGAAGATGTTGATTTAATTTATTTATTTCTTTAAATTCTTTCTTACAGTAATCACCCTATAGGGCTTCTCACCACTATGAATTAGAAAATTAATACCGAGTTGATATTTTCGAGACAATCCTTTCCCGCAGATGTATAACTTAAAAGATTTTTGTCCAGTATGAGTTCGAAGATCATCTTCGTATTTATATATAGTGGTGAATTTTTTCGAGCACTATTTACTCTTCAAGAGATTCTCACCAGTATGCAGACGGTTATAAAGATAGAGGTTATTAAAATAGTAATAGGATTTGCTGCAATTCTTACAATTATACAGCTTACCGTATGTGAGTTTACTAGATTATTTGTAGGTAGAAGATGTTGTTTCTTTCTGTTGAAAAACTTTGTAATCCATGTCTTAATTCGACACATTTATTGCAGGTTCCTGAAATAATCTAATTTAACCAATCGAGCCTCTAATAGAATTTACGAGTGCGACATCCTTCTAGCAGTCATTCTTTTTTTTGTCTTCTTAGGTATTCCAATGAGTTTCAAGCAACTGAATTGGGTAATCTGTAACATTTCATGACACTTCTATCTTCAGTGTTTATTCCTGTGCTTCCTGTGATTTTCAATTTATATAAATTCATGTTTACGAGCAATGCGCTAGCTGTTAAAAACGGACTTATTAAATTGAAACCTCGGTGAAGTGACGAGGGTGGCATTAAAGATGGTATTTCATGTCTAATCTTTCTTACCAACATCAAATACTTGGTATATAACCTGCTGTGTACAGAAAAAATCAAGACGTTAAAACTTGTTTGTTAGGATTATTCTTTGTATTATTGCAGTTACTATTTATATGACAAAGAAAATCTTTGTTCTCTGTCTGCAGCTTAAACCCTTGCCACCGGTTCCCCGGGAACACTCAAGATATCTCCGAGGCAATTACTGCGCTCAATCTCACAACCAATATTATTACAATTTCGAGTGTTTTTGAGAGTTTGTATGTATAGTCTCCATAATTCGTTCCCTTTTCAGTCCCTTAATATTTATTACTTTGCTAGATATTTTAAGTCGAAATTCTATGTTACAGGGAAAGCAAAATGTTTAGGTTAGAGGCGATGACAGCACCAGTTTATTGATTGTTTAATATAATGAAATCTTGTCAAAAACACTTGTATGTTACCGTAAGGACAATGTATGTAAATTTTAAGTCGGCTTAACAGTATGATAAAGAATTTAATGGTTCGAATATGGTTCAAGTTATAAAAGAGACAACTGTTTGTTTATCAATTAAAATACATGCTAAATTATTGTTAAAATCGGTTTAATAGGATTCACAGTGTTACAGTTACACCAACATACGATCCCAATAAATACAAGTTATTCTTGAAACATATTCATGAACCTTTGGTAATTCGTTATCTAAATGAAACCATCTGCAGTTTCTACTTATAAGAAAGTATAAATAAATGCTAAATAAAATGTGTAATTATATATGCCACATTGTGAATGATATTGAAAGATTTAAATGGTGGATAATTTTTTAAAATTTGGTAATTGATTAACGGAGAAAAGTTTACAACCGCAAACACAAAATTCATTAAAAGTGTGAAGAAACAAAACGTCTTAGTAGACACAAGTAGGGTTTTCATTCAGCTACGCGATTTAATGTTTATTTCAATCGAATTAGATGATATGGATCCTCTTTCTCTCTCTCTCTCTTCATTTGAATTTTTGGACTGACTTCTCTTTCTCTTCATTTGAATTTTCTAAGAAAAAATGGACTGGCTTCGTATGAAAATGGCTGTGGTTTATTATTTCATAATGAATGTGCACGGTACGATATGTAAAATATTGTGAATGTGGATCCATTATAGGGGAAATTCTTTCTAAATAATATGTACTGAATATCGTTTTCTACATTTTAGACTTACAATATTTTTGAAGAGTACTTTATAAGTTACATATTTGAACTTCGTACCTTTTGGGTCTTAAAATTTCAAATTTAAGAATTTATGATTTAGTCATCAAAAAAATTATAAACTATTTTTTCTCCTTAGATGTTTTTTTAAGTTAAATAGCTATTTGGTTTTTAGTATTTGTCTCGAAGAATATCGTAGTTTCAAAATTTCTCAAATATTGTTTGAAAAGTTAAACTAAAATTTTAGTTTCGAAAATACAAAATTATTTTTTAGCATATTGTTATAACAATAAATATAGCTGTAGCATATATTATAGTGTTTGGTTTCGTAATCCACAGATTCTTCTAATATTTTATTAGTAATCATCCAGGACTTGCATTTAAATTCTGTATTAAAATTTTCAAAATCTTACGTAAGTAATCCGTTTTTGAATGTAGCTTTAAAATTCTTATAAAACTATTTCGTATTCGGTGTGTTCAAAGACAAAACAATGGTCACTGAGATATGTAGTTTCGTTTATAAAACACTATATTAGAAATGCTGTTTGGTTTCTACTTATCGAGCAGAATAAGAGGTTCTTGGTTCAGGAAAAATCTTTATTTGAAATTTATTTTTTGTGAGAAACCCCAATACATTCTACAAATATTTATAATTACTTTTATAAACATATGAAGAATATTATTTAACATTTTCTATGAATGTATTGTAGTTAAAATCCAGGTTATGATATTACGCTATAAGTTCATCAATATTCTTATTGGGATTATTCTCTCCGGCTGGTTATATCAGGTTGTCTTTAAAAACGAGGGTAAAATTAAAAGGAAGATACATTACTCATTGAGTAACATTGTTGTATAAAGTTGTGTGGACGGAAATAAAAGGTTTATGGAAATTAAATAGAAAAGCATTTCTCATTTGCATAAATGAGAAGATGTTCCTAAAAATGCTTTGTACTAATGAATATTTAAATATTGAATAATTAACAGTAATAAAGCCCTTCAATTGTCTAGGCGTACAATTTGTGATCTGAAAATGTCGAGTAGAAGGGAAGTCGAATACGAAATTTAAGCTCAACTACATAATTATCAATTTGATAATAAAAACTTGATCATCTAAGGACTGATATTAGAATAAAATCTGGAACAATGGCATAATAGGATCATATAAAATCCTATTATATTTATAGTTAATATACTCGTAAATCGTAACAGCAGGAATATATATATATATATATAAGAAGTGAGGCACTTCGCTTCAGTTCGTACTTCCTTGCACTAGTTTTCTAGAATAAATATAGCTCGCAGGACTTTTATCGATGAGGGTCGAATGTCAACATCGTTAGTTAGATGCGGTAAAGGCATATACTTACGGCGCAAGAGCCTATTCTAGTTCTTGCGCCATTAAGAGGAAACGAATATCCTTTCCTCTTAAATGATTTCGTTATTGTCCCACATTTACTACTACATTGACTCAATTTTAGGATGCATCACAAATTGAAACATTAATATATGTTCC